>CM042544.1:9461755-9924255 GCA_023630585.1 Cranoglanis bouderius
TAACTGGGTAATTAATGTACATGGATAATCATGTAGTAATACCTGGATTATTGATTACTTTGATATGAACTGATGATGAATTTAGGGATGTTCTAACCAATGAAAAAGACAGTATACTCAGTGATTGGTTTTAAAGCATGACCATTTTATTTACAAAAAATATAAAAAGATAAAATAAAATATCACGGATGAGCAGAACAACAAACTATAACAATGTAAAACCGACACAGACAAGTGACCTGTGGGCCTGCATTCCACCCATAGAGATGCTAATGAGCCTTAACACCTTAGCAGCATGTACAAAGTTACAAAGTCGAGGGACTTTGTATTAGTGTAGTCTCAGTTTGACTATGTTGCTCACTCAGTCTGGATGCTGTAATCAAATTTCGGTTCTGTGTCCATGATGATGTCCTTCAGTGCCTTGAAGAGGATGTCATCCTTGGTACTTGCAGAAAGGTACAGGGATAGAGAAAAATTCATTGTTTTCAAAATTATAGAGTTTGGGGTTAATAGTGTTAACACAGTCATTTGACTAATGTTGAGATGTGTGAAAATGCACCAATACTGGTGAAGTTCTCCAAATCTCAACATGTAGCCTTCCAACTTATTGCCCAAAATGCCCTCCAGTTCATGCAAAACCAGACTGAAATACACAAATGTCACATTAATGTAAAGCCTAGAATGTTCCCAATTACAGAAATACAATATAACTCCCTCACCATGCTCAGGTGAGGTAAAATTCAAACCAATGTTGGTAGAGGAGAAATTGGAATTAAGATTAATTTCTGTTTTTCAACACAGGAAATATAAAATAAATCTAACTTACCAAATCCTCCTCCAACTCTGGCAAACATACACACAAGTGACCTAGGAATAAACATTTTTTAAAAAGATTTGTCTCTTAGTGGGCCTGCATACAAAATATTGTGATGCTAATAATAAGCCTTTACAAACAAAAACAACTGACCAAAGGACTCTGTAACTTTACCTGTTGCTATGTTGGTCAGTCATCCAGGGAAGTCTGGGCCAACCACACAATGGGCCTACTCGTCTAGCCAGTCTAGATCCAGACTGTTTCGACACGTGGGGTAGAAGGAAGCAGGATGCACTTGTAGGGGAAAGTGGTCAGTTTATTAGAAACAGTTAGTTCAAAAATAAAGGAACACTCAAAACACTATCGAACATAAATCCATGAACAAAAGGTAACAGTAATCTAAAATGATACTTTCCTTGGCCAAAGAGGCAGTAATCCAGAAAGGAAACAGTAATCCACAAAAAGGCAGTTATCCAAGAAACACAGGGAAACACACGCGAGGCATCGAGGTGGTCTGGGAACCATGAATTACGAGCTAAGGGATAAATACGTGAAGCTAGAAAGGTGGTCTGGAAACCACAAACAACGAGCTAAGGGATAAATACGCGAGGCCAGAAAGGTGGTCTTGATACCACGAACAACGAGCTAAGGGATAAATACGCGAGGCTAGGAGGTGGTCTGGACACCACGGACAAAGAGCTAAGGGATAAACGTGCAAGGTTAAACTCATCTAGGCTAATACTCCGCACCGAAGCGGACACGGAGCGGGGCATTTAAACACACAGAAATCACATCCACAATCAATGACACCTGAAACTCATAATACACAGAATGAATGAGAAACACATGAACAAATAAGGAATAAGGAGTTGGAGACATGACATAACCAAAACATATGCACATGGGGAAACACAGGAGGCGGAGACATGACGTGAACGAAAACGCAAACGCACATGGCAGAGGTAAACAAAACATGAGTTCATGAATGAAAAGAAAAGTCCAACAGAGAGTTTTTGAATAGCGCTGGAATGCGCGCAGTGGAATGCGGAAGTATGCCACTCACTACTCTTTGCAGCGTAGCAAGAGCAGGGGGAAAACCTAACAGAGCCCCCCCCAAGGCGCGGCTCCCGAAGTGCCGCAATTTCCATCCACTTTGGTGGACCTGGGCCCCTGGGCAGGATCCAAACCTCTGCCCTCCAGGACCTGAGGCTGGTTATGTCCAGTGTCCCGAAACCAGAGCAGAGCGTGTCAGGTTTTTCCTTGAGCCCTGGATGAGAGCTTGGACGAGAGCTTGGACGAGAGCTTGGACGAGAACTTGGACGAGAGCTTGGACGAGAACTTGGACAAGAACTTGGACAAGAACTTGGAGTGGTGCTTGAACCGATGCCCGGTGTGGATCTCAGAGCTGCGCGTGACCTGGTGCTTGGCCTGGATCTCGGAGCTGCGCATTACCTGGTGCTTGGCCTGGATCTCGGAGCTGCACGTGACCTGGTGCTTGGCCTGGCGCTTGACCTGGAGCTTGACCTGAAGCTTGATCTGAAGCTTGACTTGGTGCTTAGCTTGAAGCTTGGCCTGGAACCAGGATCGGAGTCAGATTTAGCACCTGGATCAGAGGCAGCTTTGACACCTGGATCAGGGACAGCTTTGGCACCTGGATCAGGGACAGCTTTGGCACCTGGATCAGAGACAGACTTGGAAACAGACTTCGAGACAGACTTGGAAACAGACCTCGAGACAGACTTGGAAACAGACCTCGAGACAGACTGGGAAACAGATTTCGAGACAGACTTGGAAACAGACTTCGAGACAGACTTGGAAACAGACCTCGAGACAGATTTGGAAACAGACTTCAAGAAAGACTTGGAAACAGACTTCGAGAAAGACTTGGAAACAGACTTCGAGAAAGACTTGGAAACAGACTTCGAGAAAGACTTGGAAACAGACTTTGAAACTGGACAGAGAACTAGGTTAGACCCAAAACCATAAACAAAATCAAAAACTTGGTTGGAAACAGAATTGGAAATTAAATTTGAGACAGGGCTGGAGACAGGGCTGGAGACAGGGTTGGAAATTAAATTGGAGATAGGGCTGGAAACAGAGCTTGAAAATAAATTAGAAACAGCTTCTGAAACTGGACTGGCTGCAGAACTAAAAAAGTAATTAGAGACAGTGGAGTGAGCTGGGTTCGAAACGGAGCCGGAAATGGAGCTGGGAGTTAAATCAGCCTCTGAACTGAGAAGGAGAACTGAGAGCAAACACATATCCAGAAATTAAACCAATGTAGCTAGCAACTAAATCAGGAACTGGACTAGGAACTGGACTAGGAACAGGGTCGGAACCTGGACTTGGACATGGAACTGAACTAGGAACTGGACTAGGAACCAGGTCAGAACCTGGACTTGGACATAGAACTGAACTAGGAACTGGACTAGAAACTGGACTGGAACTGGGAATGGGATCAGGACTGGGAACAGGATTGGGAGCAGGACTGGGAACAGGACTGGGAACCTGACTGGGAACTGGATCAGAAATTGGCCTTGGAATAGGGCAAAAAACTGGACATGGACTTGGACATGGACTAGAATTAGGGCAGGAACCTGGACATGGACTTGGACAAGGACTAGGACTAGGGCAGGAACCTGGACATGGACTTGGACATGGACTAGAACTAGGGCAGGAACCTGGACATGGACTTGGACATGGACTAGAACTAGGGCAGGAACCTGGACATGGACTTGGACATGGACTAGAACTAGAGCAGGAACCTGGACATGGACTGGGACATGGACTAGGACTCAGACAGGACCCTGAACATGGACTCAATTTTGCGCTAAAACATGGGCTAAGACTTGGAACGGAGGTCATCCCTTGGACCTCGGACATGGACTGGGCTTGAGAAGAGGTCATCCCATGGACCTTGGACATGGTCTGGGCTTGAGAAGAGGCAATCCCGTGGGCCTCTGACATGGACTGGGCTTGAGAAGAGGCCATCCCGTGGGCCTCTGACATGAACTTGACTTCGGAGGTTTCTTCTCGAACCTCTGATGAGAACATGGCTTGGGCAGAGGTCTCCTCGTGGACCTCTGGTATAAGCAGGACAGGAGAGGAGGTGTCTTCTAGAACCTCTGGCAGGAACGTGGCTTGGGCGGAGGTTTTCTCGTGGACCTCCGATATAAGCAGGCCAGGAGAGGAGGTTTCCTCTTGAATCTCTGGCTGCAGCTCGGGGCTGGAGGTTGCCATGTTAACCTCCAGTTGTAGCTCCATGGAGGAGACTTCCTGCTGGGTCTCCTGCTGGAGCTCGGGGCTGGAGGTCACCATGTTAACCTCCAGAGGCAGCTCTGCTGTGGAGACCTCCTGCTGGGCCTCCGGCTGGAGCTCGGGGCTGGAGGTTGCCACATTTACCTCCAGGTGTAGCTCCATGGAAGAGACTTCCTGCTGGGTCTCCGGCTGGAGCTCGGGACTGGAGGTTGCCATGTTAACCTCCAGGTGCAGCTCCCTTGAGGAGACCTCCTGCTGGGCCTCCTGCTGGAGCTTGGGACTGGAGGTTGCCACGTTTACCTCCAGGTGTAGCTCCCTTGAGGAGACCTCCTGCTGGGCCTCCTGCTGGAGCTCGGGGCTGGAGGTCACCATGTTAACCTCCAGTTGTAGCTCCATGGAGGAGACTTCCTGCTGGGTCTCTGGCTGGAGCTCGGGGCTGGAGGTCGCCATGTTAACCTCCAGTTGTAGCTCTGTGGAGGAGACTTCCTGCTGACTTCCGGCTGGAGCTCTGAGGGTGCCCGCCTTTGGAGCCGCTTATGCACCCACCAGCCCTTGAAACAGCCTTGGGAGCAGAAGTAGCTGCTCCTTACTCCCTGGTTCCTGCAGGTGGGACACTGCAGGATGGCTGGTACGCGAGGCTAGAAAGGTGGTCTGGAAACTAAAGTGACGGAACACCATGATCGCTTTGCAGTAACAATACATGGTCTTATCGGCAGTTCCGAGAAGAGAAGATAGACAGTTTATTAACACCCACACTCAGGATTTTAGTAGTAGACAACAATAACATTTAGTAATAATAAAAGGACAATACAAAATTGAATACTAAAGGCATTTACCTCGTTTTGCACACAGTCCGTGGTTGGTTCTTTGCAATGGGCAAATAGTGCAGGAAATGTGACATGTTGTCAACCTTTGAAGAAAGATGATGAGAAATAAGCATGATGTAAATGTGAGCATTTACATCATGAAAATAAACTTGATATATGGAACGTTGTTGAAATGGGTCTGCTGAGAATTGATGCGAAAAAAGACCTTTTTTTTTTTTTTTTTTTTTACCTCCTACTGGTAGTTAAAAACCATCAAGCTCTCAGTCAGGTACTTTTCCAGTCCACAAGGAGCTTGGCACTCTCTGGGAACTTCTCATACATACCAGCCTCTTTCATTTTGATCCGCAAGGACGAGATAGAGGCTGGAGGATCTCTGCAAATAGATAAATAAAGAATGAAATTACAAGGGAAATAAACACTTGTTTGTAGACTGAAATCATAAGATCATCTTGCAAATAACACATGCATGTGAGTTACTGTACTTATTTTTGCCAGGAAGAGTCTGTTGTCCCCTCATCATGATCAGAAGACGATGGAGAGGATGGGTTGCTGGAAGCAGAGAGGGTGGTATGGTTGCTGATGTGGCAGTGGTGGTCGTGGCTGTGGTCGTCATGCAGTGGTGGTCACAGCAGTGGTCGCAGCAGTGGTGGGGGAGTCTAAGACCATGTCTCACTTGTGAGGTTGTTGAAATGGAAAAAAACACGCTCTAGAAATACCTTCACCATTTATAGATGAGAGCGCCTGTCAGGCAGGATCTCACAGAGGTAGTTGTAATCCCAGGTCCTGTTGGCCTGGACCCACTCCCTGGAGGATGCCTTGGCCTTCTGCACCTCAGCCATTCTTTCCTCTGGCGTGCTGTTTTTCATGCAGACCCTAGACAGGTTTACAGGCAGGTTGTTCTGTGGATTGTGGCACCACAAACAGTGCGCAGTGTTGCGATCATCAGACCTTCTTGAAAATAACAAAATGGCATTAAGAAAGCTATTTTTTTCTGGAGCACATTTACAAACAGCTTTAACTGAAGTAGGAAAAATACACTGAGAAAACAGTAATAACACAATCAAAAAGTAAGTTAAGGAATTAAACCATGTCTTACCTCTTCTGAGCTTGTTCAGCCATTGTCAAAGCAGCAATAAAGCAATCAAAATGCAGGAAAAGAGTGTGCCTCTTGGTTAAAGAAGACAGTGTAGGAGTACATCTCTTGGTAAAAGAAGATTTTCTTTGCCATTCAGCAGAACAAAAGGTGAGACCAGGCAGTTAGCATGTCCAGTGTGTGCTTGGGATAGGGGTTGAGATGTGTGAAAATGTGCCAAAAATGTGCCAAAAGTGGTGAAGTTTCAAACATCTCAACATTTGGCCGTCCAACTTATTGATGCTGTTTTCATATAATAGTTGGTAGAAAAAGTATCCTGAAATGGTATTTGGCTTAAACTCTGCATTTCACATTTTATTTATTATTTTTTTACTCACACTGTTGTACTGTATGGTTCATCAATGTGTGTTTGAAACAAGAGCTTGGAATAAGCACATCAGCCTAACCTTTGTCACAATTCTGAATCTCACTACTAACATATCACCATGTCATTGTTCGACCTCACCTGTGACCCTGCCTCTCCACCTGCCTCTCTTCCTGCTCTGTCTGAGCTACTACATGGCAGCACTGCTTCTGTCACCTGACCTGACAAAATAACACATTGATGCATGCCATATGACCATTGAGGGAAAACATTTACAGTGGGGGAAAAAGTATTTGATCCCCTGCTGATTTTGTATGTTTGCCCACTGACAAAGAAATGATAAGTCTATAATTTTAATGGTAGGTGTATTTTAACAGTGAGAGAGAATAACAACAAAAAAAATCCAGAAAAACGCATTTCAAAAAAGTTATAAATTGATTTGCATTTTAATGAGTGAAATAAGTATTTGACCCCTTCGACTTAGTACTTGGTGGCAAAACCCTTGTTGGCAATCACAGAGGTCAGATGTTCCTTGTAGTTGGCCACAAGGTTTGCACACATCTCAGGACAGATTTTGTCCCACTCCTCTTTGCAGATCCTCTCCAAGTCATTAAGGTCTCGAGGCTGACGTTTGGCAACTCGAACCTTCAGCTCCCTCCACAGATTTTCTATGGGATTAAGGTCTGGAGACTGCCTAGGCCACTCCAGGACCTTAATGTGCTTCTTCTTGAACTCCTTTGTTGCCTTGGCTGTGTGTTCTGGGTCATTGTCATGCTGGAATGCCCACCCATGACCCAGTTTCAATGCCCTGGCTGAGGGAAGGAGGTTCTTACCCAAGATTTGACGGTACATGGCCCCGTCCATTGTCCCTTTGATGTGGTGCAGTTGTCCTGTCCCCTCAGCAGAAAAACACCCCCAAAGCATAATGTTTCCACCTCCATGTTTGATGGTGGGGATGATGTTCTTGGGGTCATAGGCAACATTCCTTCTTCAACAAACACAGCGAGTTGAGTTGATGCTCAAGAGAGCTCAATTTTGGTCTCATCTGACCACAACACTTTCACCCAGTTCTCCTCTGAATCATTCAGGCAAACTTCAGACGGGGCTGTACATGTGCTTTCTTGAGCAGGGGGACCTTGCTGGCGCTGCAGGATTTCAGTCCTTCATGGTGTAGTGTGTTACCAATTGTTTTCTTGGTGACTATGGTCCCAGCTGCCTTGAGATCATTAACAAGATCCTCCCATGTAGTTCTGGGCTGATTCCTCATCATTCTCATGATCACTGAAACTCCACAAGGTGAGATCTTGCATGGAGCCCCAGAGCGAGGGAGACTGACAGTTATTTTGTGTTTCTTCCATTTGTGAATAATCGCACCAACTGTTGTCACCTTCTCACCAAGCTGCTTGGCGATGGTCTTGTAGCCCATTCTAGCCTTGTGTAGGTCTACAATCTTGTCCCTGACATCCTTGGACTGCTCTTTGCTCTTGGCCATGGTGGAGAGTTTGGAATCTGATTGATTGATTGCTTCTGTGGACAGGTGTCTTTTATACTGGTAACAAGCTGAGATTAGGAGCACTCCCTTTAAGAGAGTGCTCCTAATCTCAGCTTGTTACCTGTGTAAAAGACACCTGGGAGCCAGAAATCTTGCTGATTGATAGGGGATCAAATACTTATTTCACTCATTAAAATCATATGGGAGGAGTCTTGGGGAAGGTGGGGTTTCTGCTCAGCCTTGAAAGAGTAAAGAGTAGTAAAATGATGACCTCAGAAGAGATCATCTAGTCTTACTTTTAATTCTGCTGTTTCTTTGTTTCTTCCCATTTTTTGGAATAATACCTCACTTCACAGTTTTCTTTGTTATCACATGAGCAGTCACTGGTAATAACAGCAACACAGTGCAGTGAAACCTGGTTCTTGGAGAAATTTGTTGCTCTTATGTGATATGTTTGTTGCGGAGATGTACCGTTCTCTATTTATGTCTGTAGGCATCTGCTGAAAAGAATCCCATTGTAATAATATAGTCAAAGTCCTTACACCATTTACGGAACTTTTTCCAGTCACACGCATCAAAAGTTACGGTCACAGTAGCATTGCTAAAATGGATGTGACCCGGTACAGAGAACTTGAAAAGCACAACGACTCCTTTTTCTACACTGAAAAAACCATTTGACAATACCCAGTATTGGATCTTTTCATGCTCTAAAATTTTCTCAAGTCTTCCCAAAGTAGAAATAACACGTCTGGACAAGCGGCCATAGTTAAATGCTCAGAGTTGATCTCCTCTAAACCATTATTTTCCTGGATGCCCTCCTCCTCTAGTGATACCAGGGAAGTCCCTGGTATCACTCCCATCTAAAAGAGAACAAAAATCAAAGTAAATCTGAGAGAGAGCTTTTTACACTGAGCAGATGGTGAAATAGAAGGAATATATACATAATAGCATCTCACCTGATGCGGTTGATCACTGTCATCACTGACAGTTGGGGAGTCCTCTATTTCTAAATATGAAACAACCAAAATATAAATGTGTGATAAATAAAAGACTTTACAGTATGAAAGCTTGTTCTGGGTTGTGTTGATACAATGGCTACTGGTCTTTGGATAGCTCGGTTATGATTCAGGGATCTTGGATTTGATCGGCCTTGTGTGGATGTTTCATGTTCCACGAAACTCTCTTTGTCTGGTCTCAGACCTGAATTTGCATGTCCTGGGAGGAGCCAGTTTAAACTGTATTATGTATGCGATTAAGAAAAAGCATGAAATAATCTATCCCATTGCAATATGATATGCATAATCAATCAGGGTATCGCAAGACGATTAACTACATACCAAATTCGATGGACTTATGAAAATATTAAAAGGTGAAACATGGTTACAGACATTTAAAATAATATCCTAAATTAAACTATCTAAAATCATTATAGTTAGGTTACATAAACACACAATATATGCAAATAAGATAACATCACACTATTTGGACATCGAATAATTACGTATAATTACATGTTACATTCAAAAGAGATTCTTCCATTGTGTGTGTGCGCGCGTGTGTGTGCGCGCGTGCGTGCGCGTGTAGCTTTGTGTGTGTGTGTTTGTGTGTGTTTGTGTGTGAGTGTGTGTGTTTGTGTGTTTGTGTGTGTGTGTGTCTGAAGAAGGGGGTCGTGTCCCCTGTAGCATTCCGATGACATCTGGTCAGACACCAGAGAGGGGGGTTACTGATAAGGATTCACAGCGCAAGGAAACAGAGAAACTTCTTTGCTAAGTCCAGGCTGATTCAGAAATCAGTTTGATATGTTCAGATGTTACAGTGGAAATAAATTGCCTAACAAGTGTTTAATAATAATGTATTAATTGGGTAGGTTTAGGGAAGGCTTTGTTGACCCAATAAGGCAGCATCCATTTAAATAATTTTAATAAATAAAATTTACATTCTGTTATTATCGCATCCCAATACTGAGGTGCAAATAGTATCTGTCCCTATTTATAAGTATAAACAGCTTCTAATTACTATTCAAGTTTCAAGTTTATTTGTCGTGTGTACACATGTCAGTGACAGTTTGTACATTGAAATGCTTAATGTGAGGCACAGGTATTCTATAGCATTTACAGTTATTGCAAAGAACTGCTATTTTTAAATAGTGTAAATAGAATCTATCGCTATTTTTACTTAGTGTAAACAGCATATCACTAAAAAATGCTGCTGTTGTCATAAGTGTAAATAGAATATCAATATTTTCACTTAGTGTACAGCTATTCCCATTTAGTGTAAACAGCATCTATTGCTATTTTCAGAAACAATGATCCTAAAATAATAGCCAGTTGGTTCTGCAAAAGGCATATTCGAACTCGGGTTGATCATGATAAGCTACATTAATGAGCCTCACTCTCTGGACCTACGCCACTGCAGATGCTTATCTTACTCTCCAATGAGTTGAAATGAACATGACACGAGTGTGCTTATTCTCAGCATTTTATTTAAACTTTTTTTTCTCGAAATTTAACAAGTTTTTTTCTCGAAACAACTTATTCTCAAAATTTAATGTTTATTCTCAAAATTTTATTTAGACTTTTTTCTCGAAAAACTGTTTAAGCAAAAAAAAATCTTGCATTATAATGACTTTAATCTCGAGATGGTTTTATTTGTTATTATTGCTTGGCCCTAGTCCTCTTCCACAGACAACAACAATTGCATTTCGAACATTAATTAAACCTAATTTAACTTAATTCATTGGACACATTGACAATATTAAAATTAAGTTGAATGGCCTTATACACACATGCACAGATCATTTTTTAACCTAAAAGAGAGAAGCTGATCATGAATTGTTGACTCAGGGCTTGAATCGTTAAATAAAGGTTTCATATTTACATTTTAATTCCTAGTAATTTACCTTTCAAAGCTTTGACAACATCGCCATCAAGCTCTTGCTCAGGTGCTGCATTTTTCCTTCTGGAGTTCTGGTGGTTTCTTTTGAGTTTGTCTCCCATTGCAACAGCAGCTGCACTTTGGCATGTACTTGCACTCTAACACATTCTAAGTAACATTTCACCAAAAAAATAAAAATAAAAATAAAAATAGCAGGCCATTTATTATTGCTAAACAGTACAATAATCCTGAAGGTTAAGAGAATCAAAAACCTTTACAGTATCAGATGTTTTTTTTTCCCTTGCATCTGTAATTACAAACACACACACACACACACACACACACACACACACACACACACACACGTATGTGCGTGTGTATAAAATCTCATAACATTATTTATTGCCATTTTAATTTCACAGTGTAAAATATTTAATTTGTTTGGTAACAGCATTATATTGGATGATTGATTGATTAAACATATGAATTTGACATGAAAGATTATATACTTTTAGTAAGGTTAAAAAAAAATAAATTTTAAGTTGAAAACTGTCCTGGGGTTAAATATCATAAATATGCAGGTATATATATATATATATATATATATATATATATATATATATATATATATATATATATATATATATATATATATATATATATATATATATATATACCTAGAGTAACTCTTTTTATTCAGTTCACTGATTTTGTTACAGAGGACAAACAGACAAACAGGGGCTGGATGCATGGGCTGGGGAAAAGTCAGTTTATTAGGTACATAACCAAAAGTATATGGACAGGGGAAACATTCAAAACTATAAGAACAAGGGAGAGACACAACACAAAGGCAGGGTCAAAAACAAACGATAATCCACCAAAAGAAAAGTAATCATCCACAGGGTAACGAGGTATAAATCCACAAAATAACGAAACAGAAAGTCACACAATAGCACGGGAATAATCCACAAGGTAATTAATCCACAAGGTATATGATCCACAAGGTATATGATCCACAAAGTATGAGGCAATAATTCCATAGAATCACGAGGCAAGAGTCCAAGGTCCAGGAAACGTGAGGGCAGTGAAAAACAACAAACATTCATTCATTTCAAACAATTCATTCAATCTAACACAATCTAATACTCTGCGATGAGGCGGAGAAATGAAGGGGTTTAAATAATCAAAATGAAACAAGGACAAACACGAAACACCTGAAACTAATAACAAAAAATAAATTAGTGAACCAATGAACATACAGGGGTGGAGACATGACATAAACAAAGAACCAATCAGAAACTGAGGGCAGAGACATGATGTAAACCAAAACAAAGAGCACATGGTGGAGTAAACAAAACCAAAGTCTATGAATGGGAGGTTGCGCTACTGGCTGTCCTCAGCAGCAGCGTGGAGAGGGGAAACCCTAACAGAGCCCCCCCCAAAGGCGCTTCTCCCAAAGCGCCAAAAGTTCCAACCACTCTGGCGGACCTGGGCCCCTGGGCAGGATACTAAAGTCTGCACCCCAGGACACGAGGCTGGTATAGTCCATTGTTCCGAGGCCAGAGCGGAGCATGTCTGGCTGTTCCGTCAGCCACGGACGAGCACATGGACGAGAACTTGGACAAGAACTTGGACAAGAAACCGACTTGGTGCTGGGCTTGGTGCTGGGCTTGGTGCTTGGAGCGGTGCTTGACCTGACACTTGGAGCAGCACATGACTCTGGACCGGGACTAGGACTTTGACATGGACTTGGACTAGAACATGGAAAGGGACTAGGGTAGGAACCTGGACCTGGACTTGGATTAGGACAGGAACCTGGACCTGGACTTGGACATAGACTTGGACTAGAACATGGATTCAGACTTGGACATGGACTAGGACTAAGGCAAGAGCCTGCACATGGACTTGGACTAGGACTAGGACATGGAAAGGAGGTCATCCCATGGACCTCCAGCAGGAACTTGGCTTGGGCGGAGGTCATCTCGTGGACCTCCTGTAGGAACTTGGCTTGGGCAGAGGTCATCCTGTGGACCTCCAGCAGGAACATGGCTGGAACAGAGGTCATCCCGTGGACCTCTGGCAGGAACGTGACTTGGGTGGAGGTCCCCTCGTGGATCTCAGGCAGGAACAGGACTGGAGCAGACGTCCCCTCGTGGACCTCTGGCAGGAGCAGGATTGGAGCGGCGGTCCCCTCGTGGACCTCCGGCAGGAACAGGGCTGGAGCGGAGTTCCTCTCATGGACCTCCGACAGGAACAGGGCGGGAACAGATGTTGCATCATCTTTAGAAGAGGCTTTCTTCTGGGACGACAGCCATGCAGACCAATTTGATTCAGTGTGCATCATATGGTCTGAGCACCGACAGGCTGACTCCCCACCCTTCAACCTCTGCAGCAATGCTGGCAGCACTCATACGTCTATTCTGCAAAGCCAACCTCTGGATATGATGCTGAGCAAGTGCACTCAACTTCTTTGGTCGACCATGGCGAGGCCTGTTCTGAGTGGAACCTGTCCTGTTAAACCACTGTATGGTTTTGGCCACCGTGCTGCAGCTCAGTTTCAGGTTGTTGGCAATCTTCTTATAGCCTAGGCCAGAGATGGAAATTACATTGGAAGCAGAGCTAGACATCGAAGTGGAACCAGAGCTGGAAATTAAAGTGGTACCTGAGCTAGAAATCGAAGTGGAACCAGAGGTAGAAATCGAAGTGGAACCAGAGCTGGAAATTAAAGTGGAACCAGAGCTGGAAATTGAAGTGGAAGCAGACCTGGAAATTAAAGTGGAGACAGGGCTGGAAACAGAGCTGGAAATTAAAGTGGAGACAGGGTTGGAGACAGGGTTGGAGACAAAATCTGAAACTGGACTGGAAACTGAGCTAGGAAGGTAACTAGAGACAGAGGAGGAGACAGAGGAGGAGACAGGAAAGGGAACAGGATCGTGTGCAGAACTGGAAATTAAGCTAGAGACAGCACGGTCAACAAAATCTAAAACCTGACTGGAAACGGAGATGGAAACGGAGCTGGAAACGGAGCTGGCAATTAAATCAGCAACCAAACTGAGAATTAAAGCAAAAACAGGGCTAGAAATTAAATCAAGAACAGAGTTGGAAACTAAATCAAGAATGGAGTTGGAAACAGGGTTGGAAACTGGGTTGGAAACTGGGTGGGAAACTGGGTGGGAAACAGGACTAGGAACCGAGTTGGAATCAGAGTTGGAATCAGAGTTGGAATCAGGACTGGGGGCGAACTTCGACACTGGATTGGAAAATGGACTGGAACCTGGATTGGGACTGAGCCTTGAAAAAACACCGGAAACTGGACTGGGAACTGAGCTAGGAACAGGACTGGGAACAGGACTGGGAACTGGCTTTGGGCATAGGCTGAGGCATGGACTGGGGTCTGGACTTGGACCTGGATTTGGGTTAGGGCAGAAACCTGGACATGGAGTTGGACTTGGACTAGCAATAGGGCAGGAACCTGGACATGGACTTGGACTAGGGCTTAATATAGGGCTAAAGCATGAGCTAGAACTTGGAAATGAGGTCATCCAGTGGACCTCAGACATGGACTTGACTTGAGAGGCGGTCATCCTGTGGACCTCTGACATGAACTTGGCTTGGGAAGAGGTCATCCCGTGGACCTCTGACATAGACTTGGCTTGAGAAGAGGTCATGCGTGGATCTCTGACATGAGCAGGACAGGTGAGGAGGTTTCCTTGTGAACTTCTGGCAGGATCATGGCTTGGGCGGAGGTCTCCTCGTGGGTCTCCGATATGAGCAGGACAGGAGAGGAGGTTTTCTCTTGAACCTCTGGCAGGAACGTGGCTGGAACGGAGCACCCCACTTGGGTTTCCAACAGGGACAGGACAGGAATGGAGGTCTCTTCGTGGACCTCAGGCATGAACAGGACAGGAGTGGAGGTTTCCTCGTGAACCTCCAAGAGCAGCTCAGCTGAAGAGACCTCCTGCTGGGTCTCTGGCTGGAGCTCGAGGCTGGAGGTTGCCACATTAACCTCCAGGTGGCGCTCCACTGGGGAGACCTCCTGCTGGGCCTCCTGCCGGGCCTCCTGCCATTTGTGCACCCACCAGCTACCCTTAAAAAAGGCTTGAGAGCAGAAGTAGCTGCTCCTTACTCCCTTTTTCCTACAGGTGAGACACTGTAGGCTGGCTGGTCGGGTGCAGCCCTCAGTGGCGCACTTCTGCGTCCAGAGTTGAGAGGTACAGGCTGCCATGTTAGCCTGCTCCCTCTCATAGTGGTCCAAAAATGACTGGCCCAGTCGGTCGCCCAGATGGTCCCTCCCCAAAAAGGTCCTGAGGTCGGGTTGGAAGTCTGGGTTCCCGAACACCTGGACCAGTAGATCCACAAAGCCAGAAACTGTAGAGCTTCGTGGATCCACTGGCGAGGTGAAGCCCCGCCCATTGGTGAGCGGAGCCGACCAAACGAGAGAGGAGGAACCCCAACCACTGTTCCTTATCGGGCTTGGGGTCCTCCAAACTCAGGAAATATAATTGGGACTGCAAAAAAAAAAAACATTGGGGCAAGTGGCAAAGCCGTCGTAGGCATCATGGGGATAAACAAAGGTCCATTGAGAAAAAAAATCGAATTGTATGCAGGCATTTTAAATGCGGCGCGGCGTGCCTTAACTTTCCCCGCTGCATCCATTTTTTGTGGCGGAGAATTCCGTTACGTGACCGGAAGGAGGGAAGCAGGATGCACTCGCAGGGGAAATTGGCAGTTTATTAGGAACATTCAAAAATAATCAAACATTCAGAAGTAAGGGACCATATCTTAATCAGGGGAAAAAGCACGCACCGGGAGGGTCAAAAAAAAGGAAAACTGTCAAAACTTACATCCACAGAATGTTCGGGCAAAACTCCACAAATAAACAGGGCAATAATCCACAAGAATGACACCGCAGTAGTTCTCCAACAGCAAGGCGATAATCCTAAATTCACAAGGCAAAAATCCAAAAAACAGACACGACAGTAATCCTCCAAAATGGCAAGGTAAACATCCTAGAACTCACAAGGCAATAATCCAAGATCCAGGGAACGCCTGGTAAACAAAAACGTAGATAAATCTACAATAACTTATCTTTGCTTCGTCGCTACTTTTCATTATCATCATTAATACTCCGCGAGGAAGCGGACACAAAACGGGGATTAAATACAACAGGTAATCAAAAGGAAACAAGATGAAACACACAACACCTGGAAACAATAATCAAACAATAAACGGAGATCCAATGAAAGAACATGGGAGGAGACATGATGTGAACCAAAACAAACAGACCAATAAGGAAGTGGGGGCAGAGACATGACATAAACCAAAAACAAAAGAGCACATGGCAAAGTAAACAAAACCAGAGTTCATGAATGAGTCCGGAGGGTTTTTATTAATCACGCTCGCGCTACTCTTCCTCATAGCATGAAGCGTGGAATGCGGAAGTGCGCTACTCCACTAGCCTCTGCTAGCAGCGCAGCGAGAGGGAGATTCTAACAGGCAGAGGCCGCTAACTGGAAAATAAGGGGAATCCGGAGAACTGGAAAATGAGTCATAATGAGGAGTTTCCCAGAAAAAGCGGGAAATAAGGGCAATTTGGGGAAACAGGCAAATTAGGATAGGAGGAGCGAAAAAGGCCAAATTTGAGAAATAATGGGAAATCGCCGGGGCATATGTAAATAAAAAGAAGAGGCGCTTCACAGCACCCAGAATAAATAGAGGGGCATTTCTGTGGATTTTTAGCACTTGTTTGCATCAGCACTGAGAGGTGTCTTGTATTGTGATTGTCACCTTGAACTCAATGGATTTTGTGCTTTTGGACTGCAATAAAACAACGTTTGCTCTTTCTAATCCATGCCTGAAGAGTCTTAATTTATTTTTTGATAGTTTTTGATAAGTTTTGATAAGTTTTGATAAATTAAAGATAGTAATAAAGAAAGATTGGCAAAAGCAGTGTTGCAAGAGAGGACCCTGAGACCACCCTGGATGTCTGGCTCAGAGAAGGGCTCTGAGATTTTCCACGACAATGCACATAGAGGACTGATGAGAGAACAGTGTTAGGTCACATTTGATGAAAAATCACTATCTTCACTTTAATTTAGACTTTTTTCACCTTTTCACACTTTATTATCATATAATGCATTTTTATGTAAACAATCATATTTCTCACATTTGATGAAAAATCACTATCTACAGTTCATTTTAGACTTTTCTGTTTGTGTCAGGAACATGTGAAACATTTCATAGTATCATATCATACAGAAGTGAAATATGTCCTAGAAGAATACATCACACAAATTAAAATATGGGTTTGATAGATAAACACCTTTCCTTTGCTCGCAGAGGCTTGAAAATGTCTGAATAGCATTTTCAGTGCATGACGCACACCCATGCGTATGCATACAGAGGACTGATGAGAAAACAGAGTGTTAGCTCACATTTGATGAAAAATCACTATGTACTAAAATACTATGTATTTTACATATTTTTACATACATATTTTTTCACCTATTCACTTTTTATTATCATAATATCGATTTTTAAGTAAACAATCAAATTTCGTATCATTTTGGGTCAGGAACATGTGAAACATTTCATAGTATCATATTATTTCTTAAAGAAGTGAAATATGTCATAGAAGAATATTTCACACGAAATAAAATATGCGTTTGTTAGAAAAACACCTTTCACTTTAATTTAGACTTTTTTCACCTTTTCACACTTTATTTTGATGTAATGCATTTTTGTGTAAACAAACATATTTCATATCATTTTGTGTCAGGAACATGTGAAACATTTCATAGTATCATATTTTTTCATAAAGAAGTTAAATATGTCAGAAGAATACTTAACAAAAATGAAAATATGCGTTTGTTAGAAAAACACCTTTCCTTTGCTCACACAGGCTTCAACTGTCTGTATGGCGTTTTCAGCGTATAAAACGGACCCATGTGTATGCATATAGAGGGATGATGATAGAACAGTGTTAGCCCACATTTGATGAAAAATCACTATCTACACTTTATTTTAGAGGTTTTTCATATTGTCACACTTTATTATCATAATATACATTTTTATGTAAACAATCATATTTTGTATCATTTTGGGTCAGGAATATGTGAAACATTTAACAGTATCATATTATTTCAAAAAGAATTGAAATATGTCATAGAAGAATACATAACATGAATGAAAATATGCGTTTGATAGATAAACACCTTTCCTTTGCTCGCAGAAGCTTGAAATTCTCTATATAGCGTTTTCAGCGCATGAAGCGTACCGGTGTATATGCACATAGAGTGCTAATGAGAAAACAGAGTGTTAGCTGACATTTGATGAAAAATCACTTTCTACTCTTTATTTAAGACATTTTTCACCTTTTGACACTATATTATCATAATATCCTTTTTTATGTAAACAATCATATTTCGTATCACTTTGGGTCAGGAACGTGTGACACATTTCATAGTATCATATAATTTCATAATGAAGTGAAATATCTCATAGAAGAATACATAACAAGAAAGATAATATGAGTTTGTCAGAAAAGCACCTTTCCTTTGCTCGCAGAGGCTTGAAATTGTCTGTATAAGGGTTTCAGCGCATGACGGGCACCCATCTCTATGAACATAGAGGACTGATGAGAAAACAAAGTGTTAGCTCACATTTTATGAAAAATCACATTCTACATTTTATTTTAGACTTTTCTGGCCTTTTAACACTTTATTATCATATAATGCATTTTTATGTAAACAAATCATATTTCGTATCATTTTGGGTCAGGAGCATGCAAAACATTTCATAGTATCATATTATTTCATAATGAAGTGAAATATGTCATAGAAGAAAAAATCACACAAATTTAAATATGCGTTTGTTAGAAATACACCTTCCCTTTGCTCCCAGATGCTTGAAATCGTCCGTATGGCGTTTTCAGTGTATGAAGCCTACCGGCATGTATGCACATAGCGGACTGATGAGAAAATAGAGTGTTAGCTCACATTAGATGAAAAATCACGTTCTACTCTTTATGTTAAAGACTTTTTTCACCTTTTCACACTATATTATCATAATATCCATTTTTATGTAAACAATCATATTTCGTATCATTTTGGATCAGAAACATGTGAAACATTTCATAGTATCATATTATGTCATAAAGAAGTGAAATATGTCATCGAAGAATACATTACACAATTGAAAATGTGCGTTTGTTAGAAAAATACCTTTCCTTTGCTCGCAGAGGCTTGAAATTGTCTGTATAGCGCAGTCAGCGCATGAAGCGTACCGGTGTGTATGCACATAGAGGACTGATGAGAAAATAGTGTTAGATCACATTTGATGAAAAATCACTTTCTACACTTTAGACTTTTTTCACCTTTTCAGACTTTATCATCATATAATGCATTTTTATGTAAATGGTTATATTTCGTATCATTTTGGGCCAGAAACATGTGAAACATTTCATAGTATCATATTATTTCATAAAGACGTGAAATATGTCATTGTCTGTATAGCGTTTTCAGCTCATGAAGCGCACCCATGTGTACGCTCATAGCGAACTGATGAGAAAACAGAGTGTTAGCTCACATTTGATAAAAAAAAAAATCACTTTCTACACTTTACTTTAGACTTTTTTCACCTTTTCACACTTTATTATCAAATAATGCATTTTTCTGTAAACAATTATATTTCGTATCATTTTGGGTCCGGAACATGTGAAACATTTCATAGTATCATATTATTTCATAAAGATGTGAAATATGTCATTGTCTGTATAGCGTTTTCAGCTAATGAAGCGCACATAACAAGAATGAAAATATGCGTTTGTTAGATAAACACCTTTCCTTTGCTCGCAGAGGCTTGAAATTGTGTGTATATCGTAGTCAGCGCATTAAGCGTACCGATGTGTATGCACATAGAGGACTGATGAGAAAACAAAATGTTAGCTCACATTTGATGAAAAATCACTATCTACACTTTATTTTAGATTTTTTTCACATTTTCACACTTTATTATCATATAATGCATTTTTATGTAGACAATTATATTTCGTATCATTTTGGGTCAGAAACATGTGAAACATTTCATACTATCATATTATTTCATAAAGAAGTGAAATATGTCATCGAAGAACACATCACACAATTGAAAATATGCGTTTGTTAGAAAAACACCTTTCCTTTGATCGCAGAGGCTTGAAATTGTTTGTATAGCGTAGTCATCGCATGTAGCGTACCTGTTTGTATGCACGTAGAGAACTGATGAGAAAACAAGTGTAAGCTCACATTTGATGAAAAATCACTATCTACACTTTATTTTACACTTTTTTCAGCTTTTCACACTTTATTATCATAATATCGAATTTTCTGTACACAATCATATTTCGTATCATTTTGGGTCAGAAACATGTGAAACATTTCATACTATCATATTATTTCATAAAGAAGTGAAATATGTTATCGAAGAATACATTACACAATTGGAAATATATGTGTTTGTTAGAAAAATACCTTTCCTTTGCTCGTAGAGGCTTGAAATGGTCTCTATAGCATTTCCAACGCATGAAGCGCACCCATGTGTATGCATATAGAGGACTACTGAGAAAACAGAGTGTTAGCTCACATTTGATGAAAAATCACTTTCTACACTTTACTTTAGACTTTTTTCACCTTTTCACACTTTGCATATAATGCATTTTTATGTAAACAATCCTATTTCGTATCATGTTGGGTCAGGAACATGTGAAACATGTCATAGTATCATATTATGTTATTAAAAAAGTGAAATACGTCATAGAAGAGTGCATCATTCAATTTAAAATATTGGTTTGCTAGAAAAACACTTTTCATTTGCTCACAGAGGCTTGAAATATTTCATTTCATAAAACATTTCTTAGTATCATATTTGTTACGAAACACACGGGAGGGCTGGATTCATGTTCTCGGGAAAAGTCACTTTAATAGGGAATAACCAGAAATCACAAAAGCATGGGAGGCAAACAGTCAAACAAGTTATCCAAAAAGATAGAGGCAGTAATCCACACAACAAGGCAAGACAATAATCCAAAAATAGCAATGCAATAATTCCACAAAAAACAAGGCAATAATCCACAGAATGGCGAGGCAATAATCCACAGGGTAGCATGGCATTAATCCACAAAACAGCGAGGCGTTAATCCACAGTCCGGGAAATGCGAGGTGAGTGCAAACGCAAAGAAACTTTCATTCATTCAATTCATTCAGTTCAATACTCCGCGTTTTCGTAGAGAAACAACAGGGTTTAAATAATAGAAACGAAACAAGGGCAAACACAAAACACCTGAAATTCATAATGCAATGTAACACAGAGTACCAATGAGCAAATGGGGGTGGAGACATAATGTGAGCCAAAAAACAAAGAACCAATAAGCAAACGGGGGCATAGACATGATGTAAACCAAAAACAAAGAAGCACATGGTTAAATAAACAAAGTGAAAGTCTATGTCCTTAGCGAGCAGCGGTGAGAGGGAAACCCTAACAGAGTTTGTGAATGGGGAAACTGCACTACTCGCTGTCCTCAGTGAGCAGTGCAGAGAGGGAAACCCTAACAGAGCCCCCCCCAAAGGCGCTTCTCCCGAAGCGCCAAAAGTCCCGACTGCTCTGGCGGACCTGGGCCCCTGGGCAGGATAATAATCTCTGCCCCCCAGGTCCCGAGGCAGGCATAGTCCAGAGTTCCGAGGCCAGAGCGGAGCATGGTTGGCCGTCCCGTCGGCCACAGGCATGAGTGAAGCGTGGTTGGCCGTCCCGTCGGCCACAGGCATGAGCGAAGTGTGGCTGGCCGTCCCTTCGGCCACAAGCGTGAGCGAGGCTTGGAACTTGGCTTGGAACTTGGCTTGGAACTTGGCATGAGACTTGGTGTGAATCTTGGCGTGGGACTTGGCGTGAGACTTGGACTGGAAACTGGATGGGAACTTGGAATCGAACTTGGCTTGGTGCTTGACTTGGTGCTTGACTTGGTGCTGGAACTCGAACATGAACTGGAACGTGGACGGGAATGTGGACCGGAACATGTACTGGAACTTGACTCTGGGCAAAGACTGAGGCATGGACTGGGACATGAATCTGGGCATGAATCTAGGCATGACTTTGGGCATGAACTGAGGAATGGACTGGAGCATGGATCTGGGCATGAATTTAGGTATGACTTTGGGCATGAACTGAGGCATGGACTGGAGCACGGACTGGGACATGAATCTGGAACTGAATCTGGATATGAACTGGGGCATGAATCTAGGCATGACTCTGGGCATGGACTGAGGCATGGACTGAGGCAAAGACTGGGACATGACTCTGGATATGACTCTGGGCATGGACTGAGGCATGGACTGAGGCATGAACTTGAACTTGGACTGGAATCTTAACAAGGACTAGGACAGTAACCTGGACTGGGGTCTGGACCTGGGGTCTGGACCTTGGACATGGACTTGGACTTGGACATAGACATGGACTTGGGCTAGGACAGGAAACTGGACCTGGACTAGGACTTGAATATGGTCTTGGACATGGAGGACTAGGGCAGAAACCTGGACATGGACTTGGACTTGGAGTAGGACTAGGGCAGAAACCTGGACCTGGACTAGGACTTGGACATGGACTTGGACATGGACTAGGACTAGGGCAGGAACCTGGACATGGACTATGACTAGGATTATGACATGGACTTGGACTAGGACATGTACTTGGACTAGGACATGGACTTGGAAATGAGGTCATCCCATGGACCTCCGGCATGAACTTGGCTTGGGAGGAGGTCATCCCGTGGACCTCCGACATGAACTAGGCTTGGGAGGAGGTCATCCCGTTGTAAAGTCTGACGGTATCCAAACTGATTTCTGAATTAACTTTTTAAGGTTTAAGTTGTCTGTAACCATGTCTAAAGATCTTTCACTGTCCAAGGTATCATAACTCCCTTGAGTTTGGTATCAAAATCATTGTTTCTTAATATGCCAATTAATGATGCATACTATAGGATAATGGGATGTATCATTCTATACTTTTCCATATTTCGTTCTAATCCAAACTTAATACAAACCACGCCTTGACATGCGAACCCGCTCTGGAACAGACAAAGAAAGTTCTCCCCCAGAACTTTCTACTCTCTCTGGATTCGCCAGCAGCTCAGAGAGGCGTGTACATTGGCATTATCCATAAAAGACAGCAACACGCGTTCCTCTTCACTTTTATCTTTTGACTTCACTTTTTGTTCTTCACCTTTTGGCTTCACTTTTCTCTCTCTCTCTTTCGCAGACTTGCTCTCTTCTGCCCTCTTTTTCCGGTACTCCTCCAGACTCTTCTTTATCTAGGTTTACGACATGGCAATTACCGCTTTCTTTCTTCTTTCTACTTTGGCTAGACACAACTCCGTTTACCGACACGGAAGATTCAGCAAACTCCTCACAAAATCTACGAACCAAGGACCCTCGTGAATGGCATAAAACTAATGCAAGTATAAATTCTAATTGATCTATAGAGGTGTCCCTTTTAAGCCAGTGCCCCTGTTGAAGGTGAATTCAATTCATGCTGATTCTCGAGGTTAAACTGTTGTGTGTTCTGCCATTCTGTTATTTTCATCATTTTTCCTTTGTTTCTTTTACTTTCCCTATATATATATATATATATATATATATATATATATATATATATATATATATATATATATATATATATATATATATATATATTTTATTTGTTTAGACCTAGTTGTGTATATCAGTAGTTTTTACGTAGTTATTAAAATCCACTGTTATCATGCTGGATCGTCTCTGTTTTTACTCATGGCAAGGTTCACTTTTAACATGCTCTTTGCTACGCGCTGTATTTCTTTTAACATAGAATAAACTATACTTCGTGGCCAGAAGAATAATTTATTCTTTTAGAGTAATACGAAGATTGCCCTGGTAAGTTTGGTGGACAAACAGATCAAGCTGCTTCGCATTTAATTCTAAAGCTAGACTACAGTAAGTCAGTAATTAACATAACGTTCCCTTTCATGGTCGATTTATATCCATAACTAATCAGAACATGCTTTCATTAGAGATATAGATATATTTCACCCATTTGAGCTAAATTCGCTACACTGTGAACCTCCGACATGAACTTGGCTTGGGAAGAGGTCATCCTGTGGACCTCCAGCAGGGACAGGATTGGAGCAGAGGTCCCCTCATGGACCTCTGGCAGGAACAGGACTGGAGCAGAGGTCCCCTTGTGGACCTCTGGCAGGAACAGGACTGGAGAAGGGGTCACCACATTGACCCCCAGCAGGAACAGGGCTGGAGCGGAGGTCTCCTCGTGGACCTCCGGCAGGAACATGGCTTGAGCAGAGGTCCCCTCATGGACCTCTGGCAGGAACAGGATTGGAGCGGAGGTCCTCTCATGGACCTCTGGCAGGAACAGGACTGGAGCGGGGGTTGCCACGTTGACTCCCAGCTGGAGCAGGGCTGGAGCGGAGGTCGCCACGTTCACCCCCGATCTGAACTCCGCTGGGGAGACCTCCTGCTGGGTCTCCAGCTGGAGCTCGGGACTGGATGTTGCCAGGTTAACCTCCAGAGGGAGCTGCGCTGAGGAGACCTTCGGCTAGGCCTCTGGCTGGAGCTCAGGGCTGGAGGTTGTCAGGTTAACCTCCAGAGGGAGCTTTGCAGAGGAGACCTCCTGCTGGGTCTCTGGCTGAAGCTCTGGGTTGGCACGCTGAGGAGTGGCCTGTCCAATGCAGCCCCCGGTCGCGCACTCCTGAGAGGTGCAGGTCACCACGTCAGCCAGCTTCCTCCCATAGTGCTCAACAAATGGCTGGCTGGGCCGATCGGACAGGCAGTCCCTCCCCAAGAAGGTCTTGAGGTTGGGCTGGAATTCGGCACTCCCGAACAACTGGACCAGTAGATCCACAAAGCCAGAAACTGTATGGAGTTTTGTGGATCCACTGGCGAGGAGAAGCTCCGCCCACTGGCGAGCGGAGCTGACCAAACGGGATAGGAGGAACCCCAACCACTGTTCCTCATCGGGCTTGGGGTCCTCCAAACTAAGAAAGTAAAGTTGAGACTGTAAAGTAAAACACTGGGGCCAAGTGGAAAAACTGTCATAGGCGTCAGGGGGATGAATAAAGGTCCATTGTGGAAAAAAATAGAATCATATGTAGGAACAAAAAAGGCAGCGCGTCGTGCCAATAATCCACAGTGTAGCGAGGCATTAATCCACAAAACAGCAAGGTGATAATCCACAGTCCAGGAAACATGAGGTGAGTGCAAACACAAAGAAAAATGCATTCATTCAATTCATTCAGTTCAATACTCCGTGTTTTCACGGACAAACAAAAGGGTTTAAATAATAGAAAAGAAACAAGGTCAAACACAAAACACCTGAAACTCATAATGCAATGTAAAACAGAGAACCAATGAGCAAACGGGGGCGGAGACATAACGTGAGCCAAAAACAAAGAAGCAATAAGCAAACGGGGGCAGAGACATGACGTAAACCAAAAACAAAGAAACAAATGGTTAAATAAACAAAGTGAAAGTCTTTGAATTGGCAAAATGCGCTACTCGCTGTCGCCAGCGAGCAGCGTGGAGAGGGAAACCGTAATAGAGTTTGTGAATGGGGAAATTGCGCTACTCGCTGTCCTCAGCGAGCAGCGTGGAGAGGGAAACCCTGACAATATTATTTCATAAAGAAGTGAAATATGTCATAGAAGAATACTTGACAAAAAACAAAATATGCATTTTTTAGATAAACACCTTTCCTTTGCTCGCAGAGGCTTGAAATTGTCTGTATAGCGTTTTCAGTGCATTAAGCAGACCCATCTCTATGCACCTAGAGGACTGATGAGAAAACAGAGTGTTAGCTCACATTTGATGAAAAATCACTATGAACACGTTATTTTAGACTTTTTTCACCTATACACTTTTTATTATCATAATATTGATTTTTACGTAAAGAATCAAATTTCGTATCATTTTGGGTCAGGAGCATGTGAAACATTTCATAGTATCATATTATTTCTTAAAGAAGTGAAATATGTCAGAAGAATACTTAACAAAAATGAAAATATGCGTTTGTTAGCAAAACACCTTTCCTTTGCTCACAGAGGCTTCAATTGTCTGTATAGCGTTTTCAGCATATGAAACGGACCCATGTGTATGCACATAGAGGACTGATGAGAAAACAGAGTCTTAGCTCACATTTGATGAAAAATCACAATCTGCATTTTATTTTAGACTTTTCTGACCTTTTAACACTTTATTATCATAAAAGGCATTTTTATGTAAACAATCATATTTCGTATCATTTTGGGTCAGGAGCATGCGAAACATTTCATAGTAACATATTATTTCATAATGAAGTGAAATATGTCATAGAAGAAAACATCACACGAATTAAAATATGCGTTTGTTAGAAAAACACCTTTCCATTGCTCACAGAGGCTTTTATTGTCTCTAAAGCGTTTTCAGCGCATGAAGTGCTCGCAGTGGCTTGAAATTGTGTGTATACCGTAGTCAGCGCATGAAGTGTACCGATGTGTATGCAAATAGAGGACTGATGAGAAAATAAAATGTTAGCTCACATTTGATAAAAATCACTATCTAGACTTTTTTCACCTTTTCACACTTTATTATTATATAATGCATTTTTATGTAAACAATTATATTTCGTATCATTTTGGGTCAGAAACATGTGAAACATTTCATAGTATCATATTATATCACAAAAACGTTAAATATGTCATTGAAGAATACATAACAAGAATGAAAACATGCGTTTGATAGAAAAAACACCTTTCCATTGCTCACAGAGGCTTTTATTGTCTCTAAAGCGTTTTCAGCGCATGAAGCGCAACCATGTGCATGCACATGGAGAACTGATGAGAAAACAAAGTGTAAGCTCACATTTGATGAAAAATCATTATCTACACTTTATTTTAGACTTTTTTCAGCTTTTCATACTCTAATATCATAATATCGAATTTTCTGTAAACAATCATATTTCGTATCATTTTGGGTTATGAACATGTGAAACATAGCATCATATTATTTCAGAAAGACGTGAAATATGTCATTGAAGAATACATAACAATAATGAAAATATGCATTTGATAGAAAAACACCTTTCCTTTGCTCACATAGCCTTAAAATTTTCTGTATAGCGCTTTCAGTGCATAAAGCGTTCCAGTGGGTATGCACATCGACGTCTGATGAGAAAACAGAGTGTTAGCTCACATTTGATGAAAAATCACTATGTACACTTTATTTTAGACTTTTTTCACCTATTCCCTTCTTATTATCATAATATCGATTTTTAAGTGAACAATCAAATTTCGTACCATTTTGGGTCAGAAACATGTGAAACATTTCATAGTATCATATTTTTTCATAAACAAGTGAAATATGTCAGAGGAATACTTAACAAAAATGAAAACATGCGTTTGATAGAAAAACACCTTTCCATTGCTCGCAAAGGCTTGAATTGTCTCTATAGCATTTTCATCACATGAAGCGCAACCATGTGTATGCACATAGAGAACTGATGAGAAAACAGAGTGTTAGCTTACATTTGATGAAAAATCACTATGTACACTTTATTTTAGACTTTTTTCACCTTTTCACACTTTATTATCATATAACGCATTTTTATGTAAACAACTATATTTCGTATAATTTTCAGTCAGGAACATGCGAAACATTTCATATTATCATATTATTTCATAAAGAAGTTAAATATGTCATCGATAAACACATCACACAATTGAAAACATGCGTTTGATAGAAAAACACCTTTCCATTGCTCGCAGAGGCTTGAATTGTCTCTATAGCATTTTCATTGCATGAAGCGCAACCATGTGTATGCACATAGAGAACTGATGAGAAAACAGAGTGTTAGCTTACATTTGATGAAAAATCACTATGTACACTTTATTTTAGACTTTTTTCACCTTTTCACACTTTATTATCATATAATGCATTTTTATGTAAACAATTATGTTTCATGTCATTTTGGGACAGGAACATGTGAAACATTTCATAGCATCATATTATTTCATAAAGAAGTGAAATATGTCATTGAAGAATACATAAGAATGAAAATACACGTTTGATAGAAAAACACCTTTCTTTTGCTCGCCGAGGCTTGCAATTGTCTGTATAGCGTAGACAGCGCATGAAGCCTAGAGATGTGTATGCACATAGAGGACAGATGACAAAACAAAATGTTAGCTCACATTTGATGAAAAATCACTATCTACACTTTATTTTAGACTTTTTTTCACCTTTTCAAACTTTATTATCATAATATTGACTTTTCTGTAAACAATCATATTTCGTATCATTTTGGGTCAGAAACATGTGAATCATTTCATAGTATCATATTATTTCAAAAAGACGTGAAATGTGTCATTGAAGAATACGTAACAAGAAGGAAAACATGCATTTGATAGAAAAACACCTTTCCTTTGCTCACAGAGGCTTGAAATTCTCTGAATAGCGGAGTCAGCGCATGAAGCGCAACCATGTGTATGCACATAGATGACTGTTGAGAAAACAGAGTGTTAGCTTACATTTGATGAAAAATCACTATCTACACTTTATTTTAGACTTTTTTCACCTTTTCAAACTTTATTATCATAAAATGCATTTTTATGAAAACAATCATATTTCGTATCATTTTGGGTCAGGAACATGTCAAAAATTTCATAGTATCATATTATTTCATAAAGAAGTTAAATATGTCATCGAAGAACACATCACACAATTGAAAATATGCGTTTGTTAGAAAAACAGCTTTCCTTTACTCGCAGAGGCTTGAAATGGTGTGTATAGCATTGTAACGTCTAAACCTATCAAACTGATTTCTGAATCAGCCTGGACTTAGCAAAGAAGTTTCTCTGTTTCTTTGAGCTGTGAATCCTTATCAGTAACCCCCCTCTGATGTCTAACCGGACACCATCAGAATGCTACAGGGGAGACGACCCCCCTCTTCAGACACACACACACACACACACACGCACACACGCACACACACACACAAAGCTTACCTACACGTGCACGTGCGTGCACACACACATGCACACACACAATTGATGCATCTCTTTTCAATGTAACAAGTAATTATATGTAATTATTCGATGTCCAAATAGTGCGATGTTTTCTTGTTTGCATGTATTGTGGGTTTATGTAACGTAACTATAATAATTTTAGATAGCTTAACTTAGGATATTTTTTAAATGTCTCTAACCATGTTTTACCTGTAACATTCTTTATAAGTCCATCGGATTTGGTATGTAGTTAAACGTCTCGAGATACTCTGATTGATTATGCATGTCATATTGCAATGGGGTACATTATTTCATGTTTTTTCTTAATTTCATTTATAATACGGTTTAAACCGGCTCCTCCCAGGACATGCAAATTAAGGTCTGAGACCAGACAAAGAGAATTCATCCTGCCAACAAATCCAACTTCCTGATTGGCCAATAGCCCAAGGAGGTGTGTGCGTTGGTGCTGTCTTTAAAACAACACCACGCTTTGAAATCACACTTTTCTGTTTACATTTACCTCACTTTTACTTCTAGCAACGTCTACACTCTTTCTGGTTTCTCTCCCCCGGGGCCACGTGCCCTGGGAAGAGGAAGCCACACACTCTCTCTCTATCTCCGGATGGGATGCATCTGCCTCACGGCCCACGCCTTTTCAAACAACGAACCAGCGAACTCCTACTGAACTTAGCGAACTTTCAAACCGACAACACCCAAGCCATGCAAGTATTGTTAATGGATCTATATCTGCAATAAGATTGTACCCCTGTTTAAAAGAGATTTAAGTTCGTTGCTGGTTTTGAAAAAAGGCTAATTAATTGTTGTTTTTGTCTGCTACCCTTTTTATTTCATTACTTTCTCTCTAATCTCTCTCTCTTCTTGTATATAGATGTACATGTGTATTGTTTGCTTAGAGTTAGTCGTGTGTATCAATAGTTACACGTAGTTATTAAAATCTATTATCACCACGCTTGATTGTCTCTGTTTTGGTCATGTGATGAGTCAATTCTACACTGCAAAACCTCGCTACCTGCTTTGAAACTAAGATTCCTTCGCGGCCAGAATGATAAACTCCCTCTTTAGAGTTCATAATTCTAAACTAGACTACAGCTGATCCTAAAAGCTGACCTATACCACATACATAGTCATAATTAATTATAATCCGTTGTAAATGATTATCTATATGTATATGTGCACATACATGAATTACCTTTCATGGCTGATGTATATTTATAACTGGTCACAACACGCGTTGATTAGATATATAGATATATTTCACGCCATTCGAGCTAATTCCTTACATAAATTGGAGAATACATTTAAACGTGTTAAACATCTTTTAATTCATTACCTGAATTGTAACTGGTGGAGAATAGTTTTAAACATTGCAGATTCATCAGATTTACTACATATTCTGGTAGATAATGCGGGCACGCTTTAAAACTCGTCTCCTTTAAAAAGGTGCTTTGAATCCAAGCATGCGCTTCTGTTTCGTTTCATTCATTTCATGTTTAAAGCTGATTCATTACATTATTGTGGTGGAAAAGAATGTGAGCAATGATGAGTCATTACATATTCTGTTGGAGCATGCGGGCAGTGTTTTAAACTTTATTTCGTGAGCAGTTCCCTTTCAAATTTAAGCGTGTTTTTTTAGATTTTTGTTTTATTAGATGTGTTGTATTTTCACGCGCTCGCGAGTAAATCGAGTTGCAATGCAACTCCCCTCCCCCACTCCGCTGATAACTGAAAAGCTTTAAGTTCATTGTTTCAGTGCAGCACGTTAACGGCGCCATATTTGTTTGACAAATTTAGCCGCGGTTAAGTGCTTAAAGTTAAAACTGCAGTTGCTAACATTAAATTTGTGTCTGAAGACAATGAAATCTCATTACAGCACATCTTTAATAATGTAATCGCTTGGTAAGCACGAAGAAATCTTCTTCCAGCACAGTAAAAGATTGATTTGAGCGATGTTCCTCTTATCTTTCTAAAAGGCCTTATTATTATACTGCTTGATTCGATTCATTGCGTAGGACCAATGTTATTCGACTAAGCAATGTCACTCCCGTTGGCGCAAAATCTTGGCATAGCTAACCAAAACGCACACCGTATGCATACCCAATCAAAATCACTACTGGAAGTATTTGATTGATATGTATATCTACACGCTGATCAAGTGTAAGTTTAAACAATGGTGAAGAAATCCCGTTGTGATTTTGGGTGCAGAAATCCTGCCCACACTTCTTATGCATAAATAGCACAAAAGGATCCCTGAGATCTCAAAAATTCTCATTGTCCTTGTGGTAAGGCATGGAATTGCCATTAAAAGCCGTCTCCTAGGGAACGCACACTGATTTCACTTCCTGTCTGAGTTTAAGGTAGGGAGGGCGCAGTACCTCTGACTGACCACCAGAGGGCTGCCCTCTTGAGGGTTTAACACATGGTAACCTAACCCCCTCCTTACTCACGGTGGCATAAGCCCACTGCCGCCACCTTGTGGTCCTTCGTAGTTAGGTCTACTCTATTTCCATCCCTTTTAATTTCATCTGAATTTTTATTTCAATTTCCTTCTTGCTATATTATTTTTATTTTTAGTCTTTTGGACTACTATCTGGGTTTTTCCCCTCTTTATATTTTCATTCCTTTAATTTCTTTTATTTCATTTTTATTACCATTCGGTAACACTTTCACTCAAGCCTTTCTTACGATGCACTCTTCCTTTGTTTGAACTAAAACCAAGTTTAAGTAAGATTTAAATCAGGCTTCTGTGTTTTCCATTAGTGCCTCCCTCTTAGTAGGACTTCTCAGGACCTTCACAGATAGAGAAGGCTTCCTCCTCTTTTCTCCTTTTAATTTGTACCTCAAATTTTAATGTACAGTTCATTATTTCCTTATTTCTATATCTTTCCCATTAATTGAGTGAGTCTGATTACTATAGGTATCAGCTTTATCTCTTAACCTATACCTGCTTTAATTTAGATTTAATTTAAACAAGGTTTAAATTGAAATTGTAAATTAATATCAAGTTACATTTGTTCAGCTATTTGTATACTTGCAGGTAATGCTCCCACTAGTGCTCTGCGGAGAAGCGACGGTTGTCCCCAGGTTGAATTCGGTGAATGGAGTCTCCTGGACTGGCGGACCCTGCGCTGGCTGTGGGTGTGCACGACGGACGCCTCGGCCCTCGTACCATTGGTAGGTGGCACGCAGGCGACATCAGCACTTCAGCACTCCAGGTCAAAAGGCAGACGAGGCCAACTGACCACCAAAGCAGTTTGGTTATGTACCCACAGTAAGGCTCCATACCGACGGACCTGCCCGTCTGGCACAGCTTGCCACCGAGGAAGCTGGCCCCAAAAAGGGTTTTAGGAGGTAACCCAATTCCGGCTCTGCAGCCTGGCAGTTGGCATGCCTCACCTGACCACTGCCTAATTGTGCTAAAGGTCTGTTTGAGTGGTCGCACCATGGTACGGGAAAACAAGGGGCCCTGAGTCACACTGCAGTTGAGTGTTTGGGGACCGTCAGGTAGGTTGGCTTCACCACTGATTCTCATTGGAGCAACTTCAATTCACCCCAGGCATATCTAAAGGGCATACGGCCCATCCACTTAGTATAAGCCATGGCATCTCTGATTATTTAAGTGTTTGGCCCAGCTCTCTCTCTCTTAATCCATACCATCTCCATAGGGGTTATGACTCAATGGCGCCCCCACTCCGGCAGGCCTATCATAAACCCTATGCATAATAGCTAACTTAGGTCTTCTATTTTCCTCTATCTATACCTGTTTTCATTTGCATCTTATTTTATGTTTCACTCCTTTAATTATCTCGAACTTTGTTTTCCTTTGTTTTGTTAGCTGCTGTTCTGTTGTGACTTATCTCTTCAAAGTTCACATAAAGGCAGAGCCTATGAGAACCAGCAAGGAAAGCTAAATGCTAGATTGACAACCAGGCAGCCATTGTCTTTAAGATGACCCACTAGGCTACTGCCTGTTCAAACCTCTATTTAGATCCGGCGTTTACCCACACAAATTGGCCCTCCCTGGCCACTTACAGCCAAAAACCATAAGTATCTGGCCTACGTACCACTAATTCTCTACACCAGTTAACCAAATTTATACTCCCTGCGTACCAAATTCAGTATCAATGTAGCTCATTAATTCTGCGTGGACTTGTATGGCCTTTGGTGTTCTTTCTCTCTCGCCAACAGTGAGCCACCATGTCCCAATCATCCAGTCCCACCACCCACTGGGACCACCTCGAGACCTGGCTGTGTGTCGTGACGACTGCGTTCCTGCTCCAAGCTGCTGGCGACCTACATCACCTAAACAGAGAGCAGCTGGACAACAATGTGAGCAGACAGACGGCCCACAATCTGATCCAGAACCCCAAAGGATGGGCAGAGATCATCGGGGGCCTCGCACACAACCTCTTTGCCCAGGCACGACTCAGCGAAACGAGCAACGTCCACCTGGAGCAAGTAGCAGCAGTGCGCTCAAGCTCCAGAACGAGGATGCCTGAAGGAACCAGGCCCACACTCAAAGCTACCTAGATCAGCATACTCCTCGAGACCCAGAACCGGCATGGGACAGAAGGTGATATGGACCCAGAGCTCCGAGAGGCAGTGGAAAGACTACAAAGGGCCCTGGCAGAGCCTCATGCAGAGACCAAGCACCGAGTGCAGTTGGAGAGAGAATCCAGAGAGAAACTCAACAGGAAACTCCAACAGGTGAAGCTCTCCTAGCCAGAGCAGAAAGTGAACTGAAAAGAAAGGAACGCTAAGGTCAAAGCCTGCAAAAACCACCTGCTGGCGACCCAAGCTGAAATCCATACTTCAGCACAACCAGGGTACACTTTCACAGATGGACTTAACACCGTTCACAGAGAACTGAACTGGTGATACCTTCTGCAAAATGACCAGAGAAAGTAAACGCTCACCACAGAGTTTTCCTTGACCAGTGGGCGCAAGCCTCCCAGCCACAACTCCCTAATTCCAAAAGGGGGGTGGAAGCCCACTGCTCAATGTGTCACCAAGCAGAATCCACAAGGCCTACTCCAAGCAGAGGACTGCTGCTGGAAAGGCTGTTGAAGAAACCAACCACTTACCTTGTCTCTGAACTGGCCCTAGAGGGCGCACAAACACACATCGAGATGGACCCTCAGCCTGAGGAAGCAAAGGCTGAGGACATTTAGGAGCCACAAACTGATCCACTTGTCATCTGATCACCATGACGACTGTCGCCCAATGATGTCCACACCTGGACATCCTTGTCCAAAAGGGGGTACTGTAACGTCTGAATATATCAAACTGATTTCTGAATCAGCCTGGACTTAGCAAATAAGTTTCTCTGTTTCTTTGAGCTGTGAATCCTTATCTGCCTCTGGTAGACCCCCCTCTGGTGTCGAACCAAACACCATCGGAATGCTACAGGGGACACGACCCCCCCCCTTCAGACACACAAACACACACACACAAAGCACACACACGTGTGCGCACACACGCTCATACACACAAAGCTTACCTACACGCGCATGCACACACACACGCACACACAATGGAAGATTCTCTTTTCAATGTAACATGTAATTATACGTAATTATTCAATGTCCAAATAGTGCTGTAACGTATGACGGTGCCCAAACTGATTTCTGAATTAACCCAGATGGAACATAAAAAGTTTCACCATTCAGGTGACCGAGAGTAACCCCGAGAGGCCTCCTGTGGCCAGATGCCCTTTGGAATGCAAAATACACACACACACACACACACACACACACAACTTACACCCATAAAAGAAACCTTTCATGACTCAACGGGTGTGAACGTCTGGGAAACTTCACGATTTAGGTTCGTCAGCAGGGGTCCACCAAAACTCCAACCAAGGGCCTGTAAATCTCTGATCTAATCTCTGTTTATGACCACATGGATTAGCATCAGAGTCGGCAAGGGTAGGAAAAAAAACGTCCTCCCTAAAGGTCTCCCTGAGGTGACCAAGGACCGGTGGGACATTAGAAGAACGCCAGCCCCCTCTTCTGGACATACACACACTCACGCACACACACAGTGAAAATGTCTCTTGAATGTATCATGTAATCATATTTCTAGATAGTTATAATGTATTCATATATGCATGTGTTGTGTGTCTAGATCACCTAACTATAGTGATTTTAGATAGTTTGACCGAGAAGCTAATTTTAAGTTGTCTGTAACCATGTCTAATCATCCTTCACTGTCCAAGATATCATAATTTCCTTGAAGTTTGGTACCAAAATCATTGTCTCATAATATGCCAATTAATGATGCATACTATAGGACGATGGGATGTATCATTCTATATTTTTCCATATTTTATCCTAATCCAAACTTAATACAAACCCCGCCTTGACATGCGACCCGCTCTGGGATAGACCAAGAAAGTTATATTTCACCCATTTGAGCTAGACTCGCTACATTTAATGGTGGAGATAATGCGGGCGCATTTTAAAAACCTTGTCTCATGAGTGAATGCACTTCGAATCCAACGCGCCTTTGTTCGTTTCATTCTTAAATCCGTATTTCGCGCACTCAGCGAGTGAGAGTCCCGAGCTCACTCCGCTGATAACTGAAAAGCTCTAAGCTGACTTTCAGTTCAGCACTCTAACAGCGCTATATATTTGTCTGACAAATTTAGCCACGGTTAAGTGCTTAAAGTTAAAACTGCAGTTCATAACATTAAACTTGTGTCTGAAGACGATGAAATCACAGTACAGCACATTTTTAATTGTGTAATCACCTGGTAAGAACGAAGAAACCTTCTTCCAGCGCAGTAAAAGATTGATTTGAGCGATGTTCCTCTTATCTTTCTAAAAGGCCTTATTATATTGCTAGACTCGATTCATTGCATTGGACCAATGTTAATTCGACAGGCAATAAGTCTCTTCTGGCAGAGCTAAACCGGCGTAGCTAACCGTAAGACTCACTGCATGTAGAAATCAGCCTCAAACGGTGATTGATATATAAAGGAAGAGCCCTCCACACTCTGATCAAATTAAAATTTAAACAACGGCGAAGAAATCCCGTTGTGATTTTGTGTGCATGGCAGCGAAGAAATCCTGCCCACATTTCTTGTGCATAAATAGCACAAAAGGATCCCTGAGATCTAAAAAGTTCTCCGTTCTCGTGATAACACATGAAATCGCCATTAAGCCGCGCTCCGATTTCAAATTCACGTCTGAGTTAGGGCAGGTTGCAGTACCTCTGACTGAACACAAGAGGGCCGCCCGCCTGAGGGCTAGCCGCGGTAAAACCAACCCCCCCTTTTAACTCACTATTGTGTGGGCCACTGCCGCCACCTTGTGGGCCTTCTCTGTGAGGTCTATTTTCGTTTCTGCATTCTCTGTTCTCTGTCTCAACCTCTCTGTCCTTTCTGGCTATCTTACTATAGGAGGATCAGTGTTCTCATTTTTTTTTTTTTTTTTTTGGTTTGTTTGCTTTATTATTCTTTGTGTTTAATTGTCTGTTTTACATTTTATTTCCCTCACTGTTTTTTTTTCTTTATTAGCGTAATTAATTTTTATTTTAATTATTAATTTTTTATTATTATATTTAATTTTTGTGTTTATTATTAATTTTTTTATTTTTATGCATTTATTTTTCAATTTTTTTTCTTTTCCTTCTCTTCTCTTCTTTCATTTTGTCATTTTACTTATATTTTGATTCTCTTTTCGTTTCTCCCAGTTGATAACACTCTTCCACTTAAAGAATTCCTTACTGTGCATGCTTACTTAGTGTGAACTAAAACTAAGCCGAAGTAAGATTTGAATTTTAGCTTTTGTGTTAGCCATTGGCATCTGCCTATTCATAGGACATCCACAGATAGAGAAGGCTTTCTCCTTACTCCCCTTTTCTTTGTTTTCCTTTAATTAGTTCAATTTTATTTGTTCTGCTTAGCTGTTGTTTGGTTGTGACTTGTTTCTTCAAGCTCACCTAAAGGCATAAGCCTACGGGAACCAGCAAGGAAAAAGCTAAAACCCTAGATTTTATGACCCAGTTAGCCAGTGTCATTAGATGACCCACTAGGCTATCGCCTGTCAAAATCTTTTAATTCAGATCTGGTGCGCACCCACACCATTTGGCCCTTCCCGGCCACTTATGGCCAAAGACAATAAGTGTCTGGCCTACCTACCACTAACTGGCTGTACCAGTTATCCAAATTGATACTCACCGCGTACCTAATTAAGTACGATTGCGACTAGCTAATTTGCGTGGACTTGCATTGGTGTCTGTGTTGTTCTTCTCTCGTCAACAGTTGCCATGTCCTGAGCAAGCAGCCCCACTGCCCATTGGTACGACCTTGAGGCCTGGCTGACTACCATGATGACTACGTTCCTGCCCAAAGCAGCTACCGACCGGCAGCACTTAAGCAGGGAGCAGCTGGACGAGGAAGTAGACAGGCTGATGGTGCATGATCCCACCCAGACCTACAGCTACAAGGACTGGGCCAAGATCATCGGAAGCCTTGCTCACAACCTCCTCATCTTGGCACTGCGCAGCGAGAAGAGCAAAATTGACCTGGAGCAAACAGTAACGATGCTCCAGTTTCAAGTCGAAGAGGCCTGGGCAAGCCAGGCCCATGTTCAAACTAACCTGGTTCAGCTATCCCCCAAGACCGCAGACTAGCACGGAATGGATTCCGAGCTACAAGAGGAAGTGGAGAAACTCCAAAAAGCCCTGCAAAACCTTCAAACAGAGACAGAGCAAAGAGGGCAGCTGGAGAGAAAAACCAGGGATGAACTGAACAAGAAAATACAACAAGGTGAAATTCTCCTGACCAAAGCAGGGAGTGAACTGGAGGAAAGGCACGCTAAACTCAAGGCCTGCAAGAACCACCTGCTGATGGGCCAAACTGAAATCGAGGCCTTAGTACGAGAAAAAGACTCTCTCAAAGATGAACTTGACACTGTTCGCTGAGAATTGAAATATTCCTACTTGCTCCAGAGTGACCAGACAAGGGAAACACTCACCACGGAGTTTCCCATGACCAGTGAGCCGAGGCCTCCCGGCGACGAGCTCCTAGCTCGAAAGGGGGGTGAAAGCCCACTGCTTAAAAAGTCACCAAGCGACAGTCAAGAACCCCCATCAGCCACAAGGGGGTGGAAGCCTTTCCAGAGCACTCTTGCCACCAGTCACGGCATGGCTCACAAAGAACTGGACAAGCTGGCCAGGAACATTCCTACGTTCACTCCAAATCTGGCAGGAGACCACGACATTCATACCTATCTACAAGACATAGACTTTCTTTTACAGACTTTGAACAATGTGACTATGTGGGACAGATTAAACTTGCTCAGGATTACGTCCAGTTGTGCGGAGCTTCTTAGATCGACAACAAGAGACTGTCAGATAGGATTACCAAGAACTACGACAGGCGCTGATTAAGGAGTACTCTGACCCTGAATCAGATCAAGGGATTATTGCAGCTATGGACTTAAGACAGAGCTGGCTTGAAACCCCACAGGCCTATTACCACAGACTCTGGCGGGCCTACTTCGGGGCACGGAACGAGCCAGGAATGGAGGAGGACGTCAACTTCAGGACTCTGTTCCGCCGAAATATGCATCCTACAGTAAACCATCACCTAGGAGTCCTAGCCTGCCCACACAGCATGTCCACTCAACAGCTGCGGGACCTGGCCCACAAGGCCTAAACCAAGCAGAAGGCCACCTCCGAAAAGACTGTGAAAAATCCAACTATTTACCCTGTCTCTGATCACTGCTCAGAACTGGCCCTAGAGGGTGCACAAACACACTACAGTGACCCTGTAACAGAGAAAGAGGACCGCCACCAGCCAGCAGAGAGCACTACAACCGAGGTGGTGTGCGTCCCAAACACCAGACTGGACGCCCTGAAAAATTCCGGGACCAACCACATCCAGCAAACAACCCAAAGGGCAGAGTCACATGGGAACCCCACCGATGGCCTAGAAACAGCCGACCTTCATCGGCCCGGGAACCTAACCCAGACAAGCCTAAGTCCGAACCTTCACTAAAGCAGGACGACACGGCTACATCTGAGTCTGCAGAGATCCTGAGAATGCTGAAGGAGATCATCCGGACTAAAGCTCGCAAATTAAATGATAAAGACAAGCCAGACTCCTTGTGACCCAGGCCTGAAACCAACCTCTCTAGAGGGCCTCCGATTGAGCCAACAACACAGACTCCCGCTGATCAGCCACTAAAAACAGAAGGAACTGAGACATCACCATGTGACAGCGTCACCCACTTACCTCCGCTGACGGCTGCACACCCAGAGCAAACTGACCCACTGCTTCACACTGCTGACCAAGACTCCAAGGTACCCGAAAGTGCTGTTTTAGTTGTCTGCCTCTCCAACGAATCACCTGAGACCAGCCCCAACTGCCTATCAGTCACTACACAAGCCCCGGTGGGAAGGCTCCTGGGAAATCTGATTGAAAAGGGAGTGGCCCGGAAACTCTACCTAGCTATTACGCTGGAACATGCAGTCAAACTGGAAGCCCTGGTGGACACGGGAGCAGACCTCACTCTGATGTCATCCAAATTCATTGACAGACTCAGAGTTGAAACTACGAGACAGAATTGGACTCTAACATCACAAAGGTGCAAGCTGAATGTACAATCATACAGCCAAAATGAGGTACAGCTTGAGCAGATAGCACCTATTCACCTAACCATCGGTCCTATGAGCCTGGTGCACCCCGTGTACATCTCACCAATGGACACTTATCCCCTTCTCATGGGAAAAGATCTACTAGACTGCTTTGAGCCCTTATTGGACTTCAGACAGTTAAAAATCTGGGCTCAAGTTCGAGAACCTCTGCCTCTCCAGTCACACAGGTCACCTGAACCAGACTGCCAGGTCACAGAGGTCACGGGAAATCCTCAGGTCACAGAGGTCACTGGAAATCCTCAGGTCACAGAGGTCACGGGAAATCCCACGGGCAACCGTGGGAAAATGAGGTTAGCACCAGGGCAAAGTTCAAGTCCACTACTCTGAACTTTTGTACTCAACAAAGACTCGGAGTCCTTCTGCCCTAAGGTCACAACCGGTCTGCAACTAAACGATGTGAAAACCACAGACATCGTACTGGCATTATGGGCAGACAACTCAGCCATCAGCCTCACGCTGTTTGACACCCTCCTTAAGGGCATGCCTGACCTTCCGTTTGTCAACAAACGCACCCGCTTTCCCTGGGACCCCTGTCTGTCAACGATGACAACTGCAAAGGGGATCTGTGCATTGAACGTGAAATTGAACAATCGGTGCATAACCCATTACTTCCTGGTCTTACCAGACCCACCACATGATGTTTACCTTGGAGCAGACATCCTGATTCGTCTTAGGGCCCATGTGGACTTTATAAATGAGGTGGTGTGGGCCCCAATGATCTCACAGCCCCCTGTTGTTCCTGTCAACCACGAGAACCTCATATCAGGGCAGACCATTCCAGAAGTCTGCACCCTGGTCAGTGAACAGGACACTGTATTCCCGGCTTACACCAAAGGGGTCACTGTTCAGTTCAACCTATGATGTGGTCAAACATTAAACCACACGCTGGGCTTCTTCCAACCTTCACCTGAATGCTTGGAACCGGGACTTACTTTGGAAGCCGCACCCCTCACTGAAGTGTCATCCCGTGCAGTTTACATCCTGTTCAACAACTGCACAGCAATGGACATTAGAATTCCCAAGGCCTACCACCTGGTGTGGCTAGTGTGCCACGACTTTCATGACTTTGAACTGAGTTTAGCGATCATCGTGCCAATTACAGCTCCTATGGTCCCAGAAGGGAGCTCAGATGACACAGTGTTGAAAGCCCCCTTCAAGCTTGTCTCCATCACTTTAGTCATGCCAGTAACCACAGGAGTAGCATGCAGAACGGAGCTAACAAAGGACCAACACCTTGCAGTCTACACAGTCTCCAACCAGCCTGCCTGTGAGACTGATGAGAATACTGCTCCTCTGACTGCTAACAAGACAAGAGACACTAGCACAGAGGAGCCCTATCCAGGATTTGAGACACAAGTCCAGCAAATTCTGAAGAATGCAGACGCCATACAAAACCATACAGACCGTCAAAAACTCAGACAGGTCTTGTACAAGTTTAAAGTGTCATTCGCCAAAGACTCTCTGGACTGTGGCCTCACGGGCCTCCATACGGTGCGCATCCCGATGCACCCAAATGCTCCTCCCACTTTCATCAAGCAGTACAAGATTCCAATCGCCTCACACAAACCCATGCAGGAGATTATTGATTCCATGCTTGAGAAAGGTGTCATCCGCCCATGCAACAGCACCTATTCTGCTCCTGTCCTTAAGCCAAATGGGAAGTGGCGACCCACCATTGACTACAGGAAGCTGAACCAGCAGGTGCCACTGTCATGATGGCCCATGACCCAGCTGGAGCAGGAAATACCCAGAATACAGGGAGCCACCATCTTCTCTACGCTTGACGTGACCTCAGGATTCTGGACTATACCTGTACATCCAGACGACCAACACAAGCTGGCCTTCACTTTTGGCAACCGACAGTACACGTTCACAAGGTGCCCATTCGGCTATGCCAACTCACCAGCGGAGTTCAACATCTTCTTGAACAAAGCTTGCGCGGACGCCAGAATGAGAGGCAACCTCATCTACGTAGACGACGTTCTCATGAAAAGCACAATGTTGACTGACCACCTGAGAGAAATAGACTATGTACTGGACCAATCAACCACTGCCAGTGCCAAGATCACCCTCCACAAAGGACAGTGGTGCCGAACCAAAGTCAACTATGTGGGCCTACTCATCGGATCATGGGGCATTGAACCTCAGACCAGCCGTATCCAGGCCATCCAGAACATCAAGCCTCCCACTAATGTCTCAGAGCTGCGGAGTTTTCTAGGCGTGTGCAACTACTCACGACAGTTCATCGAGAACTACTCGGACATTGCACGACCATTAGCTACGCTTCTCAAAAAGGACTGCCCATTCGCCTGGACAGAGGCTCAAGCGAACACCATGAAAGAACTTAAAGGACATTTGTGCACAGCTCCATGCCTGGCTTACCCTGATCCACAAAAAGAGTTTTATTTGGAAGCTGGATTCTCCAACCACTGTCTCAGTGTGAGTCTTTACCAAAAGCATGACCAGGACAAAAGAGTGGTTGCATATGCCAGCAAGACACTACTTCCACCGGAGACTAAATACTTGGACTGTGAAAAAGCGCTGCTCTACACTGTATGGGCCATACAGCGATTCTCCAACTACATCGGAGCATAAAAGGTCATCATAGAAACTGGCCACCAGCCTGTAATGTTTCTCAACAGCCAACGCATCCGAGATGGTGTGGTCACCAATTCACGCATAGCCACGTGGTTGATGGCCCTCCAGGGGTGCAACGTTGAGGCACGATATGCCCAGAATCACAAGTCTGCGCTGGGCAACGCCTTGGCTGCATGCCAAAACTGCTCTGATGACACACCTGCTGCAACACTGGACGCAGAGGGACCCCAGCAACAACAACCAACCTGTCACAGGTGCTTTGAGGAGAAGGTGTGCCAAGGGATGCCTACTGCCTACGTCAATGGGTGTTCCTACAACCACAAAGGCACCTTAAAAGCCGGCGCAGGAGTGCTATGGCTAAACAACCACCCCTGTCCACTGCAACATTTCCAGTTGGGCCCTCAGTCATCACAACATGCTGAGGTAGCAGCCATCCTGATAACCCTTCAGATCGCTGCGGCCCATAACATCAGAGAACTCCTCATTTGCACAGACTCTAACTACGCAAGACTCAGTTTCACATGCCATCTTTCGGGCTGGAAACAAAATGGGTTCAAGATGGCAAACAACAAGCCGGTCAAACACCAACACCTGTTCCATGCGTGTGAGGACATCACAAAAACACACGACATGAATATCTATTGGAAAAAGGTGAAAGGACACTCAAAACAACCAGGCCTGGATAAAGACCTGAATGACCAAACTGATGCCCTTGCCAAAATGGGCGCACTACATGGAGACCTATGGTCACCTCCAGCTCAGCCACCCACCTTGAATGTGGCAGCAATAACTCGCAGCAAGCGAACCCTTCCTGCAACACCACAAGCCTCGCAACCACTTTAGAGATAAATCTCTAACAATGACATAGCTGATCTTCAAGCCTCAGACACCTCCATCCAAGCTATGCTACACCACCTCTCTGACCCCTCCAACCACCCGATCACACTGTCTGACCTCACTGCTGCCCCATCCCTCAGACGGCTGCATGAGATCAAAGACATGCTGTGTGTGAAGGACAACATTCTGTGGTATGTCCCTGACGACCTCACAGCGCCAAGGCGCGTGGTGCCAAAGGGCCAAAGGGGGGTCATGTTAATGTATGCCCACGACGCACCATGTGCTGGACATCACGGCACCAGAGCCACTCACAACACACTGAAGCAAGTGGCATACTGGCCCAGTTATGCAGCAAGACGTGGCAGAGTACGTCAGAGGGTGCCTGGTTTGCTGCCAATTCAAACCAGCAAACCCAAACCACAGAGCCCCACTGCAATGCAGAGGAGTCACGTTTCCATGGTCAGACCTCCAAATAGACTGGGTGGGACCTCTGCCCAGGTCAACAAGGGGCAACAAGTACTTCCTCACAGTAGTATGCCAATTCACCAAGTGGGTAGAGTGTCTTCCAGCACCCAACGACACTGCCCAGACCACGGCATACCTACTGATGAACCATATCTTCTCCAGGTTCGGACTGCCACTAAGGGTCGACTCTGACAGAGGCACACACTTTACAGCTGAGATCACGCAGCAGACTTGGAAGCTCCTGGGTGTACAGGCTCAACTACACATCAGCCACCACCCCATGTCCTCAGGCCAAGTGGATCGAACCAATCGAACTTTTCTCGCTCTCTCTCGCAGACTTGCTCTCTTCGCCTTCCTTTTCCGGTACTCCTTCCAGACTCTCCTTTGTCTCATTAAACCACGTGGCAATTACCGTTATGTTTTTCTTTCTACTTTGGTGAGACCCAACTCCGTTCACTCTACCGACGTGGAAGATTCATCAAACTCCTCGCTAAACCTACGAACCAAGGACCCTCATGAACGGCATAAATTTAACGCAAGTATAAATGTTAATCGATCTATAGAGGTGTCCATTAAGTCAGTGCCCCTTGTTAAAGGTGAATTTCAATTCATTGCTGATTCTCGAGGTTGAACTGTTGTGTGGTCTGCCATTCTGTTATTTTCATCATTTTACCTTTTGTTTCTTTCACTTACCCTGTATATATGTATTATTTGTTTATACCTAGTTGTGTATATCAGTAGTTTTACATAGTTATTAAAATCCATGGTTATCCCACTGGATTGTCCGTGTGTTTACTCATGGCAAGGTTCACTTTCAACATTGCTCTTCGCTATGTGTTGTATTTCTTTTAACTAAGAATAAACTAAGCTTTGTGGACAGAAGAATACTTTATTCTTTTAGAGTAATACGAAGACTGTCCTGGTAAGTTTGGTGGACAAACAGATCAAGCTGCTTCACATTTAATTCTAAAGCTAGACTACGGTAATTAATATAACATTCCCTTTCATGGTCGATTTATATCCATAACTAATCAGAACATGCTTTGATTAGAGCTATAGATACATTTCACCCATCTGAGCTAGATTCACTACAGTGCGATGTTTTCTTGTTTGCATATATTGTGGGTATGTAACGTAACTATAATGATTTTAGATAGCTTAACTTAGGATATTATTTTAAATGTCTGTAACCATGTTTTACCTGTAATATTCTTTATAAGTCCAACGGATTTGGTATGTATTTAATTGTCTCGAGATACCCTGATTGATTATGCATATCATATTGAAATGGGATACAATATTTCATGCTTTTCTTAATTTCATATATAATACGGTTTAAACCGGCTCCTCACCAGACATGCAAATTCAGGTCAGAGACAAGACAAATAGAGTTCATCCCGCCAACAAATCCAACTTCCTGACTGGCCAATAGCCCAAAGAGGTGTGTGTGTGTTGGTGTTGTCTTTAAAACAACACTATACTTTGAAATCACACTTTTCTTTTTACTTTTACCTCACTTTTAATTCTAGCCACTTCTACACTCTTTCCGGTTTCTCTCCCCGGGGGCCAGAGGAAGCCGCACACACACTCTCTCTCTCTCTCTCTCTCTCTCTCTCTCTCGCTCTTTCTCTCTCTCTCCGGAGGGGAGGCAACCGCCTCACGGCCCACGCCTTTTCCAACAACGAACCAGCGAACTCCTACTGGACTGCGCAAACTTTCAAACCGACAACACCCAAGCCATGCAAGTATAGTTAATGGATCTATATCTGCATTAAGACTTGTACCCCTGTTTACAGGAGATTTAAGTTCATTACTGGTTTTGAAAAAAGGCTAATTAATTGTTGTTTTTGTCTGGTACCCTTTTTATTTCATTACTTTCTCTCTAATCTCTCTCTCTGCTTGTATATAGATGTATTGTTTGCTTAGAGTTAGTCGTGTGTATCCATAGTTACACGTAGTTATGAAAATCTATAATCACCACGCTTGATTGTCTATGTTTTGGTCATGTGATGAGTCAATTCTACACTGCAAGACCTTGCTACCCGCTTTGAAACTAAGATTCCTTCGTGGCCAGAAGGATAAACTCCCTCTTTAGAGTTCATAATTCTAAACTAGACTAAAGCTAATCCTAAAAGCTGATCTAGACCACATACATAGTCATACTTAATTATAATCCGTTGTAATTGATTTTCTATATGTATATGTGCACATACATGAATTCCCTTTCATGGCTGATGTATATTTATAACTAGTTTTAACACGCGTTGATTAGCTCTATATATATATTTCACGCCAATCGAGCTAATTCCTTACATAAATTGGAGAATACATTTAAACGTGTTAAACATCTTTTAATTTGTTACATGAATTGTAACTGGTGGAGAATAGTTTTAAACATTGCACATTCATCTGATTTACTACATATTCTGGTATGTAAAACTCGTCTCCTTTAAAAAGGTGCTTTGAATCCAAGCGTCCCCTCTGTTTCGTTTCATTCATTTCATGTTTAAAGCTGATTCATTACATTATTCTGGTGGAAAAGAATGCGAGCAATGATGAGTCATTACAGCGTAGTCAGGGAATGAAGCGTTCCGTTGTGTATGCACCTAGAGGACTGTTGAGAAAACAGATTGTTAGCTTACACTTGATGAAAAATCACTATCTACACTTTATTTTAGACTTTTTTCAGCTTTTCACACTTTATTATCGTAATATCGAATTTTCTGTAAACAAACATATTTCGTATCATTTTGGGTCAGGAACATGTGAAACATTTCATAGTGTCATATTATTCCATAAAGAAGTGAAATATGTAATTGAGTAACACATCACACAGTTGAAAATATGTGTTTGTTAGAAAAACACCTTTCCTTTGCTCGCAGAGGCTTGAAATTGGCTGAATAGCGTTTTCAGCGCATGAAGCGCAAGAATGTGTATGCACCTAGAGGACTGTTGAGAAAACAGATTGTTAGCTTACACTTGATGAAAAATCACTATCTACACTTTATTTTAGACTTTTTTCTGCTTTTCACACTTTATTATCATAATATCTAATTTTCTGTAAACAATCATATTTTGTATCATTTTGGGTCAGGAACATGGGAAACATTTCATAATATCATATTATTCATTAAGAAATGAAATATGTCTTCGAACAACACATCACACATTTGAAAGTATGCGTTTGTTAGCAAAACACCTTTCCTTTGCTCGCAGAGGCTTGAAATTGTCTGTACAGCGTTTTCAGCAAATGAAGCTCACCAATTTGTATGCACACAGAGAACTGATGAGAGAACAGAGTGTTAGATCACATTTGATGAAAAATCACTATCTAAATTTTACTTTAGACTTTCTTCACCTTTTCACACTTTATCATATTATGCATTTTTATATAAACAATTATATTTTGTATCATTTTGGGTCCGGAACATGTGAAACATTTCATAGCATCATATTATTTCCTAAGGAAGGGAAATATGTCATCGAAGAATACATCACACAATTGGAAATATGCATTTGTTCGAAAAATACCTTTCCTTTTCTCCCAGAGGCTTGAAATTGTGTGTATAGCACTGTAACGTCTGAATGTATCAAACAGATTTCTGAATCAGCCTGGACTTAGCAAAGAAGTTTCTCTGTTTCTATGAGCTGTGAATCCTTATCAGTAAACCCCTACTGGTGTCTAACCGGACACCATCGGAATGCCACAGGCTAGACGACCCCCCTCTTCAGACACACACACACACACACACACACACACACACACACACACACACACACACACACACACACACACACACACACACAGAAAGCACACACACGCGCACACACACACACACACACACACACACACACACACACTCGCACACACACAAAACTTACCTACACGCATACGCACGTGCACACACACACACGCACACACATGATTGAAGCATCTCTTTTCAATGTAACATGTAATTATATGTAATTATTCGATGTCCAAATAGTGCGATGTTTTCTTGTTTGCATGTATTGTGGGTTTATGTAACGTAACTATAATAATTTTAGATAGCTTAACTTAGGATATTTTTTTAAAAGTCTGTAGCCATGTTTTACCTGTAATATTCTTTATAATATATTCATATATTTAAATATATATTCATGCAAGTATAGTTAATAGATCTATATCTGCACTAAGACTTGTACCCCTGTTTATAGGAGATTTAAGTTCGTTGCTGGTTTTGAAAAAATGCTAATTAATTGTTGTTTTTGTCTGCTACCCTTTTTATATCATTACTTTCTCTCTAATCTCTCTATCTCTGCTTGTATATAGATGTATTGTTTGCTTAGAGTTAGTCGTGTGTATACATAGTTACACGTAGTTATGAAAATCTATTATCACCACTCTTGATTGTCTCTGTTTTGGTCAAGTGATGAGTCAATTCTACACTGCAAGTCCTCGCTGCCCGTTTTGAAAAAAGATTCCTTCGCGGCCAGAAGGATAAACTCCCTCTATAGAGTTCATAATTCTAAACTAGACTGCAGCTAATCCTAAAAGCTGATCTAGACCACATACATATTCATAATTACTTATAATCCATTCTAATAGATTATCTATATGTATATGTGCACATACATGAATTCCCTTTCATGGCTGATGTATATTTATAACTAGTCATAACACGCGTTGATTAGATCTATATATATATTTCACGTCATTCGAGCTAATTCCTTACATAAATTGGAGAATACATTTAAACGTGTTAAACATCTTTTAATTTGTTACACGAATTGTAACTGGTGGAGAATAGTTTTAAACATTGCACATTCATCAGATTTACTACATATTCTGGTAGATAATGCGGGCACGCTTTAAAACTCGTCTCCTTTAAAAGGGTGCTTTGAGTCCAAGCGTGCGCTTCTGTTTCGTTTCATTCATTTCATGTTTAAAGCTGATTCATTACATTATTCTGGAGGAAAAGAATGCGAGCAATGATGAGTCGCTACAGCGTAGTCAGGGAATGAAGCGTTACCATGTGTATGCACATAGAGGACTGATGAGAAAACAGAGTGTTAGATCACATTTCATGAAAAATCACTATCTACACTTTATTTTAGACTTTTTTCACCTTTTTACCCTTTATTATCATGATATCGATTTTTCTGTAAACAATCATATTTCGTATCATTTTGGGTCAGGAACATGTGAAACATTTCATAGAATCATATTATTCCATAAATAAGTGAAATAAGCAATTGAGGAACACGTCACACAAATGAAAATATGCGTTTGTTAGAAAAAAACCTTTCCTTTCCCCGCAGAGGCTGGAAATTGTCTGAATAGCGTTTTCAGCGGATGAAGCGCAACCATCTGTATGCACATGGAGGACTCTTGAGAAAACAGATTGTTAGCTTACACTTGATGAAAAATAACTATCTACACTTTATGTTAGACTTTTTTCACCTTTTCACACTTTGTTATCATATAATGCATTTATATATAAACAATTATATTTTGTATCATTGTGGGTCAGGAACATGTGAAACTGTTCATAGTATCATATTTATCCATAAAAACGTGTAACATGTCATTGAAGAATACATATCAAGAATGAAAACATGCATTTGATAGAAAAACACCTTTCCTTTGCTCGCAGAGGCTTGAAATTCTCTGAATAGCGTTTTCAGCGCGTGAAGCGCAAGCATCTGTATGCACATAGAGGGCTGTTGAGAAAACAGATTGTAAGCATCCACTTGATGAAAAATCACTATCTACAGTTTGTTAGACTGTTTTTCACCTTTTCACACTTTATTATCATATAATGCATTTTTATGTAAACAATTATATTTTGCTTCATTTTGTGTCAGGAACATGTGAAACATTTCATAGTATCATATTATTCCATAAAGAAGTGAAATAAGCAATTGAGGAACACGGCACACAACTGAAATTATGCGTTTTTTAGAAAAACACCTTTCCATTGCTCGCAGAGGCTTGAAATTGTCTCAATAGCGTTTTCAACGCATGTAGCGCAACCATCTGTATGCACATAGAGGACGGTTGAGAAAACAGATTGCAGATTGTTAGCTTGCACTTGATGAAAAATCACTATTTACACTTTATGTTAGACTTTTTTCACCTTTTCACACTTTATTAGCATATAATGCATTTATATATAAACAATTATATTTTGTATCAATTGTGGTCAGGAACATGTGAAACTGTTCATAGTATCATATTTATTAATAAAGACGTGTAATATGTCATTGAAGAATACATAACAAGAATGAAAACATGCGTTTGATAGAAAAACACCTTTCCTTTGCTCGCAGAGGCTTGAAATTCTCTGAATAGCGTTTTCAGAGCATGAAGCGCAAGCATCTGTATGCATATAGGGGACTGTTGAGAAAACAGATTGCAGATTGTTAGCATACATTTGATGAAATATCCCTATCTACAGTTTGTTTTTTTTTTTTCAACTTTTCACACTTTATTAGCATATAATGCATTTATATATAAACAATTATATTTTGAATCATTGTGGGTCAGGAACATGTGAACCTGTTCATAGTATCATATTTATTAATAAAGACATGTAATATCTCATTGAAGAATACATAACAAGAATGAAAACATGCGTTTGATAGAAAAACACCTTTCCTTTGCTCGCAGAGGCTTGAAATTCTCTGAATAGCGTTTTCAGCGCATGAAGCGCAAGCATGTGTATGTTCTTAGAGGACTGTTGAGAAAAGAGATTGTTAGCTTGCACTTGATGAAAAATCACTATCTACACTTTATGTTAGACTTTTTTCACCTTTTCACACTTTATTATCATAAAATGCATTTTTATGTAAACAATTATATTTTGTATCATTTTGGGTCAGGAACATGTGAAACATTACATAATGTGATATTATTCCTTAAAGAGGTGAAATAAGCAATTGAGTTAAACGTCACACAACTGAAAATATGCGTTTGTTAGAAAAACACCTTTCCATTGCTCGCAGAGGCTTGAAATTGTCTGAATAGCGTTTTCGGCGCATGTAGCGCAACCATCTGTATGCACATAGAGGACTGTTGTGAAAACAGATTGTTTAGCTTACGCTTGATGAAAAGGCACTATCTACACTTTATGTTAGACTTTTTTCACCTTTTCACACTTTATTATCATATAATGCATTCATATATATAAACAATTATATTTTGTACCATTTTGGGTCAGGAACATGTGAAACATTACATAATGTGATATTATTCCTTAAAGAGGTGATATAAGCAATTGAGTTAAACGTCACACATCTGAAAATATGCGTTTGTTAGAAAAACACTTTTCCATTGCTCGCAGAGGCTTAAAATTGTCTGAATAGCATTTTCAGCGCATGAAATGCAACCATCTGTATGCACTTAGAGGACTGTTGAGAAAAGAGATTGTTAGCTTGCACTTGATGAAAAATCACTATCTACACTTTATGTTAGACTTTTTTCACCTTTTCACACTTTATTAGCATATAATACATTTATATATAAACAATTATATTTTGTATCAATGTGGGTCAGGAACATGTGAAACTGTTCATAGTGTCATATGTTTTCGTAAAGACGTGTAATATGTCTTTGAAGAATACATAACAAAAATGAAAACATGCGTTTGATAGAAAAACACCTTTCCTTTGCTCGCAGAGGCTTGAAATTCTCTGAATAGCGTTTTCAGCCCATGAAGCGCAAGCATGTGTATGCACATAGAGGACTGTTGAGAAAAGAGATTGTTAGCTTGCACTTGATGAAAAATCACTATCTACACTTTATGTTAGACTTTTTTCACCTTTTCACACTTTATTATCATAAAATGCATTTTTATGTAAACAATTATATTTTGTATCATTTTGGGTCAGGAACATGTGAAACATTACATAATGTGATATTATTCCTTAAAGAGGTGATATAAGCAATTGAGGAAAACGACACACAACTGAAATTATGCATTTTTTAGAAAAACACCTTTCCATTGCTCGCAGAGGCTTGAAATTGTCTCAATAGCGTTTTCAACGCATGTAGCGCAACCATCTGTATGCACTTAGAGGACGGTTGAGAAAACAATTTGCAGATTGTTAGCATACATTTGATGAAATATCCCTATCTACAGTTTGTTATTTTTTTTTCAACTTTTCACACTTTATTAGCATATAATGCATTTATATATAAACAATTATATTTTGTATCATTTTGGTTCAGGATCATGTGAAACATTTCATAATATCATATTATTCCATAAATAGGTGAAATACGCAATTGAGTTAAATGTCACACAACTGAAAATATGCGTTTCTTAGAAAAACACCTTTCCATTGGTCGCAGAGGCTTGAAATTGACTGAATAGCGTTTTCAGCGCATGAAACGCAACCATCTGTATGCACATAGAGGACTGTTGAGAAAAGAGATTGTTAGCTTGCACTTGATGAAAATTCACTATCTACACTTTATGTTAGACTTTTTTCAACTTTTCACACTTTATTATCATAAAATGCATTTTTATGTAAAAAATTATATTTTGTCTCATTTTGGTTCAGGAACATGTGAAACATTTCATAGTATCATATTATTCCATAAAGAAGTGAAATAAGCAATTGAGTTAAACGTCACACAACTGAAAATATGCGTTTGTTAAAAAAACACCTTTCCTTTGCTCGCAAAGGCTTGAAATTGTCTGAATAGCGTTTTCAGCGCAAGAAGCGGAAGCATCTGTATGCATATAGCGGACTGTTGAGAAAACAAATTGCAGATTGTTAGCATACACTTGATGAAATATCCCTATCTACACTTTGTTAGACTTTTTTCCCCTTTTCACACTTTATTAGCATATAACGCATTTATAGATAAACAATTATATTTTGTATCATTGTGGGTCAGGAACATGTGAAACTGTTCATAGTATCATATTTTTTCATAAAGACGTGTAATATGTCTTTGAAGAATACATATCAAGAATGAAAACATGCGTTTGATAGAAAAACACCTTTCCATTGCTCGCAGAGGCTTGAAATTCTCTGAATAGCGTTTTCCGCCCATGAAGCGCAAGCATGTGTATGCATATAGGGGACTGTTGAGAAAACAGATTGCAGATTGTTAGCATACATTTGATTAAATATCCCAATCTACAGTTTTTTTTTTTTTTTCAACTTTTCACACTTTATTAGCATATAATGAATTTATATATAAACAATTATATTTTGTACCATTTTGGGTCAGGAACATGTGAAACATTTCATAATATCATATTACTCCATAAAGAGGTGAAATAAGCAATTGAGTTATACGTCACACAACTGAAAATATGCGTTTCTAAGAAAAACACCTTTCCATTGTTCGCAGAGGCTTGAAATTGACTGAATAGCGTTTTCAGCGCATGAAACGCAACCATCTGTATGCACATAGAGGACTGTTGAGAAAAGAGATTGTTAGCTTGCACTTGATTAAAAATCACTATCTACACTTTATGTTAGACTTTTTTCACCTTTTCACACTTTATTAGCATATAATGCATTTATATATAAACAATTATATTTTGTATCATTGTGGGTCAGGAACATGTGAAACTGTTCATAGTATCATATTTATTAATAAAGACATGTAATATGTCATTGAAGAATACATAACAAGAATGAAAACATGCGTTTGATAGAAAAACACTTTTCCTTTGCTCGCAGAGGCTTGAAATTCTCTGAGTAGCGTTTTCAGCGCATGAAGCGCAAGCATGTGTATGCACATAGAGGACTGTTGAGAAAAGAGATTGTTAGCTTGCACTTGATGAAAATTCACTATCTACACTTTATGTTAGACTTTTTTCACCTTTTCACACTTTATTATCATATAATGCATTTATATATAAACAATTATATTTTGTCTTATTTTGGTTTAGGAACATTTGAAACATTTCATAGTATCATATTATTCCATAAAGAAGTGAAATAATCAATTGAGGAACACGTCACACAACTGAAAATATGTGTTTGTTAGAAAAACACCTTTCCTTTGCTCGCAGAAGCTTGAAATTGTCTGAATAGCGTTTTCAGCACAGGAAATGCAACCATGTATATGCACTTAGAGGGCTGATTAGAGAACAGATTGTTAGCTTGCACTTGATGAAAAATCACTATCTACACTTTATGTTAGACTTTTTTCACCTTTTCACACTTTATTAGCATATAATACATTTATATATAAACAATTATATTTTGTATCATTGTGGGTCAGGAACATGTGAAACTGTTCATAGTATCATATTTTTTCATAAAGACGTGTAATATGTCTTTGAAGAATACATATCAAGAATGAAAACATGCGTTTGATAGAAAAACACCTTTCCATTGCTCGCAGAGGCTTGAAATTCTCTGAATAGCGTTTTCCGCCCATGAAGCGCAAGCATGTGTATGCATATAGGGGACTGTTGAGAAAACAGATTGCAGATTGTTAGCATACATTTGATTAAATATCCCAATCTACAGTTTTTTTTTTTTTTTCAACTTTTCACACTTTATTAGCATATAATGAATTTATATATAAACAATTATATTTTGTACCATTTTGGGTCAGGAACATGTGAAACATTACATAATGTGATATTATTCCATAAAGAAATGAAATAAGCAATTGAGGAACACGTCACCCAACTGAAAATATGCGTTTGTTAGTAAAGAACCTTTCCTTTGCTCGCAGAGGTTTGAAATTGACTGAATACCGTTTTCAGCGCATGAAACGCAACCATCTGTATGCACATAGAGGACTGTTGAGAAAAGAGATTGTTAGCTTGCACTTGATTAAAAATCACTATCTACACTTTATGTTAGACTTTTTTCACCTTTTCACACTTTATTAGCATATAATACATTTATATATAAACAATTATATTTTGTATCAATGTGGGTCAGGAACATGTGAAACTGTTCATAGTGTCATATGTTTTCGTAAAGACGTGTAATATGTCTTTGAAGAATACATAACAAAAATGAAAACATGCGTTTGATAGAAAAACACCTTTCCTTTGCTCGCAGAGGCTTGAAATTCTCTGAATAGCGTTTTCAGCCCATGAAGCGCAAGCATGTGTATGCACATAGAGGACTGTTGAGAAAAGAGATTGTTAGCTTGCACTTGATGAAAAATCACTATCTACACTTTATGTTAGACTTTTTTCACCTTTTCACACTTTATTATCATAAAATGCATTTTTATGTAAACAATTATATTTTGTATCATTTTGGGTCAGGAACATGTGAAACATTACATAATGTGATATTATTCCTTAAAGAGGTGAAATAAGCAATTGAGTTAAACGTCACACAACTGAAAATATGCGTTTCTTAGAAAAACACCTTTCCATTATTCGCAGAGGCTTGAAATTGTCTGAATAGCGTTTTCAGCGCATGAAACGCAACCATCTGTATGAACATAGAGGGCTTTTGAGGAAAGAGATTGTTAGCTTGCACGTGATTAAAAATCACTATCTACACTTTATGTTAGACTTTTTTCACCTTTTCACACTTTATTAGCATATAATGCATTTATATATAAACAATTATATTTTGTATCAATGTGGGTCAGGAACATGTGAAACTGTTCATAGTATCATATGTTTTCATAAACACGTGTAATATGTCTTTGAAGAATACATATCAAGACTGAAAACATGCGTTTGATAGAAAAACACCTTTCCTTTACTCGCAGAGGCTTGAAATTGTCTGAATAGCGTTTTCAGCGCATGTAGCGCAACCATATGTATGCACATAGAGGACGGTTGAGAAAACAGATTGCATATTGTGAGCATACATTTGATGAAATATCCCTATCTATAGTTTGTTATTTTTTTTTCAACTTTTCACACTTTATTAACATATAATGCATTTATATATAAACAATTATATTTTGTATCATTGTGGGTCAGGAACATGTGAAACTGTTCATAGTATCATATTTATTAATAAAGACATGTAATATGTCATTGAAGAATACATAACAAGAATGAAAACATGCGTTTGATAGAAAAACACTTTTCCTTTGCTCGCAGAGGCTTGAAATTCTCTGAGTAGCGTTTTCAGCGCATGAAGCGCAAGCATGTGTATGCACATAGAGGACTGTTGAGAAAAGAGATTGTTAGCTTGCACTTGATGAAAAATCACTATCTACACTTTATGTTAGACTTTTTTCACCTTTTCACACTTTATTATCATAAAATTCATTTTTATGTAAACAATTATATTTTGTATCATTTTGGTTCAGGAACATGTGAAACATTTCATATCATCATATTATTCCATAAAGAGGTGAAATAAGCAATTGAGTTAAACGTCACACAACTGAAAATATGCGTTTGTTAGAAAAACACCTTTCCATTGCTCGCAGAGGCTTGAAATTGTCTGAATAGCGTTTTCAGGGCATGAAATGCAACCATCTGTATGAACATAGAGGACTGTTGAGAAAAGAGATTGTTAGCTTGCACTTGATGAAAATTCACTATCTACACTTTATGTTAGACTTTTTTCACCTTTTCACACTTTATTATCATATAATGCATTCATATATATAAACAATTATATTCTGTACCATTTTGGGTCAGGAACATGTGAAACATTACATAATGTGATATTATTCCTTAAAGAGGTGAAATAAGCAATTGAGTTAAACGTCACACATCTGAAAATATGCGTTTGTTAGAAAAACACCTTTCCTTTGCTCGCAGAGGCTTGAAATTGTCTGAATAGCGTTTTCGGCGCATGTAGCGCAACCATCTGTATGCACATAGAGGACTGTTGTGAAAACAGATTGTTTAGCTTACACTTGATGAAAAGTCACTATCTACACTTTATGTTAGACTTTTTTCACCTTTTCACACTTTATTATCATATAATGCATTTATATATGAACAATTATATTTTGTACCATTTTGGGTCAGAAACATGTGAAACATTAAATAATGTGATATTATTCCATAAAGAAATGAAATAAGCAATTGAGGAACATGTCACCCAACTGGAACTATGCGTTGGTTAGTAAAAAACCTTTCCTTTGCTCGCAGAGGTTTGAAATTGACTGAATACCGTTTTCAGCGCATGAAACGCAACCATCTGTATGCACATAGAGGACTGTTGAGAAAAGAGATTGTTAGCTTGCACTTGATTAAAAATCACTATCTACACTTTATGTTAGACTTTTTTCACCTTTTCACACTTTATTAGCATATAATACATTTATATATAAACAATTATATTTTGTATCAATGTGGGTCAGGAACATGTGAAACTGTTCATAGTGTCATATGTTTTCGTAAAGACGTGTAATATGTCTTTGAAGAATACATAACAAAAATGAAAACATGCGTTTGATAGAAAAACACCTTTCCTTTGCTCGCAGAGGCTTGAAATTCTCTGAATAGCGTTTTCAGCCCATGAAGCGCAAGCATTTATATGCACATAGAGGACTGTTGAGAAAAGAGATTGTTAGCTTGCACTTGATGAAAAATCACTATCTACACTTTATGTTAGACTTTTTTCACCTTTTCACACTTTATTATCATATAATGCATTCATATATAAACAATTATATTTTGTACCATTTTGGGTCAGGAACATGTGAAACATTACATAATGTGATATTATTCCTTAAAGAGGTGAAATAAGCAATTGAGTTAAACGTCACACAACTGAAAATATGCGTTTGTTAGAAAAACACCTTTCCATTGCTCGCAGAGGCTTGAAATTGTCTGAATAGCGTTTTCAGCGCAAGAAGTGGAAGCATCTGTATGCATATAGCGGACTGTTGAGAAAACAGATAGCAGATTGTTAGCATACACTTGATGAAATATCCCTATCTACACTTTGTTACACTTTTTTCCCCTTTTCACACTTTATTAGCATATAACGCATTTATATATAAACAATTATATTTTGTATCATTGTGGGTCAGGAACATGTGAAACTGTTCATAGTATCATATTTTTTCATAAAGACGTGTAATATGTCTTTGATGAATACATATCAAGAATGAAAACATGCGTTTGATAGAAAAACACCTTTCCTTTGCTCGCAGAGGATTGAAATACTCTGAATAGCGTTTTCAGCGCATGAAACGCAACCATCTGTATGAACATAGAGGACTGTTGAGAAAAGAGATTGTTACCTTGCACTTGATTAAAAATCACTCTCTACACTTTATGTTAGACTTTTTTCACCTTTTCACACTTTATTAGCATATAATGCATTTATATATAAACAATTATATTTTGTATCATTGTGGGTCAGGAACATGTGAAACTGTTCATAGTATCATATTTATTAATAAAGACATGTAATATGTCATTGAAGAATACATAACAAGAATGAAAACATGCGTTTGATAGAAAAACACTTTTCCTTTGCTCGCAGAGGCTTGAAATTCTCTGAATAGCGTTTTCAGCGCATGAAGCCAAGCATGTGTATGTACATAGAGGACTGTTGAGAAAAGAGATTGTTAGCTTGCACTTGATGAAAAATCACTATCTACACTTTATGTTAGACTTTTTTCACCTTTTCACACTTTATTAGCATATAATACATTTATATATAAACAATTATATTTTGTATCAATGTGGGTCAGGAACATGTGAAACTGTTCATAGTGTCATATGTTTTCGTAAAGACGTGTAATATGTCTTTGAAGAATACATAACAAAAATGAAAACATGCGTTTGATAGAAAAACACCTTTCCTTTGCTCGCAGAGGCTTGAAATTCTCTGAATAGCGTTTTCAGCCCATGAAGCGCAAGCATGTGTATGCACATAGAGGACTGTTGAGAAAAGAGATTGTTAGCTTGCACTTGATGAAAAATCACTATCTACACTTTATGTTAGACTTTTTTCACCTTTTCACACTTTATTATCATAAAATGCATTTTTATGTAAACAATTATATTTTGTATCATTTTGGGTCAGGAACATGTGAAACATTACATAATGTGATATTATTCCTTAAAGAGGTGAAATAAGCAATTGAGTTAAACGTCACACAACTGAAAATATGCGTTTGTTAGAAAAACACCTTTCCATTGCTCGCAGAGGCTTGAAATTGTCTGAATAGCGTTTTCAGCGCAAGAAGCGGAAGCATCTGTATGCATATAGCGGACTGTTGAGAAAACAGATAGCAGATTGTTAGCATACACTTGATGAAGTATCCCTATCTACACTTTGTTACACTTTTTTCCCCTTTTCACACTTTATTAGCATATAACGCATTTATATATAAACAATTATATTTTGTATCATTGTGGGTCAGGAACATGTGAAACTGTTCATAGTATCATATTTTTTCATAAAGACGTGTAATATGTCTTTGAAGAATACATATCAAGAATGAAAACATGCGTTTGATAGAAAAACACCTTTCCATTGCTCGCAGAGGCTTGAAATTCTCTGAATAGCGTTTTCCGCCCATGAAGCGCAAGCATGTGTATGCATATAGGGGACTGTTGAGAAAACAGATTGCAGATTGTTAGCATACATTTGATTAAATATCCCAATCTACAGTTTTTTTTTTTTTTTCAACTTTTCACACTTTATTAGCATATAATGAATTTATATATAAACAATTATATTTTGTACCATTTTGGGTCAGGAACATGTGAAACATTTCATAATATCATATTACTCCATAAAGAGGTGAAATAAGCAATTGAGTTATACGTCACACAACTGAAAATATGCGTTTCTAAGAAAAACACCTTTCCATTGTTCGCAGAGGCTTGAAATTGACTGAATAGCGTTTTCAGCGCATGAAACGCAACCATCTGTATGAACATAGAGGACTGTTGAGAAAAGAGATTGTTACCTTGCACTTGATTAAAAATCACTCTCTACACTTTATGTTAGACTTTTTTCACCTTTTCACACTTTATTAGCATATAATGCATTTATATATAAACAATTATATTTTGTATCATTGTGGGTCAGGAACATGTGAAACTGTTCATAGTATCATATTTATTAATAAAGACATGTAATATGTCATTGAAGAATACATAACAAGAATGAAAACATGCGTTTGATAGAAAAACACTTTTCCTTTGCTCGCAGAGGCTTGAAATTCTCTGAATAGCGTTTTCAGCGCATGAAGCCAAGCATGTGTATGCACATAGAGGACTGTTGAGAAAAGAGATTGTTAGCTTGCACTTGATGAAAAATCACTATCTACACTTTATGTTAGACTTTTTTCACCTTTTCACACTTTATTATCATAAAATGCATTTTTATGTAAACAATTATATTTTGTATCATTTTGGTTCAGGAACATGTGAAACATTTCATAATATCATATTATTCCATAAAGAGGTGAAATAAGCAATTGAGTTAAACGTCACACAACTGAAAATATGCGTTTGTTAGAAAAACACCTTTCCATTGGTCGCAGAGGCTTGAAATTGTCTGAATAGCGTTTTCAGGGCATGAAATGCAACCATCTGTATGCACTTAGAGGACTGTTGAGAAAAGAGATTGTTAGCTTGCACTTGATGAAAATTCACTATCTACACTTTATGTTAGACTTTTTTCACCTTTTCACACTTTATTATCATATAATGCATTCATATATATAAACAATTATATTTTGTACCATTTTGGGTCAGGAACATGTGAAACATTACATAATGTGATATTATTCCTTAAAGAGGTGATATAAGCAATTGAGTTAAACGTCACACATCTGAAAATATGCGTTTGTTAGAAAAACACTTTTCCATTGCTCGCAGAGGCTTAAAATTGTCTGAATAGCGTTTTCAGCGCATGAAACGCAACCATCTGTATGCACTTAGAGGACTGTTGAGAAAAGAGATTGTTAGCTTGCACTTGATGAAAATTCACTATCTACACTTTATGTTAGACTTTTTTCACCTTTTCACACTTTATTATCATATAATGCATTTATATATAAACAATTATATTTTGTATCAATGTGGGTCAGGAACATGTGAAACTGTTCATAGTATCATATGTTTTCATAAACACGTGTAATATGTCTTTGAAGAATACATATCAAGACTGAAAACATGCGTTTGATAGAAAAACACCTTTCCATTGCTCGCAGAGGCTTGAAATTCTCTGAATAGCGTTTTCCGCCCATGAAGCGCAAGCATGTGTATGCATATAGGGGACTGTTGAGAAAACAGATTGCAGATTGTTAGCGTACATTTGATTAAATATCCCAATCCACAGTTTTTTTTTTTTTCAACTTTTCACACTTTATTAGCATATAATGAATTTATATATGAACAATTATATTTTGTACCATTTTGGGTCAGAAACATGTGAAACATTAAATAATGTGATATTATTCCATAAAGAAATGAAATAAGCAATTGAGGAACATGTCACCCAACTGGAACTATGCGTTGGTTAGTAAAAAACCTTTCCTTTGCTCGCAGAGGTTTGAAATTGACTGAATACCGTTTTCAGCGCATGAAATGCAACCATCTGTATGCACATAGAGGACTGTTGAGAAAAGAGATTGTTAGCTTGCACTTGATTAAAAATCACTATCTACACTTTATGTTAGACTTTTTTCACCTTTTCACACTTTATTAGCATATAATACATTTATATATAAACAATTATATTTTGTATCAATGTGGGTCAGGAACATGTGAAACTGTTCATAGTGTCATATGTTTTCGTAAAGACGTGTAATATGTCTTTGAAGAATACATAACAAAAATGAAAACATGCGTTTGATAGAAAAACACCTTTCCTTTGCTCGCAGAGGCTTGAAATTCTCTGAATAGCGTTTTAAGCCCATGAAGCGCAAGCATGTGTATGCACATAGAGGACTGTTGAGAAAAGAGATTGTTAGCTTGCACTTGATGAAAAATCACTATCTACACTTTATGTTAGACTTTTTTCACCTTTTCACACTTTATTATCATAAAATGCATTTTTATGTAAACAATTATATTTTGTATCATTTTGGGTCAGGAACATGTGAAACATTACATAATGTGATATTATTCCTTAAAGAGGTGAAATAAGCAATTGAGTTAAACGTCACACAACTGAAAATATGCGTTTCTTAGAAAAACACCTTTCCATTATTCGCAGAGGCTTGAAATTGTCTGAATAGCGTTTTCAGCGCATGAAACGCAACCATCTGTATGAACATAGAGGGCTTTTGAGGAAAGAGATTGTTAGCTTGCACGTGATTAAAAATCACTATCTACACTTTATGTTAGACTTTTTTCACCTTTTCACACTTTATTAGCATATAATGCATTTATATATAAACAATTATATTTTGTATCAATGTGGGTCAGGAACATGTGAAACTGTTCATAGAGTCATATGTTTTCATTAAGACGTGTAATATGTCTTTGAAGAATACATAACAAGAATGAAAACATGCGTTTGATAGAAAAACACCTTTCCATTGCGCGCAGAGGCTTGAAATTGTCTGAATAGCGTTTTCAGCGCATGTAGCGCAACCATCTGTATGCACATAGAGGACGGTTGAGAAAACAGATTGCAGATTGTTAGCATACATTTTATGAAATATCCCTATCTTCAGTTTGTTATTTTTTTTTCAACTTTTCACACTTTATTAACATATAATGCATTCATATATAAACAATTATATTTTGTATCATTGTGGGTCAGGAACATGTGAAACTGTTCATAGTATCATATTTATTAATAAAGACATGTAATATGTCATTGAAGAATACATAACAAGAATGAAAACATGCGTTTGATAGAAAAACACCTTTCCTTTGCTCGCAGAGGATTGAAATACTCTGAATAGCGTTTTCAGCGCATGTAGCGCAATCATCTGTATGCACATAGAGGACTGTTGAGAAAACAGATTGTTAGCTTACACTTGATGAAAAATCACTATCTACACTTTATGTTAGACTTTTTTCACCTTTTCACACTTTATTGTCATATAATGCATTTATATATAAACAATTATATTTTGTATCATTGTGGGTCAGGAACATGTGAAACTGTTCATAGTATCATATTTATTAATAAAGACATGTAATATGTCATTGAAGAATACATAACAAGAATGAAAACATGCGTTTGATAGAAAAACACCTTTCCATTGCTCGCAGAGGCTTGAAATTCTCTGAATAGCGTTTTCAGCGCATGAAACGCAACCATCTGTATGCGCTTAGACGACTGTTGAGAAAAGAGATTGTTAGCTTGCACTTGATGAAAATTCACTATCTACACTTTATGTTAGACTTTTTTCACCTTTTCACACTTTATTATCATATAATGCATTTATATATGAACAATTATATTTTGTACCATTTTGGGTCAGAAACATGTGAAACATTAAATAATGTGATATTATTCCATAAAGAAATGAAATAAGCAATTGAGGAACATGTCACCCAACTGGAACTATGCGTTGGTTAGTAAAAAACCTTTCCTTTGCTCGCAGAGGTTTGAAATTGACTGAATACCGTTTTCAGCGCATGAAACGCAACCATCTGTATGCACATAGAGGACTGTTGAGAAAAGAGATTGTTAGCTTGCACTTGATTAAAAATCACTATCTACACTTTATGTTAGACTTTTTTCACCTTTTCACACTTTATTAGCATATAATACATTTATATATAAACAATTATATTTTGTATCAATGTGGGTCAGGAACATGTGAAACTGTTCATAGTGTCATATGTTTTCGTAAAGACGTGTAATATGTCTTTGAAGAATACATAACAAAAATGAAAACATGCGTTTGATAGAAAAACACCTTTCCTTTGCTCGCAGAGGCTTGAAATTCTCTGAATAGCGTTTTCAGCCCATGAAGCGCAAGCATTTATATGCACATAGAGGACTGTTGAGAAAAGAGATTGTTAGCTTGCACTTGATGAAAAATCACTATCTACACTTTATGTTAGACTTTTTTCACCTTTTCACACTTTATTATCATATAATGCATTCATATATAAACAATTATATTTTGTACCATTTTGGGTCAGGAACATGTGAAACATTACATAATGTGATATTATTCCTTAAAGAGGTGAAATAAGCAATTGAGTTAAACGTCACACAACTGAAAATATGCGTTTGTTAGAAAAACACCTTTCCATTGCTCGCAGAGGCTTGAAATTGTCTGAATAGCGTTTTCAGCGCAAGAAGTGGAAGCATCTGTATGCATATAGCGGACTGTTGAGAAAACAGATAGCAGATTGTTAGCATACACTTGATGAAATATCCCTATCTACACTTTGTTACATTTTTTTCCCCTTTTCACACTTTATTAGCATATAACGCATTTATACATAAACAATTATATTTTGTATCATTGTGGGTCAGGAACATGTGAAACTGTTCATAGTATCATATTTTTTCATAAAGACGTGTAATATGTCTTTGAAGAATACATATCAAGAATGAAAACATGCGTTTGATAGAAAAACACCTTTCCATTGCTCGCAGAGGCTTGAAATTCTCTGAATAGCGTTTTCCGCCCATGAAGCGCAAGCATGTGTATGCATATAGGGGACTGTTGAGAAAACAGATTGCAGATTGTTAGCATACATTTGATTAAATATCCCAATCTACAGTTTTTTTTTTTTTTTCAACTTTTCACACTTTATTAGCATATAATGAATTTATATATAAACAATTATATTTTGTACCATTTTGGGTCAGGAACATGTGAAACATTTCATAATATCATATTACTCCATAAAGAGGTGAAATAAGCAATTGAGTTATACGTCACACAACTGAAAATATGCGTTTCTAAGAAAAACACCTTTCCATTGTTCGCAGAGGCTTGAAATTGACTGAATAGCGTTTTCAGCGCATGAAACGCAACCATCTGTATGAACATAGAGGACTGTTGAGAAAAGAGATTGTTACCTTGCACTTGATTAAAAATCACTCTCTACACTTTATGTTAGACTTTTTTCACCTTTTCACACTTTATTAGCATATAATGCATTTAAATATAAACAATTATATTTTGTATCATTGTGGGTCAGGAACATGTGAAACTGTTCATAGTATCATATTTATTAATAAAGACATGTAATATGTCATTGAAGAATACATAACAAGAATGAAAACATGCGTTTGATAGAAAAACACTTTTCCTTTGCTCGCAGAGGCTTGAAATTCTCTGAAAAGCGTTTTCAGCGCATGAAGCCAAGCATGTGTATGTACATAGAGGACTGTTGAGAAAAGAGATTGTTAGCTTGCACTTGATGAAAAATCACTATCTACACTTTATGTTAGACTTTTTTCACCTTTTCACACTTTATTAGCATATAACGCATTTATATATAAACAATTATATTTTGTATCATTGTGGGTCAGGAACATGTGAAACTGTTCATAGTATCATATTTTTTCATAAAGACGTGTAATATGTCTTTGAAGAATACATATCAAGAATGAAAACATGCGTTTGATAGAAAAACACCTTTCCATTGCCCGCAGAGGCTTGAAATTCTCTGAATAGCGTTTTCCGCCCATGAAGCGCAAGCATGTGTATGCATATAGGGGACTGTTGAGAAAACAGATTGCAGATTGTTAGCGTACATTTGATTAAATATCCCAATCTACAGTTTTTTTTTTTTCAACTTTTCACACTTTATTAGCATATAATGAATTTATATATGAACAATTATATTTTGTACCATTTTGGGTCAGAAACATGTGAAACATTAAATAATGTGATATTATTCCATAAAGAAATGAAATAAGCAATTGAGGAACATGTCACCCAACTGGAACTATGCGTTGGTTAGTAAAAAACCTTTCCTTTGCTCGCAGAGGTTTGAAATTGACTGAATACCGTTTTCAGCGCATGAAATGCAACCATCTGTATGCACATAGAGGACTGTTGAGAAAAGAGATTGTTAGCTTGCACTTGATTAAAAATCACTATCTACACTTTATGTTAGACTTTTTTCACCTTTTCACACTTTATTAGCATATAATACATTTATATATAAACAATTATATTTTGTATCAATGTGGGTCAGGAACATGTGAAACTGTTCATAGTGTCATATGTTTTCGTAAAGACGTGTAATATGTCTTTGAAGAATACATAACAAAAATGAAAACATGCGTTTGATAGAAAAACACCTTTCCTTTGCTCGCAGAGGCTTGAAATTCTCTGAATAGCGTTTTAAGCCCATGAAGCGCAAGCATGTGTATGCACATAGAGGACTGTTGAGAAAAGAGATTGTTAGCTTGCACTTGATGAAAAATCACTATCTACACTTTATGTTAGACTTTTTTCACCTTTTCACACTTTATCATAAAATGCATTTTTATGTAAACAATTATATTTTGTATCATTTTGGTTCAGGAACATGTGAAACATTTCATTATATCATATTATTCCATAAAGAGGTGAAATAAGCAATTGAGTTAAACGTCACACAACTGAAAATATGCGTTTCTTAGAAAAACACCTTTCCATTATTCGCAGAGGCTTGAAATTGTCTGAATAGCGTTTTCAGCGCATGAAACGCAACCATCTGTATGCACATAGAGGACTGTTGAGAAAACAGATTGCAGATTGTTAGCATACATTTGATTAAATATCCCTATCTACACTTTGTTACACTTTTTTCACCTTTTCACACTTTATTAGCATATAACGCATTTATATATAAACAATTATATTTTGTATCATTGTGGGTCAGGAACATGTGAAACTGTTCATAGTATCATATTTTTTCATAAAGACGTGTAATATGTCTTTGAAGAATACATATCAAGAATGAAAACATGCGTTTGATAGAAAAACACCTTTCCATTGCTCGCAGAGGCTTGAAATTCTCTGAATAGCGTTTTCCGCCCATGAAGCGCAAGCATGTGTATGCATATAGGGGACTGTTGAGAAAACAGATTGCAGATTGTTAGCATACATTTGATTAAATATCCCAATCTACAGTTTTTTTTTTTTTTTCAACTTTTCACACTTTATTAGCATATAATGAATTTATATATAAACAATTATATTTTGTACCATTTTGGGTCAGGAACATGTGAAACATTTCATAATATCATATTACTCCATAAAGAGGTGAAATAAGCAATTGAGTTATACGTCACACAACTGAAAATATGCGTTTCTAAGAAAAACACCTTTCCTTTGCTCGCAGAGGCTTGAAATTCTCTGAATAGTGTTTTAAGCCCATGAAGCGCAAGCATGTGTATGCACATAGAGGACTGTTGAGAAAAGAGATTGTTAGCTTGCACTTGATTAAAAATCACTCTCTACACTTTATGTTAGACTTTTTTCACCTTTTCACACTTTATTAGCATATAATGCATTTATATATAAACAATTATATTTTGTATCATTGTGGGTCAGGAACATGTGAAACTGTTCATAGTATCATATTTATTAATAAAGACATGTAATATGTCATTGAAGAATACATAACAAGAATGAAAACATGCGTTTGATAGAAAAACACTTTTCCTTTGCTCGCAGAGGCTTGAAATTCTCTGAGTAGCGTTTTCAGCGCATGAAGCGCAAGCATGTGTATGCACATAGAGGACTGTTGAGAAAAGAGATTGTTAGCTTGCACTTGATGAAAAATCACTATCTACACTTTATGTTAGACTTTTTTCACCTTTTCACACTTTATTATCATAAAATGCATTTTTATGTAAACAATTATATTTTGTATCATTTTGGGTCAGGAACATGTGAAACATTACATAATGTGATATTATTCCTTAAAGAGGTGAAATAAGCAATTGAGTTAAACGTCACACAACTGAAAATATGCGTTTGTTAGAAAAACACCTTTCCATTGCTCGCAGAGGCTTGAAATTGTCTGAATAGCGTTTTCAGGGCATGAAATGCAACCATCTGTATGAACATAGAGGACTGTTGAGAAAAGAGATTGTTAGCTTGCACTTGATGAAAATTCACTATCTACACTTTATGTTAGACTTTTTTCACCTTTTCACACTTTATTATCATATAATGCATTCATATATATAAACAATTATATTCTGTACCATTTTGGGTCAGGAACATGTGAAACATTACATAATGTGATATTATTCCTTAAAGAGGTGATATAAGCAATTGAGTTAAACGTCACACATCTGAAAATATGCGTTTGTTAGAAAAACACTTTTCCATTGCTCGCAGAGGCTTAAAATTGTCTGAATAGCGTTTTCAGCGCATGAAACGCAACCATCTGTATGAAAATAGAGGGCTTTTGAGGAAAGAGATTGTTAGCTTGCACGTGATTAAAAATCACTATCTACACTTTATGTTAGACTTTTTTCACCTTTTCACACTTTATTAGCATATAATGCATTTATATATAAACAATTATATTTTGTATCAATGTGGGTCAGGAACATGTGAAACTGTTCATAGAGTCATATGTTTTCATTAAGACGTGTAATATGTCTTTGAAGAATACATAACAAGAATGAAAACATGCGTTTGATAGAAAAACACCTTTCCATTGCTCGCAGAGGCTTGAAATTGTCTGAATAGCGTTTTCAGCGCATGTAGCGCAACCATCTGTATGCACATAGAGGACGGTTGAGAAAACAGATTGCAGATTGTTAGCATACATTTGATGAAATATCCCTATCTTCAGTTTGTTATTTTTTTTTCAACTTTTCACACTTTATTAACATATAATGCATTCATATATAAACAATTATATTTTGTATCATTGTGGGTCAGGAACATGTGAAACTGTTCATAGTATCATATTTATTAATAAAGACATGTAATATGTCATTGAAGAATACATAACAAGAATGAAAACATGCGTTTGATAGAAAAACACCTTTCCTTTGCTCGCAGAGGATTGAAATACTCTGAATAGCGTTTTCAGCGCATGTAGCGCAATCATCTGTATGCACATAGAGGACTGTTGAGAAAACAGATTGTTAGCTTACACTTGATGAAAAATCACTATCTACACTTTATGTTAGACTTTTTTCACCTTTTCACACTTTATTGTCATATAATGCATTTATATATAAACAATTATATTTTGTATCATTGTGGGTCAGGAACATGTGAAACTGTTCATAGTATCATATTTATTAATAAAGACATGTAATATGTCATTGAAGAATACATAACAAGAATGAAAACATGCGTTTGATAGAAAAACACCTTTCCATTGCTCGCAGAGGCTTGAAATTCTCTGAATAGCGTTTTCAGCGCATGAAACGCAACCATCTGTATGCGCTTAGACGACTGTTGAGAAAAGAGATTGTTAGCTTGCACTTGATGAAAATTCACTATCTACACTTTATGTTAGACTTTTTTCACCTTTTCACACTTTATTATCATATAATGCATTCATATATAAACAATTATATTTTGTACCATTTTGGGTCAGGAACATGTGAAACATTACATAATGTGATATTATTCCTTAAAGAGGTGAAATAAGCAATTGAGTTAAACGTCACACAACTGAAAATATGCGTTTGTTAGAAAAACACCTTTCCATTGCTCGCAGAGGCTTGAAATTGTCTGAATAGCGTTTTCAGCGCAAGAACGCAAGCATCTGTATGCATATAGCGGACTGTTGAGAAAAGAGATTGTTAGCTTGCACTTGATGAAAAATCACTATCTACACTTTATGTTAGACTTTTTTCACCTTTTCACACTTTATTAGCATATAACGCATTTATATATAAACAATTATATTTTGTATCATTGTGGGTCAGGAACATGTGAAACTGTTCATAGTATCATATTTTTTCATAAAGACGTGTAATATGTCTTTGAAGAATACATATCAAGAATGAAAACATGCGTTTGATAGAAAAACACCTTTCCATTGCTCGCAGAGGCTTGAAATTCTCTGAATAGCGTTTTCCGCCCATGAAGCGCAAGCATCTGTATGCACATAGAGGACTGTTGAGAAAAGAGATTGTTAGCTTGCACTTGATGAAAAATCACTATCTACACTTTATGTTAGACTTTTTTCACCTTTCACACTTTATTAGCATATAATGCATTTATATATAAACAATTATATTTTGTATCATTGTGGGTCAGGAACATGTGAAACTGTTCATAGTATCATATTTATTAATAAAGACATGTAATATGTCATTGAAGAATACATAACAAGAATGAAAACATGCGTTTGATAGAAAAACACTTTTCCTTTGCTCGCAGAGGCTTGAAATTCTCTGAATAGCGTTTTCAGCCCATGAAGCGCAAGCATGTGTATGCACATAGAGGACTGTTGAGAAAAGAGATTGTTAGCTTGCACTTGATGAAAAATCACTATCTACACTTTATGTTAGACTTTTTTCACCTTTTCACACTTTATTATCATAAAATGCATTTTTATGTAAACAATTATATTTTGTATCATTTTGGGTCAGGAACATGTGAAACATTACATAATGTGATATTATTCCTTAAAGAGGTGAAATAAGCAATTGAGTTAAACGTCACACAACTGAAAATATGCGTTTGTTAGAAAAACACCTTTCCATTGCTCGCAGAGGCTTGAAATTGTCTGAATAGCGTTTTCAGGGCATGAAATGCAACCATCTGTATGAACATAGAGGACTGTTGAGAAAAGAGATTGTTAGCTTGCACTTGATGAAAATTCACTATCTACACTTTATGTTAGACTTTTTTCACCTTTTCACACTTTATTATCATATAATGCATTCATATATATAAACAATTATATTCTGTACCATTTTGGGTCAGGAACATGTGAAACATTACATAATGTGATATTATTCCTTAAAGAGGTGAAATAAGCAATTGAGTTAAACGTCACACATCTGAAAATATGCGTTTGTTAGAAAAACACCTTTCCATTGCTCGCAGAGGCTTGAAATTGTCTGAATAGCGTTTTCGGCGCATGTAGCGCAACCATCTGTATGCACATAGAGGACTGTTGTGAAAACAGATTGTTTAGCTTACACTTGATGAAAAGTCACTATCTACACTTTATGTTAGACTTTTTTCACCTTTTCACACTTTATTATCATATAATGCATTTATATATGAACAATTATATTTTGTACCATTTTGGGTCAGAAACATGTGAAACATTAAATAATGTGATATTATTCCATAAAGAAATGAAATAAGCAATTGAGGAACATGTCACCCAACTGGAACTATGCGTTGGTTAGTAAAAAACCTTTCCTTTGCTCGCAGAGGTTTGAAATTGACTGAATACCGTTTTCAGCGCATGAAACGCAACCATCTGTATGCACATAGAGGACTGTTGAGAAAAGAGATTGTTAGCTTGCACTTGATTAAAAATCACTATCTACACTTTATGTTAGACTTTTTTCACCTTTTCACACTTTATTAGCATATAATACATTTATATATAAACAATTATATTTTGTATCAATGTGGGTCAGGAACATGTGAAACTGTTCATAGTGTCATATGTTTTCGTAAAGACGTGTAATATGTCTTTGAAGAATACATAACAAAAATGAAAACATGCGTTTGATAGAAAAACACCTTTCCTTTGCTCGCAGAGGCTTGAAATTCTCTGAATAGCGTTTTCAGCCCATGAAGCGCAAGCATTTATATGCACATAGAGGACTGTTGAGAAAAGAGATTGTTAGCTTGCACTTGATGAAAATTCACTATCTACACTTTATGTTAGACTTTTTTCACCTTTCACACTTTATTATCATATAATGCATTCATATATAAACAATTATATTTTGTACCATTTTGGGTCAGGAACATGTGAAACATTACATAATGTGATATTATTCCTTAAAGAGGTGAAATAAGCAATTGAGTTAAACGTCACACAACTGAAAATATGCGTTTGTTAGAAAAACACCTTTCCATTGCTCGCAGAGGCTTGAAATTGTCTGAATAGCGTTTTCAGCGCAAGAAGTGGAAGCATCTGTATGCATATAGCGGACTGTTGAGAAAACAGATAGCACATTGTTAGCATACACTTGATGAAATATCCCTATCTACACTTTGTTACATTTTTTTCCCCTTTTCACACTTTATTAGCATATAACGCATTTATACATAAACAATTATATTTTGTATCATTGTGGGTCAGGAACATGTGAAACTGTTCATAGTATCATATTTTTTCATAAAGACGTGTAATATGTCTTTGATGAATACATATCAAGAATGAAAACATGCGTTTGATAGAAAAACACCTTTCCATTGCTCGCAGAGGCTTGAAATTCTCTGAATAGCGTTTTCCGCCCACGAAGCGCAAGCATGTGTATGCATATAGGGGACTGTTGAGAAAACAGATTGTTAGCTTACACTTGATGAAAAATCACTATCTACACTTTATGTTAGACTTTTTTCACCTTTTCACACTTTATTGTAATATAATGCATTTATATATAAACAATTATATTTTGTATCATTGTGGGTCAGGAACATGTGAAACTGTTCATAGTATCATATTTATTAATAAAGACATGTAATATGTCATTGAAGAATACATAATAAGAATGAAAACATGCGTTTGATAGAAAAACACCTTTCCTTTGCTCGCAGAGGATTGAAATACTCTGAATAGCGTTTTCAGCGCATGTAGCGCAATCATCTGTATGCACATAGAGGACTGTTGAGAAAACAGATTGTTAGCTTACACTTGATGAAAAATCACTATCTACACTTTATGTTAGACTTTTTTCACCTTTTCACACTTTATTGTCATATAATGCATTTATATATAAACAATTATATTTTGTATCATTGTGGGTCAGGAACATGTGAAACTGTTCATAGTATCATATTTATTAATAAAGACATGTAATATGTCATTGAAGAATACATAACAAGAATGAAAACATGCGTTTGATAGAAAAACACCTTTCCATTGCTCGCAGAGGCTTGAAATTCTCTGAATAGCGTTTTCAGCGCATGAAACGCAACCATCTGTATGCGCTTAGACGACTGTTGAGAAAAGAGATTGTTAGCTTGCACTTGATGAAAATTCACTATCTACACTTTATGTTAGACTTTTTTCACCTTTCACACTTTATTATCATATAATGCATTCATATATAAACAATTATATTTTGTACCATTTTGGGTCAGGAACATGTGAAACATTACATAATGTGATATTATTCCTTAAAGAGGTGAAATAAGCAATTGAGTTAAACGTCACACAACTGAAAATATGCGTTTGTTAGAAAAACACCTTTCCATTGCTCGCAGAGGCTTGAAATTGTCTGAATAGCGTTTTCAGCGCAAGAAGTGGAAGCATCTGTATGCATATAGCGGACTGTTGAGAAAACAGATAGCAGATTGTTAGCATACACTTGATGAAATATCCCTATCTACACTTTGTTACATTTTTTTCCCCTTTTCACACTTTATTAGCATATAACGCATTTATACATAAACAATTATATTTTGTATCATTGTGGGTCAGGAACATGTGAAACTGTTCATAGTATCATATTTTTTCATAAAGACGTGTAATATGTCTTTGAAGAATACATATCAAGAATGAAAACATGCGTTTGATAGAAAAACACCTTTCCATTGCTCGCAGAGGCTTGAAATTCTCTGAATAGCGTTTTCCGCCCATGAAGCGCAAGCATGTGTATGCATATAGGGGACTGTTGAGAAAACAGATTGCAGATTGTTAGCATACATTTGATTAAATATCCCAATCTACAGTTTTTTTTTTTTTTTCAACTTTTCACACTTTATTAGCATATAATGAATTTATATATAAACAATTATATTTTGTACCATTTTGGGTCAGGAACATGTGAAACATTTCATAATATCATATTACTCCATAAAGAGGTGAAATAAGCAATTGAGTTATACGTCACACAACTGAAAATATGCGTTTCGAAGAAAAACACCTTTCCATTGTTCGCAGAGGCTTGAAATTGACTGAATAGCGTTTTCAGCGCATGAAACGCAACCATCTGTATGAACATAGAGGACTGTTGAGAAAAGAGATTGTTACCTTGCACTTGATTAAAAATCACTCTCTACACTTTATGTTAGACTTTTTTCACCTTTTCACACTTTATTAGCATATAATGCATTTAAATATAAACAATTATATTTTGTATCATTGTGGGTCAGGAACATGTGAAACTGTTCATAGTATCATATTTATTAATAAAGACATGTAATATGTCATTGAAGAATACATAACAAGAATGAAAACATGCGTTTGATAGAAAAACACTTTTCCTTTGCTCGCAGAGGCTTGAAATTCTCTGAATAGCGTTTTCAGCGCATGAAGCCAAGCATGTGTATGCACATAGAGGACTGTTGAGAAAAGAGATTGTTAGCTTGCACTTGATGAAAAATCACTATCTACACTTTATGTTAGACTTTTTTCACCTTTTCACACTTTATTGTCATATAATGCATTTATATATAAACAATTATATTTTGTATCATTGTGGGTCAGGAACATGTGAAACATTACATAATGTGATATTATTCCTTAAAGAGGTGAAATAAGCAATTGAGTTAAACGTCACACAACTGAAAATATGCGTTTGTTAGAAAAACACCTTTCCATTGCTCGCAGAGGCTTGAAATTGTCTGAATAGCGTTTTCAGCGCAAGAAGCGGAAGCATCTGTATGCATATAGCGGACTGTTGAGAAAACAGATAGCACATTGTTAGCATACACTTGATGAAATATCCCTATCTACACTTTGTTACACTTTTTTCCCCTTTTCACACTTTATTAGCATATAACGCATTTATACATAAACAATTATATTTTGTATCATTGTGGGTCAGGAACATGTGAAACTGTTCATAGTATCATATTTTTTCATAAAGACGTGTAATATGTCTTTGAAGAATACATATCAAGAATGAAAACATGCGTTTGATAGAAAAACACCTTTCCATTGCTCGCAGAGGCTTGAAATTCTCTGAATAGCGTTTTCCGCCCATGAAGCGCAAGCATGTGTATGCATATAGGGGACTGTTGAGAAAACAGATTGCAGATTGTTAGCATACATTTGATTAAATATCCCAATCTACAGTTTTTTTTTTTTTTTTCAACTTTTCACACTTTATTAGCATATAATGAATTTATATATGAACAATTATATTTTGTACCATTTTGGGTCAGAATCATGTGAAACATTAAATAATGTGATATTATTCCATAAAGAAATGAAATAAGCAATTGAGGAACGTGTCACCCAACTGGAACTATGCGTTGGTTAGTAAAAAACCTTTCCTTTGCTCGCAGAGATTTGAAATTGACTGAATACCGTTTTCAGCGCATGAAATGCAAGCATCTGTATGCACATAGAGGACTGTTGAGAAAAGAGATTGTTAGCTTGCACTTGATTAAAAATCACTATCTACACTTTATGTTAGACTTTTTTCACCTTTTCACACTTTATTAGCATATAATACATTTATATATAAACAATTATATTTTGTATCAATGTGGGTCAGGAACATGTGAAACTGTTCATAGTGTCATATGTTTTCGTAAAGACGTGTAATATGTCTTTGAAGAATACATAACAAAAATGAAAACATGCGTTTGATAGAAAAACACCTTTCCTTTGCTCGCAGAGGCTTGAAATTCTCTGAATAGTGTTTTAAGCCCATGAAGCGCAAGCATGTGTATGCACATAGAGGACTGTTGAGAAAAGAGATTGTTAGCTTGCACTTGATGAAAAATCACTATCTACACTTTATGTTAGACTTTTTTCACATTTTCACACTTTATTATCATAAAATGCATTTTTATGTAAACAATTATATTTTGTATCATTTTGGGTCAGGAACATGTGAAACATTACATAATGTGATATTATTCCTTAAAGAGGTGAAATAAGCAATTGAGTTAAACGTCACACAACTGAAAATATGCGTTTGTTAGAAAAACACCTTTCCATTGCTCGCAGAGGCTTGAAATTGTCTGAATAGCGTTTTCAGGGCATGAAATGCAACCATCTGTATGAACATAGAGGACTGTTGAGAAAAGAGATTGTTAGCTTGCACTTGATGAAAATTCACTATCTACACTTTATGTTAGACTTTTTTCACCTTTTCACACTTTATTATCATATAATGCATTCATATATATAAACAATTATATTCTGTACCATTTTGGGTCAGGAACATGTGAAACATTACATAATGTGATATTATTCCTTAAAGAGGTGAAATAAGCAATTGAGTTAAACGTCACACATCTGAAAATATGCGTTTGTTACAAAAACACCTTTCCATTGCTCGCAGAGGCTTGAAATTGTCTGAATAGCGTTTTCGGCGCATGTAGCGCAACCATCTGTATGCACATAGAGGACTGTTGTGAAAACAGATTGTTTAGCTTACACTTGATGAAAAGTCACTATCTACACTTTATGTTAGACTTTTTTCACCTTTTCACACTTTATTATCATATAATGCATTTATATATGAACAATTATATTTTGTACCATTTTGGGTCAGAAACATGTGAAACATTAAATAATGTGATATTATTCCATAAAGAAATGAAATAAGCAATTGAGGAACATGTCACCCAACTGGAACTATGCGTTGGTTAGTAAAAAACCTTTCCTTTGCTCGCAGAGGTTTGAAATTGACTGAATACCGTTTTCAGCGCATGAAACGCAACCATCTGTATGCACATAGAGGACTGTTGAGAAAAGAGATTGTTAGCTTGCACTTGATTAAAAATCACTATCTACACTTTATGTTAGACTTTTTTCACCTTTTCACACTTTATTAGCATATAATACATTTATATATAAACAATTATATTTTGTATCAATGTGGGTCAGGAACATGTGAAACTGTTCATAGTGTCATATGTTTTCGTAAAGACGTGTAATATGTCTTTGAAGAATACATAACAAAAATGAAAACATGCGTTTGATAGAAAAACACCTTTCCTTTGCTCGCAGAGGCTTGAAATTCTCTGAATAGCGTTTTCAGCCCATGAAGCGCAAGCATTTATATGCACATAGAGGACTGTTGAGAAAAGAGATTGTTAGCTTGCACTTGATGAAAATTCACTATCTACACTTTATGTTAGACTTTTTTCACCTTTTCACACTTTATTATCATATAATGCATTCATATATAAACAATTATATTTTGTACCATTTTGGGTCAGGAACATGTGAAACATTACATAATGTGATATTATTCCTTAAAGAGGTGAAATAAGCAATTGAGTTAAACGTCACACAACTGAAAATATGCGTTTGTTAGAAAAACACCTTTCCATTGCTCGCAGAGGCTTGAAATTGTCTGAATAGCGTTTTCAGCGCAAGAAGTGGAAGCATCTGTATGCATATAGCGGACTGTTGAGAAAACAGATAGCACATTGTTAGCATACACTTGATGAAATATCCCTATCTACACTTTGTTACATTTTTTTCCCCTTTTCACACTTTATTAGCATATAACGCATTTATACATAAACAATTATATTTTGTATCATTGTGGGTCAGGAACATGTGAAACTGTTCATAGTATCATATTTTTTCATAAAGACGTGTAATATGTCTTTGAAGAATACATATCAAGAATGAAAACATGCGTTTGATAGAAAAACACCTTTCCATTGCTCGCAGAGGCTTGAAATTCTCTGAATAGCGTTTTCCGCCCATGAAGCGCAAGCATGTGTATGCATATAGGGGACTGTTGAGAAAACAGATTGCAGATTGTTAGCATACATTTGATTAAATATCCCAATCTACAGTTTTTTTTTTTTTTTCAACTTTTCACACTTTATTAGCATATAATGAATTTATATATAAACAATTATATTTTGTACCATTTTGGGTCAGGAACATGTGAAACATTTCATAATATCATATTACTCCATAAAGAGGTGAAATAAGCAATTGAGTTATACGTCACACAACTGAAAATATGCGTTTCTAAGAAAAACACCTTTCCATTGTTCGCAGAGGCTTGAAATTGACTGAATAGCGTTTTCAGCGCATGAAACGCAACCATCTGTATGCACATAGAGGACTGTTGAGAAAAGAGATTGTTAGCTTGCACTTGATTAAAAATCACTATCTACACTTTATGTTAGACTTTTTTCACCTTTTCACACTTTATTAGCATATAATACATTTATATATAAACAATTATATTTTGTATCAATGTGGGTCAGGAACATGTGAAACTGTTCATAGTGTCATATGTTTTCGTAAAGACGTGTAATATGTCTTTGAAGAATACATAACAAAAATGAAAACATGCGTTTGATAGAAAAACACCTTTCCTTTGCTCGCAGAGGCTTGAAATTCTCTGAATAGCGTTTTAAGCCCATGAAGCGCAAGCATGTGTATGCACATAGAGGACTGTTGAGAAAAGAGATTGTTAGCTTGCACTTGATGAAAAATCACTATCTACACTTTATGTTAGACTTTTTTCACCTTTTCACACTTTATTATCATAAAATGCATTTTTATGTAAACAATTATATTTTGTATCATTTTGGGTCAGGAACATGTGAAACATTACATAATGTGATATTATTCCTTAAAGAGGTGAAATAAGCAATTGAGTTAAACGTCACACAACTGAAAATATGCGTTTGTTAGAAAAACACCTTTCCATTGCTCGCAGAGGCTTGAAATTGTCTGAATAGCGTTTTCAGCGCAAGAAGCGGAAGCATCTGTATGCATATAGCGGACTGTTGAGAAAAGAGATTGTTAGCTTGCACTTGATGAAAATTCACTATCTACACTTTATGTTAGACTTTTTTCACCTTTTCACACTTTATTATCATATAATGCATTTATATATAAACAATTATATTTTGTATCATTGTGGGTCAGGAACATGTGAAACTGTTCATAGTATCATATTTATTAATAAAGACATGTAATATGTCATTGAAGAATACATAACAAGAATGAAAACATGCGTTTGATAGAAAAACACCTTTCCTTTGCTCGCAGAGGCTTGAAATTCTCTGAATAGCATTTTCAGCGCATGAAGCGCAAGCATGTGTATGCACATAGAGGACTGTTGAGAAAACAGATTGTTAGCTTACACTTCATGATAAGTCACTATCTACACTTTATGTTAGACTATTTTCACCTTTTCACACTTTATCATAATATAATGCATTTATATATAAACAATTATATTTTGTACCATTTTGGGTCAGAAACATGTGAAACATTAAATAATGTGATATTATTCCATAAAGAAATGAAATAAGCAATTGAGGAACATGTCACCCAACTGGAACTATGCGTTGGTTAGTAAAAAACCTTTCCTTTGCTCGCAGAGGTTTGAAATTGACTGAATACCGTTTTCAGCGCATGAAATGCAACCATCTGTATGCACATAGAGGACTGTTGAGAAAAGAGATTGTTAGCTTGCACTTGATTAAAAATCACTATCTACACTTTATGTTAGACTTTTTTCACCTTTTCACACTTTATTAGCATATAATACATTTATATATAAACAATTATATTTTGTATCAATGTGGGTCAGGAACATGTGAAACTGTTCATAGTGTCATATGTTTTCGTAAAGACGTGTAATATGTCTTTGAAGAATACATAACAAAAATGAAAACATGCGTTTGATAGAAAAACACCTTTCCTTTGCTCGCAGAGGCTTGAAATTCTCTGAATAGCGTTTTCAGCCCATGAAGCGCAAGCATTTATATGCACATAGAGGACTGTTGAGAAAAGAGATTGTTAGCTTGCACTTGATGAAAATTCACTATCTACACTTTATGTTAGACTTTTTTCACCTTTTCACACTTTATTATCATATAATGCATTCATATATAAACAATTATATTTTGTACCATTTTGGGTCAGGAACATGTGAAACATTACATAATGTGATATTATTCCTTAAAGAGGTGAAATAAGCAATTGAGTTAAACGTCACACAACTGAAAATATGCGTTTGTTAGAAAAACACCTTTCCATTGCTCGCAGAGGCTTGAAATTGTCTGAATAGCGTTTTCAGCGCAAGAAGTGGAAGCATCTGTATGCATATAGCGGACTGTTGAGAAAACAGATAGCACATTGTTAGCATACACTTGATGAAATATCCCTATCTACACTTTATGTTAGACTTTTTTCACCTTTTCACACTTTATTAGCATATAACGCATTTATACATAAACAATTATATTTTGTATCATTGTGGGTCAGGAACATGTGAAACTGTTCATAGTATCATATTTTTTCATAAAGACGTGTAATATGTCTTTGAAGAATACATATCAAGAATGAAAACATGCGTTTGATAGAAAAACACCTTTCCATTGCTCGCAGAGGCTTGAAATTCTCTGAATAGCGTTTTCCGCCCATGAAGCGCAAGCATGTGTATGCATATAGGGGACTGTTGAGAAAACAGATTGCAGATTGTTAGCATACATTTAATGAAATATACCTATCTACAGTTTGTTTTTTTTTTCAACTTTTCACACTTTATTAGCATATAATGCATTTATATATAAACAATTATATTTTGTATCATTGTGGGTCAGGAACATGTGAAACTGTTCATAGTATCATATTTATTAATAAAGACATGTAATATGTCATTGAAGAATACATAACAAGAATGAAAACATGCGTTTGATAGAAAAACACCTTTCCTTTGCTCGCAGAGGATTGAAATACTCTGAATAGCGTTTTCAGCGCATGTAGCGCAATCATCTGTATGCACATAGAGGACTGTTGAGAAAACAGATTGTTAGCTTACACTTGATGAAAAATCACTATCTACACTTTATGTTAGACTTTTTTCACCTTTTCACACTTTATTGTCATATAATGCATTTATATATAAACAATTATATTTTGTATCATTGTGGGTCAGGAACATGTGAAACTGTTCATAGTATCATATTTATTAATAAAGACATGTAATATGTCATTGAAGAATACATAACAAGAATGAAAACATGCGTTTGATAGAAAAACACCTTTCCATTGCTCGCAGAGGCTTGAAATTCTCTGAATAGCGTTTTCAGCGCATGAAACGCAACCATCTGTATGCGCTTAGACGACTGTTGAGAAAAGAGATTGTTAGCTTGCACTTGATGAAAATTCACTATCTACACTTTATGTTAGACTTTTTTCACCTTTTCACACTTTATTATCATATAATGCATTCATATATAAACAATTATATTTTGTACCATTTTGGGTCAGGAACATGTGAAACATTACATAATGTGATATTATTCCTTAAAGAGGTGAAATAAGCAATTGAGTTAAACGTCACACAACTGAAAATATGCGTTTGTTAGAAAAACACCTTTCCATTGCTCGCAGAGGCTTGAAATTGTCTGAATAGCGTTTTCAGCGCAAGAAGTGGAAGCATCTGTATGCATATAGCGGACTGTTGAGAAAACAGATAGCAGATTGTTAGCATACACTTGATGAAATATCCCTATCTACACTTTGTTACACTTTTTTCCCCTTTTCACACTTTATTAGCATATAACGCATTTATACATAAACAATTATATTTTGTATCATTGTGGGTCAGGAACATGTGAAACTGTTCATAGTATCATATTTTTTCATAAAGACGTGTAATATGTCTTTGAAGAATACATATCAAGAATGAAAACATGCGTTTGATAGAAAAACACCTTTCCATTGCTCGCAGAGGCTTGAAATTCTCTGAATAGCGTTTTCCGCCCATGAAGCGCAAGCATGTGTATGCATATAGGGGACTGTTGAGAAAACAGATTGCAGATTGTTAGCATACATTTGATTAAATATCCCAATCTACAGTTTTTTTTTTTTTTTCAACTTTTCACACTTTATTAGCATATAATGAATTTATATATAAACAATTATATTTTGTACCATTTTGGGTCAGGAACATGTGAAACATTTCATAATATCATATTACTCCATAAAGAGGTGAAATAAGCAATTGAGTTATACGTCACACAACTGAAAATATGCGTTTCTAAGAAAAACACCTTTCCATTGTTCGCAGAGGCTTGAAATTGACTGAATAGCGTTTTCAGCGCATGAAACGCAACCATCTGTATGAACATAGAGGACTGTTGAGAAAAGAGATTGTTACCTTGCACTTGATTAAAAATCACTCTCTACACTTTATGTTAGACTTTTTTCACCTTTTCACACTTTATTAGCATATAATGCATTTAAATATAAACAATTATATTTTGTATCATTGTGGGTCAGGAACATGTGAAACTGTTCATAGTATCATATTTATTAATAAAGACATGTAATATGTCATTGAAGAATACATAACAAGAATGAAAACATGCGTTTGATAGAAAAACACTTTTCCTTTGCTCGCAGAGGCTTGAAATTCTCTGAATAGCGTTTTCAGCGCATGAAGCCAAGCATGTGTATGTACATAGAGGACTGTTGAGAAAAGAGATTGTTAGCTTGCACTTGATGAAAAATCACTATCTACACTTTATGTTAGACTTTTTTCACCTTTTCACACTTTATTATCATATAATGCATTCATATATAAACAATTATATTTTGTACCATTTTGGGTCAGGAACATGTGAAACATTACATAATGTGATATTATTCCTTAAAGAGGTGAAATAAGCAATTGAGTTAAACGTCACACAACTGAAAATATGCGTTTGTTAGAAAAACACCTTTCCATTGCTCGCAGAGGCTTGAAATTGTCTGAATAGCGTTTTCAGCGCAAGAAGCGGAAGCATCTGTATGCATATAGCGGACTGTTGAGAAAACAGATAGCAGATTGTTAGCATACACTTGATGAAGTATCCCTATCTACACTTTGTTACACTTTTTTCCCCTTTTCACACTTTATTAGCATATAACGCATTTATATATAAACAATTATATTTTGTATCATTGTGGGTCAGGAACATGTGAAACTGTTCATAGTATCATATTTTTTCATAAAGACGTGTAATATGTCTTTGAAGAATACATATCAAGAATGAAAACATGCGTTTGATAGAAAAACACCTTTCCATTGCTCGCAGAGGCTTGAAATTCTCTGAATAGCGTTTTCCGCCCATGAAGCGCAAGCATGTGTATGCATATAGGGGACTGTTGAGAAAACAGATTGCAGATTGTTAGCATACATTTGATTAAATATCCCAATCTACAGTTTTGTTTTTTTTTTCAACTTTTCACACTTTATTAGCATATAATGAATTTATATATGAACAATTATATTTTGTACCATTTTGGGTCAGAAACATGTGAAACATTAAATAATGTGATATTATTCCATAAAGAAATGAAATAAGCAATTGAGGAACATGTCACCCAACTGGAACTATGCGTTGGTTAGTAAAAAACCTTTCCTTTGCTCGCAGAGGTTTGAAATTGACTGAATACCGTTTTCAGCGCATGAAATGCAACCATCTGTATGCACATAGAGGACTGTTGAGAAAAGAGATTGTTAGCTTGCACTTGATTAAAAATCACTATCTACACTTTATGTTAGACTTTTTTCACCTTTTCACACTTTATTAGCATATAATACATTTATATATAAACAATTATATTTTGTATCAATGTGGGTCAGGAACATGTGAAACTGTTCATAGTGTCATATGTTTTCGTAAAGACGTGTAATATGTCTTTGAAGAATACATAACAAAAATGAAAACATGCGTTTGATAGAAAAACACCTTTCCTTTGCTCGCAGAGGCTTGAAATTCTCTGAATAGCGTTTTAAGCCCATGAAGCGCAAGCATGTGTATGCACATAGAGGACTGTTGAGAAAAGAGATTGTTAGCTTGCACTTGATGAAAAATCACTATCTACACTTTATGTTAGACTTTTTTCACCTTTTCACACTTTATTATCATATAATGCATTTTTATGTAAACAATTATATTTTGTATCATTTTGGGTCAGGAACATGTGAAACATTACATAATGTGATATTATTCCTTAAAGAGGTGAAATAAGCAATTGAGTTAAACGTCACACAACTGAAAATATGCGTTTGTTAGAAAAACACCTTTCCATTGCTCGCAGAGGCTTGAAATTGTCTGAATAGCGTTTTCAGCGCAAGAAGTGGAAGCATCTGTATGCATATAGCGGACTGTTGAGAAAACAGATAGCACATTGTTAGCATACACTTGATGAAATATCCCTATCTACACTTTGTTACACTTTTTTCCCCTTTTCACACTTTATTAGCATATAACGCATTTATACATAAACAATTATATTTTGTATCATTGTGGGTCAGGAACATGTGAAACTGTTCATAGTATCATATTTTTTCATAAAGACGTGTAATATGTCTTTGATGAATACATATCAAGAATGAAAACATGCGTTTGATAGAAAAACACCTTTCCTTTGCTCGCAGAGGATTGAAATACTCTGAATAGCGTTTTCAGCGCATGTAGCGCAATCATCTGTATGCACATAGAGGATTGTTGAGAAAACAGATTGTTAGCTTACACTTGATGAAAAATCACTATCTACACTTTATGTTAGACTTTTTTCACCTTTTCACACTTTATTGTCATATAATGCATTTATATATAAACAATTATATTTTGTATCATTGTGGGTCAGGAACATGTGAAACTGTTCATAGTATCATATTTATTAATAAAGACATGTAATATGTCATTGAAGAATACATAACAAGAATGAAAACATGCGTTTGATAGAAAAACACCTTTCCTTTGCTCGCAGAGGATTGAAATACTCTGAATAGCGTTTTCAGCGCATGTAGCGCAATCATCTGTATGCACATAGAGGACTGTTGAGAAAACAGATTGTTAGCTTGCACTTGATGAAAAATCACTATCTACACTTTATGTTAGACTTTTTTCACCTTTTCACACTTTATTGTCATATAATGCATTCATATATAAACAATTATATTTTGTACCATTTTGGGTCAGGAACATGTGAAACATTACATAATGTGATATTATTCCTTAAAGAGGTGAAATAAGCAATTGAGTTAAACGTCACACAACTGAAAATATGCGTTTGTTAGAAAAACACCTTTCCATTGCTCGCAGAGGCTTGAAATTGTCTGAATAGCGTTTTCAGCGCATGAAACGCAACCATCTGTATGCACTTAGAGGACTGTTGAGAAAAGAGATTGTTAGCTTGCACTTGATGAAAATTCACTATCTACACTTTATGTTAGACTTTTTTCACCTTTTCACACTTTATTATCATATAATGCATTTATATATGAACAATTATATTTTGTACCATTTTGGGTCAGAAACATGTGAAACATTAAATAATGTGATATTATTCCATAAAGAAATGAAATAAGCAATTGAGGAACATGTCACCCAACTGGAACTATGCGTTGGTTAGTAAAAAACCTTTCCTTTGCTCGCAGAGGTTTGAAATTGACTGAATACCGTTTTCAGCGCATGAAACGCAACCATCTGTATGCACATAGAGGACTGTTGAGAAAAGAGATTGTTAGCTTGCACTTGATTAAAAATCACTATCTACACTTTATGTTAGACTTTTTTCACCTTTTCACACTTTATTAGCATATAATACATTTATATATAAACAATTATATTTTGTATCAATGTGGGTCAGGAACATGTGAAACTGTTCATAGTGTCATATGTTTTCGTAAAGACGTGTAATATGTCTTTGAAGAATACATAACAAAAATGAAAACATGCGTTTGATAGAAAAACACCTTTCCTTTGCTCGCAGAGGCTTGAAATTCTCTGAATAGCGTTTTCAGCCCATGAAGCGCAAGCATTTATATGCACATAGAGGACTGTTGAGAAAAGAGATTGTTAGCTTGCACTTGATGAAAAATCACTATCTACACTTTATGTTAGACTTTTTTCACCTTTTCACACTTTATTATCATATAATGCATTCATATATAAACAATTATATTTTGTACCATTTTGGGTCAGGAACATGTGAAACATTACATAATGTGATATTATTCCTTAAAGAGGTGAAATAAGCAATTGAGTTAAACGTCACACAACTGAAAATATGCGTTTGTTAGAAAAACACCTTTCCATTGCTCGCAGAGGCTTGAAATTGTCTGAATAGCGTTTTCAGCGCAAGAAGTGGAAGCATCTGTATGCATATAGCGGACTGTTGAGAAAACAGATAGCACATTGTTAGCATACACTTGATGAAATATCCCTATCTACACTTTGTTACATTTTTTTCCCCTTTTCACACTTTATTAGCATATAACGCATTTATACATAAACAATTATATTTTGTATCATTGTGGGTCAGGAACATGTGAAACATTTCATAGTATCATATTATTTCATAAAGACATGAAATATTTTATTGAAGAATACATAACAAGAATGAAAACATGCGTTTGATAGAAAAACACCTTTCCTTAGCTCGCAGAGGCTTGAAATTGTCTGAATAGCGTTTTCAGCGCAGGAAACGCAACCATGTGTATGCACTTAGAGGACTGTTGAGAAAACAGATTGTTAGCTAACACTTTATGAAAAATCACTATATACACTTTATTTTAGAATTTTTTCACCTTTTCACACTTTATTATTATATATTTCATTTTTATGTAACCAATTATATTTTGTATTATTTTGGGTCAGGAACATGTGAAACATTTCCTAGTATCATATTATTCCATAAAGAAGTGAAATATGCAATTGAGGAAAACGTCACACAACTGAAAATATGCGTTCGTTAGAAAAACACCTTTCCTTTGATCGCAGAGGCTTGAAATTGTCTGAATAGCGTTTTCAGTGCTTGAAGCCCAACCATGTGTATGCACCTAGAGGACTGTTGATAAAACAGTTTGTTAGCTTACACATGATGAAAAATCACTATCTACACTTTATTTAAGACTTTTTTCTCCTTTTCACACTTTATTATCATAATATCGAATTTTTGTAAACAAACATATTTCGTATCATTTTCGGTCCGGAACATGTGAACCATTTCATAGTATCATGTTATTTCCTGAAGAAGGGAAATATGTCATCGAAGAATACATCACACAATTGGAAATATGAATGGATACGAATATGAATGGATATGAATATGAATGGATGTCTGAATCAGCCTGGACTTAGCAAAGAAGTTTCTCTGTTTCCTTGAGCTGTGAATCCTTATCAGTAACCCCCCTATGGGGTCTAACCGGACACCATTGGAATGCTACAGGGGAGACGACCCCCCTCTTCAGACACACACACACACACACACACACACACACACACACACACACACACACACACACACACACTCACACACACACACACACACACACACAGATATGCGGAGGATGCGGGCAGTGTTTTAAACTTTATTTCGTGAGCAGTTCCGTTTCAAATCTAAGCGTGTTTTATTAGATTTTTGTTTTATTAGATGTGTTGTATTTTCGCCGCTCGTGAGTGATCCGAGTCAGCGAGATGAACCGAGTCGCAACGCAACTCCCCTCCCCCACTCCGCTGATAACTGAAAAGCTTTAAGCTCATTGTTTCAGTGCAGCACGTTAATGGCGCCATATTTGTTTGACAAATTTAGCCGCCGTTAAGTGCTTAAAGTTAAAACTGCAGTTGCTAACATTAAATTTGTGTCTGAAGACGATGAAATCGCATTAGAGCACATCTTTAATTATGTAATCGCTTGGTAAGAACGAAGAAATCTTCTTCCAGCGCAGTAAAAGATTGATTTGAACGATGTTCCTCTTATCTTTCTAAAAGGCCTTATTATTATACTGCTAGATTCGATTCATTGCCTAGGACCAATGTTATTCGACTAAGCGATTTCACTCCCGTTGGCGCAAAATCTTGGCGTAGCTAACCAAAACGCGCACCGTATACATACCCAATCAAAATCACTACTGGAAGTATTTGATTGATATCAAAGGGAGCCCTCTACACTCTGATCAAGTGTAAGTTTAAACAACGTTGAAGAAATCCCGTTGTGATTTTGGGTGCATGGTAGCAAAGAAATCCTGCCCACACTTCTTGTGCATAAATAGCACAAAAGGATCCCTGCGATCTCAAAAATTCTCATTGTCCTTGTGGTAAGGCATGAAATCGCCATTAAAAGCCGTCTCCTAGGGAACGCGCGCCAATTTCACTTCCTATCTGAGTTTAGGGTAGGGAGGGCGCAGTACCTCTGACCAGAGGGCTGCCCTCTTGAGAGTTTAACGCGTGGTAACCTAACCCCCTCCTTACTCACCACCACCACCTTGTGGTCCTTCGTAGTTAGGTCTACTCTATTTGCTTCCCTTTCAATTTCATCTGACTTTTTATTTCAATTTCCCTCTTGCTATATTATTTTTATTTTTAGTCTTTTGGACTACTATCTGGGTTTTTCGCTCTTTATATTTTCATTCCTTTCATTTCTTGTATTTCATTTTTATTACCATTCGGTAACACTTTCACTCAAGCCTTTCTTACGATGCACTCTTGCTTTGTTTGAACTAAAACCAAGTTTAAGTAAGATTTAAATCAGGCTTCTGTGTTGTCCATTAGTGCCTCTCTCTTAGTAGGATTTCTCCTCAGGACCTTCACAGATAGAGAAGGCTTCCTCCTCTTTTCTCCTTTTAATTCGTACCTCAAATTTTAATGTACAGTTCATTATTTCCTTATTTCTATATTTCTATCTTTCCCATTAATTGAGTCTGATTACTATAGGTATCAGCTTTATCTCTTAACATACACCTGCTTTAATTTACATTTAATTTAAACAAGGTTTAAATTGAAATGTTAAATTAATATTAAGTTACATTTGTTCAGCCATTTGTATACAGGTGCATCTCAATAAATTAGAATGTCGTGGAAAAGTTCGTTTATTTCAGTAATTCAACTCAAATTGTGAAACTCGTGTATTAAATAAATTCAATGCCACAGACTGAAGTAGTTTAAGTCTTTGGTTCTTTTAATTGTGATGATTTTGGCTCACATTTAACAAAAACCCACCAATTCACTATCTCAACAAATTAGAATATGGTGACATGCTAATCAGCTAATCAACTCAAAACACCTGCAAAGGTTTCCTGAGCCTTCAAAATGGTCTCTCAGTTTGGTTCACTAGGTAAGCCACAAACATTCATTGCCAAAGAAGCTGGCTGTTCATAGAGTGCTGTATCCAAGCATGTTAACAGAAAGTTGAGTGGAAGGAAAAAGTGTGGAAGAAAAAGATGCACAACCAACCGAGAGAACCACAGCCTTATGAGGATTGTCAAGCAAAATCGATTCAAGAATTTGAGTGAACTTCACAAGGAATGGACTGAGGCTGGGGTCAAGGCATCAAGAGCCACCACACACAGACGTGCCAAGGAATTTGGCTACAGTTGTCGTATTCCTCTTGTTAAGCCACTCCTGAACCACAGACAACGTCAGAGGCGTCTTACCTGGGCTAACGAGAAGAAGAACTGGACTGTTGACCAGTGGTCCAATATCCTCTTTTCAGATGGGAGCAAGTTTTGTATTTCATTTGGAAACCAAGGTCCTAGAGTCTGGAGGAAGGGTGGAGAAGCTCATAGCCCAAGTTGCTTGAAGTCCAGTGTTCAGTTCCCACAGTCTGTGATGATTTGGGGTGCAATGTCATCTGCTGGTGTTGGTCCATTGTGTTTTTTGAAAACCAAAGTCACTGCACCCATTTACCAAGAAATTTTGGAGCACTTCATGCTTCCTTCAGCTGACCAGCATTTTGAAGATGCTGATTTCATTTTCCAGCAGGATTTGGCACCTGCCCACACTGCCAAAAGCACCAAAAGTTGGTTAAATGACCATGGTGTTGGTGTGCTTGACTGGCCAGCAAACTCACCACACCTGAACTATTGTCAAGAGGAAAATGAGAAACAAGAGACCAAAAAATGCAGATGAGCTGAAGGTCACTGTCAAAAAAACCTGGGCTTCCATACCACCTCAGCAGTGCCACAAACTGATCACCTCCATGCCACGCCGAATTGAGGCAGCAATTAAAGCAAAAGGAGCCCCTACCAAGTATTGAGTACATGTACAGTAAATGAACATACTTTCCAGAAGGCCAACAATTCACTAAAAATGTTTTTTTTTATTGGTCTTATGAAGTATTCTAATTTGTTGAGATAGTGAATTGGTGGGTTTTTGTTAAATGTGAGCCAAAATCATCACAATTAAAAGAACCAAAGACTTAAACTACTTCAGTCTGTGTGCACTGAATTTATTTAATACACAAGTTTCACAATTTGAGTTGAATTACTGAAATAAATGAACTTTTCCACGACATTCTAATTTATTGAGATGCACCTGTATATGTACATCTATATCTATATAAGAGACAGAAATTAGAGAGAAAGTAATGAAATGAAAAGGGTAGCAGACAAAAACAACAATTAATTAGCCTTTTTCAAAACCAGCAACGAACTTTGAATGAACGAGGTTTTTCATTGTGTGTGCGCGTGTGAGCGCGCGTGTGTGTGTGTGCTTTGTGTGTGTGTGTGTTTGTGTGTGTGTGTGTGTGTGTGTGTCAGAAGAGGGGGGTCGTGTCCCCTGTCCGCATTCCGATGGTATCTGGACAAGAGGTCAGTTAAGGATTCATGGCTCAAAGACACAGAAACTTCTTTGCTAGATCCAGGCTGATTCAGAAATCAGTTTGATACGTTCAGACATTACAACACATTCAATCTCACGCCAGACGAGGAGTGTGACCATTTCGCTTATCAAGTCTGGAAATATCAGACTAGAAGCCCGTTTTAGACAGCCGCTACCCAGAACGATTAATTTGATTGTTTATGCCATATTCGACAGCATAATCGAAGTGTCAAATCTTCGACAGATCCTGGTTGACTACTATTAATATGTAAAATAAAAAAATAAAAAATGGACACTGTAGAACTAATGGCCATCATGGACAAGATCTCATGCAACACACATTTTCTCGGGGTGCTCCCATGTGACTATCTTCCAAAAGATCCATTAAAAAAATTACCCGGTATGGTTGTGATAAACACACACCCATCAGGGCTCCCAGGTGAACACTGGCTGGCCATCTACATAAATGAAGATGGGTTGGGTTGTTTTTTCGACAGCTTTGGTAATAAACCAGATTACCCACGTTTTCCGTCACTTATTAAAAACTTCCTAAACCGCAATTCTAGTGTAGTACAATATTCATCAGTGCAAGTCCAAGATTTTTCATCAGATACATGCAGGCAGCATTGTGTGTTCTTTCTTTACCATATGTCAAAGGGATATGATTATGATTATGTGATGAGTCTGTATACCGGTGATTTTATTAAAAAAGACAAAAAGGTATCTGCTTTTGTGAAAAAACTAAAACAGACTCGTTGTAATGAAAATGTTTTCAAATGTGTATGCTGTGTTCAGACGTGTGAAATGTTTATGTATCATTTTTAACATTTTTCAAATAAACAACAACTAAAGAATAGAAGTGTATTTTTTTGACTTTATTATTATTATTATTATTATTATTATTATTATTATTATTATTATTATTATTATTATACATACAACACAATCAATAATATCGATAATAACATGACCAAAAAATAGGAAACACAGAACATGCAAAAAACTCTGAGATTAATATTTCAACCACTGACTCGTGTCGAGAGACGGCGAGCTGAATAATGCAGGGTTGTCTGAATAATTTGAGCATCATGCTGGCGCTTTCTGTCCTTTTTTACTCTTCTTAGATGTGCTGGTTATAATAGGAGTCGTATTGTTTTTGAAAGAGTTATACTTAATAAGTTATACAGAATAACTTGTCTGACATAACGATTAGGCACCGTCAAGTATGGTATATTTAAAATAGAAAAAGCCTGCAGAAACTCGTTCCAGGTCTCAGCACATCAGAAACCTTTTGTGGAGCTGTGACACCTTTGACTAAATCGAGCATGTGCGAACTGTGGATTGTACAGCCTTTAAACACAAACTCCCCCGACTCAGCCCAAGATGCGACGTCTTTATATTTAGAAATTTTATCTAAAATGTAACGAGCGTTTTTTACACTCCTCTGTCGAACGTTCTTCAAAACGTCGACCACGTCGATATCTGAAATATCGTGAATGCCCACACCCGCCGCAGAGGACTGGTCTTCTTTTTCAACACCGTCAGACTGTGGGAGTGTTAATGTTAACGTGTTGGTTTCACGGTCCCTCTGTCTTGCGATTGTTAAAAACCGTTGTAACGTATTTGTGTACAGCTTCGCCTTTTCATAATCGTCCAAATCAGATCTGTGCAAAATACTTCTAATAGTTGCGCGCGACCAAATCATTCTACACAACACTCTGAATAGTCTCGCGCGGGGTTTCAGTCATTAGTTTATTCATTTGATGCTGGGGTACTAAAAACATCTTCTCTGCATACTCCATCCCCCCCATGTTATCTAGATGCGACCAGATTGCTGATAAATGGTATTGCTACAATTAATAGCGGTAGTAGAAAGCCCCCCTGCTGATTTATCAGACGTCTTTTTCTCTTAACAGTTATTTTCTTATCAGCCACAAGCTTCAGAGCTCTTTTATTCCTTCTCAGCTTGCGGTATTGTGGTGCCATCAGCGGAAGTTGGGTGATGCGTTTAATAATATTTTTAAAAGAGGCATGTTTCTACAAAGTCTATCCGACATTTTTTCACAATCCAACACTTTTTCCCCAACTACCTTCTTTTCTGTATGTATACAACAGGATTCGTTGAGAGCAAATCTGTTCTGAGTCGATAGTGTTCGGGTGTATTTGTTTTATAGTCAATCATTAGGTAACCGAAAGGTTTGTTGGTAGCATCTTGATAACATTCCATAAAAAATTTTGTGTTACCAGGGTACATTTGCCTTCCTAGTACACTCACTTGGTTGATGTCTCTAGGGTTTTTAAACAACATCAGATAATTTGTGTTTAAGCTGATAGTCCTGCTGGATTTACCCTGGCAAAATAAATTCTGTATGATATAAATAGCACTAAGGTTTCTATGGTGAACATACTGTGTGAATACCTTCTCCACCTCGTTGCTCCTGCTGGCCCCTTTCATCAGATCATCCAGGATTAACAAATTAGTTTTGTTCACTGGGAACAAATCATCATCGTTTAGAGTCTGTGGTAGTCCTTCAATAAAATTTATTTTGTACATTTTCAATAATTCGTCATACAACGGTTGCCAACAATCATAAATATATACAATGTTTTCAATTTTTTTAGAAGTCAGCTGTACAGCATTTTGCAACAACATTTTTACAAAATATTACTTTCCCGAGTTTGAAAGGCCGCTTATTACACATGAAAATGGGTGCTGTAATCTGAAATCAAAACCATTAGTGTCTCGAACACCCCTGTGTCCAAAAAGCATGTCAGAACCCATATGGAATTGTTGTGAAATCAGGGAGGAGCACACGTTTGTTGTACACTACTGTTGGAACTCTCAGAGTCTCCCTCCGAGGTCAGACATCCAGGGTGGTGCCAAGAAGATCTTCAGTTCTTCTTTCTTCCAGCAAATTTACTATTATTCTACTAAAACTCAATCTAAGAAATAATTCAAACTTGTAGTCTCAGATGAGAAAAGAGCAAGCGTTGTTCATTGCGGTTCAAGAACACACAAAAAATCCTTTGAGCTCAAGGAGACACTCACAACACAGGACACCTCTCGGTGAAGTTGCATGCAAGTGTGAATATCCCCTAAAAAATCCCCTCTATTTATCCTCAGTGCTGCAAAGCGCCTCCTTTTCTTGTTTTTCATATGCCCCGCCAATTTCCCATTATTTCCTATCCTCGACTGTTTTACTCCTCCCATCAGAATTTGCATGTTCTTCCTATTTCCCCTTATTTCCCACCTTTTCTTGGAAACTCCTCCCAAAGGTTCGCTTCCCTATTCTCTGAGTTTCCCTTATTTTCAGCCAATCCCTTGCTTTTGTCCTTTTATGGCCTTTTTCTTGTCTCACAGATTTTCCCTTATTTTCGGCCTGTTTCGTCAATAATTTAAAAAAAACTGTTTGTCATATAAAATATGGCACTTCCTAGTTCTTTTCACATTTGCTTTGGGATTCTCTCACTGAAGGAAGTCTCGCGGCTATTCAAAATGTCTAGAATGTGTAAGTTCTTTACTCGTTTCTCATTTTATTGTTAGATGCTTGTAATCACTTTAATCTTATGTTAGTCTAAACATTGAGTGCCACCAACTTCTCTATACCGTTGATTGCTGCTGCTTTTATCCAATGTCTTGAATACCATGTTTACATTCTGCTAGCATTATCTAATCTACTCTATGCATTTGTTTTAAAGCTGATTAGGTCCATTATATTTTTATTTTGACTTCAGGCAGCTGTGAGTCGGGCCATACATTTACCTTTCTTTATCTCATATGTTCTTTCTAGTTCGTGCCTGCCAGGTAACCCCTAGATCTCATCCTTATGATCATTCTTCCTACAATGAAGTGCTTCTGTATCGTCGCTATCAGCTAGCCCACCTGGCATCAGGCATCTCCAACTTCTTAGATCAACTCTGCGATTATCCACTACCGGCCCATCCTTTGTTACCTGTGCGTGTGGTCAATCCTGCATTGACACACACCGTAGCTACTCAAACAACACCTGTTGTTATGACTACACGCTCTACACAGATGCCTATGCGTTTCTCTCCTCCTGTATCGACTACATCTCGACCTATTCAGACTGTCACCTGTCCTCACGTGGCTGAGGACAGCAGCCCTGGGGTGCTGGCTCCCCTCTTTCTTCAACTGCATTCATGGATGACTCTCCCTTATCTTCACCCGCCTCTCCTGATATTCCTGAGATATTCAGGCCCACTACTCCTGTGCCCCCTCCGTGCGCTAACTCTTCATCTCCTGTTCCCAGCAGACGTACCATTTTGTTTTCTCCCCATCCCAGCACTTCTCAATCTTTTTCCTAACCCCTGTGTTTTGTATTAAACTATGTTTTTGAGACTCACATCTGCCTTTTGTCATTTTTCCTCTTTTATTTGTACACTTAAATACGTATAACTCTAGTCGCCAAGCTTTACTATTCCTTAAGATTATACCTTAGGTTTTGGTTATACTGATTGTCTATCGCATGCGTCCTTATACACTAAGTTTTTTTCGTCATTCCTTAACATTACTACCTTAAACTTTTTGATGACTGTCCTATTGTGAAGTGTGAAGTGTTTTTTATCTCTCACAATACTGTCGGTGTGTGCCAGTATAAGACGACCGTTATCACCCGCCACGACATAGTGATCAACAAGCCCGATCAGCGTGTCTAACCTAATGGCTTTTGAGTTTACGGCATTGAGCGTGATACCCTTGACCTTCATACAAACATCCCCCTTAGCAGTACGGTAGCCGTATGTTTTCGGACCCCCTGAACAAAACTCTACAATATGGTCTCCACCCCCAACTTCATCAGTCAGATTACCGAGGTAAGGACCCAATGGAGGATCCCAGTCACCATCTCTAGATGTAAAGATGACGCTGTCTGTGTCACTGTACAACAATCTATCACCCAATTTGTCCATTAGATCATACAGTTCTAGACGTGCATGCGCTGTTGTAAACGCACCAAGAAAGATGTTAATGTCACGGGTCTGCCCACATTTACCATCAGTGTAACACCACTGTATTAGAGCAACAGTGTCTGACACGAACGAGAAGTGTTTAACGTCGTATCCGCCGCCAAAAATGTGTTGGGCGAACTGTTCAGGATCTGAAAGCAATTCTGTACACGGCAAATTTTCACGCATAGAGAATCGCCCCCAAAGTGAGTTCAACAGAAGTTTATTAATAGACCGACGTACGGGGTTAAGGCTTATCTTGTCATGATTCAGCTTAATACCCTCTTTTTCAAAGTAATCGGCGATGTATGCCTCTTTGTCTGCATCTGTCACAACACTCATGGGGAATCCTCTGGCCTCTTGTTTGTACTGTAAAAAACGTTTTAACATAATTACAAAACAAGGTTCCCGAACGCTGAGGAAAATGCCATACTTCATCCACTTTCATGACAACATACCCCTTCTCCACAGTTTTTAACAACTTAATATTAACCCAACAACCTGAAATGGCCCTTTCCTCATCATCATGTCTACACGGGGGTGTCTGATTCTGCTGATCAGCACAGGTGCAGCAGAGCAGGAACATAAGCTTACCACCAATCCTATAGGGAAGGCCGGGGTGAAGCAGTTTTCTCGGCGATAGCACCGTGGCTTTGACAAATCCATAATAATTTTCAAGAGGTTCAAAATCCTTAAAAATTATTTGGGGGTGCCCTATGGGTACAGATACAGACTTGTAAAGTCGACATGCATATTTTTTCACCAATGTCAACTTTATGATATAATTTGTACGCATTAGTACGACCACCAAATAATGCATCACGTGGTTTCAATCTCTCAGGATGCGTATATGTGGCCATAAATGCCATTACATAAACATCAGTCTGTTTAGCGTTGTTCCAATCACATTCCCACATCACCTCTACCTCCAAGCCATAAGCACGTGTTAAAATTTCCACCTTATCGTCAAACTGCCTTCCGAGTGTACCATAAGGCACTTTTGATACGGGGTGTGTGTGATTGGGGTTATAAAGACATTCATGTCCGTGAAACATACATCCGTTGAATTCGAATGCTTTTTTTACACCGTCTTTTTCATAATAACCATCAAGATGATATTTACCAATCATCATCTCACCTCGGTTTAACGCATGTTGAATATCCAGCCCGCGTGTTTTTTTAACATACTCAAGCCATTCGATGGATATGTTTGAGTATGTCTTGTTCTGGTTTGTGTACGCATTGGTATGTATCAGAGCCAGTGTGTCTTTTGGCAGAAAGTGTGTTTTATATACAGCCATGCAGCAGGCCGCCAAAGGTAGTATATCTAAACAGATCGAGTTTGGTGCATTGAATGAACTCATCACGGTATTTCATATATGTTTCCCTGAGTAAAACAACATCGTACATACTAAGTTAAAATCAAACACCTTGCCCGATACTGTTGCGTACCACTCGTCAAACAGAACCCTCTCTTTGTCAGACATTGTCTCATAGCCGTAGAAGTGTCTGTCCGGGTATGGTCCTATGTAATCCTCATTTTCTATTCTGTTGAAAATGTGTGGAAAATAACCTTTCTCTGCACAGTTTAGATTTAATGCAGCAGGTGTCATTGCCAGACGCATGGGGATGAATGAATAACTGTCGATAAAGCGATGCTTGAATGTGTCGTTATACATTAGAATTACCCGGCAGCCTTGCATAGTGATTTTAAGTGTGTGTCCTGCATTTGTGAAATATTCCAAAAGTATAAAGTTATCAAAACCAGAAGCATTGTGGGTTATCCATGTGAAATTCTGATAACGTGGTCATCTAAACTTTTTAACGAGTCTTTCTATGCAATCTGGACCAGCAGCTGTGAACTCTTCCCCTTTAAACGTGATTGCACATACAAAATTAGCATTATGTTTACCATTTACATACTGTGTTTCAAAATCATAGAATACGTACTTGTCGCTAGGTGGTTCGAGCTTTGTTGGCTGTATAAAACACTGATGTAAGCCGTCATTAACCGTTTCAGCACGACAATGGATACACACATCGGCACTACACTTGTGTTTTTTGGGGTTAGTGGCACTGACATGATAACGCCTATTACATTTTTGACAGTATTTCGTGACATCGCATTGCGCGTTGACCTAATGACGGGTGTTTATGGGCGTAGTAACAATAGTCAGATTTGCAGTACCGTGAGCAATCAATGCATCATCTTGTTTTGACGGGTTGTTTATAACAATCAGGGTCATTGCAGATATCACACAGGTATTTGCAACGATGATCTCTACGACTAGTAAATCCCTGATAACAGTAGTCCCACACATATGGAGTACCTATGAACGCATTCAGTTTCTGAATCATAAAATAGTGACCATCGTGCAGGTACAAGAACACTGTCTTGTGATGATGTGCATCGCTGGACATATACTTTTCCAGCATACTGGCACTTGATCTGTGGAAGACCACTATTTTTATGCTTAACATCTGCTCAAACCGTGTGATCATTAAACCCTATCTTATACTGTACCGAATACCCTGCATCCTTCTGCAACGACGCCGCTATGGTTTGTAGATCAATGAATGATTTTTGTGGGTTTAGAAAATGCGCCAAACAGATTGCAAAACACAAGTTGTTCGACATGTTTACTGGACAGAACAGATTCATCCTATTCCTACTGATTACCTCGTTATGTTATAAAAAAGTGAAATTTGTTTTATAAGATTGCATCACTGAAGTGAAAACATACGTTTTTTAGAAAAACACATTTCCTTTGCTTGCAGACGCTTGAAATGCACTGTATAGCGCTTTATGTGCCTGAAGCGCACACATGTGTATGCACATAGAGGATGTTTTTGTAAACGATCATATTTCTTGTTATTTTAGGTCAGAGACATGTCTAACATATCATAGTATCATATCATATTATAAAGAAGTGATGTTGTATAGCGCTTTAGGTGCCTGAAGCGCACACGTGTATGCACATGGAGGACTGATGAGAAAACATAATGTTACCACAAATGTTATAACAGATGACTTTCTTCATGTTAAATTTGACTTTATTTCACCTTTTCACACTTTACTATGACATGATGTATGTTATTGAAAACAATCATATTTCGTGTTATTTTAGGTCAGAGACATGTTTAACATATCATAGTATCATATCATGTTATAAAGAAGTGAAATTTGTTATATTAGATAGCATCACTGAAGTGAAAACATACGTTTTTTTAGAAAAACATGTTTCCTTTGCTCGCAGATGCTTGAAATTCGCTGTATAGCATTGTAAGCGCCTGAAGCGCCCCCATGTGTATGCACATAGAGGGCTGATGAGAAAACAAAATGTTGCCAAACATTTGATGACAGATAACGTTCTCCATGTTAGATTTGACTTTTTTTTCACCTTTTCACACTTTATTGTGACATGATGTATGTTATTATAAACAATCATATTTGCCTGGGATTCCACTTCAACTTCACCATCTTTAATGTGTATGAGCATTTTACAGCTGTCTTTGCGAAAGCAGTCATGTCACTATTTAGAGCAACCTAATGAGCCTAATAAGTAGAGAGGCATCAATACCTTTTTCTATTTTCAGACTAAGTATGGGTACATGTTTTTTTGTACTTTTCAATAGTCACAGAAGATTTTATTCAACTATGTTTGTTGGTTGCTGTTGTGTGCTGTTATCAATGAAGTCCTCATGCTGATTGTTATGTTTAAGATTTCACACTTTATTGTCTTAAAAAAAAAGACAATAAAGACGAGTAAACATTCAATTTCAACAAATTTAAAGTCAACTACAGACGTTGCGTCCGTTGATTCCGCCATGTTTTCTTACTGACACGCCCCCAACTCAGAAACTCTGAGCTCAAAGAAAATCCCGGGCTTCTCACTCGTAATTACGACTTTGTGGTGGCGTTCATGTGCGTTCAACTTAACAATCTTTCCGACATGACTTGAACGCACCATTAAATTCTGTTGTTCGGAAAAAGCTGTTTACTTTTGATGGCCGATGTCGGATGCCAAACTGTAATAGTATGCATTTGTCCATGTGTGTCTGGGTTTCATTTTGAACCAATAGCAGCCCAGGAGTGCTGGCTTTGAAAGCTAGAGGGATCAAGGTTATTTGTTTCAAGCAACCCACTGCAGCTAGTTTTGATTAATTATCAATAATGATAAACAATTTATTGTGATGCCTCCACTTGACCAATTGTTCTTAGGTTGCTAGCCTGGTACAATAAATATTTCTATGCCCCAGCGCTACTGAATATTCGATTCTTTGGTCAGAAGGTGTTGGGTAATTTTCTATAACAGCATGACTCAGACAGAAGTGCAGCCATAGGTGTATATTAATGTGCTTGTTCAAATATATTATTGTTTCTATAGTAACAACTTGCACAGGGACGGGTGTGGTGGATTTAAAAACTGTGTGTAATTGTTGATGTGATTATGCTTTCTGTGTGGAGAAAATTCTTCAAGATGAAGGCTTTTTTGTGGTTGCTTAGTAACAGGATAACTTGCTATGTAACCATAAATGGATAAAAAGGGGTGACTTTAAGAAATATAAATTAGGCAGAATTTCTGTCAGTGTAACACTCTTCCGTGCTTCTCACCAGGTTAAGAAGTTCCGCATCCATGTGGAGGAGGGTGACATGGTCTACCGCCTCTACATCCGCCAGACCATCATCAGAGTCATCAAGTTCATACTGATCATTAGCTACACGGCGTACTATGTGCAGTTCATCAACTTCGATGTCAAGTGCAAAGTAGACATCGAACGTCTCACGGGCTACCGAATGTACTACTGCGCACACCCACTGGCCACCCTCTTCAAGATCCTGGTCTGGTTCTACATCTCGCTGGTCATCATCTACGGCCTGATCTGCATGTACACGCTGTGCTGGATGCTGGGCCGCTCGCTCAAGCACTACTCGTTCCAGTCGATCCGGGAGGAGAGCAGTTACAGCGACATCCCTGATGTCAAGAACGACTTTGCCTTCATGCTGCACATGATCGACCAGTACGACCCGCTGTACTCAAAGCACTTTGCTGTCTTTCTGGCCGAGGTGAGCAAGAACAAGCTGCGCCAGCTCAACCTTAACAACGAGTGGACACTGGAGAAGCTTCGCCAGAGGATCACCAAGAATTCACAAGAGAAGCTGGAGCTGCATCTATTCATGCTTAGCGGCATTCCAGATACAGTGTTCGACTTGCTAGAGCTTGAGGTAGGTGCTGATACTAACTTTTCATACCACAATAACTGCTGTAATTTGCGAGTATGCAACAATGTATTTAAAACTCTGTTAATCTGTTTAATGATGTAGCAGTTTAACTGAAAAGAAAGCTCACCAGCCATCTCAACTGGGGTTTAGCTTTATTATATGTCTTTGCTTTTGCATGAAATTTGTTTATTTGCAATCACTTGTTAAGTAAAGGTATTTGACAATCATTTCTGTCAAATACCAAGTTTGGATGAATTATGGCAGCTTTAAATGAACTTTCTGCTTTCTTTCTGTACGAGTTTGATTTGAGAGAATTGAAGCGTTATTTTGTACTTGTAACATATGCAGCTTGGATTTGGACCACCATATTTAATTCAGAAACACTCACACTTCAACACATTAAAGTCCATGACAGGGGTGTTCGATAAAAATTTATGAAGATTAGAAAATATATTGTTTACAAAGGTTCAGATAAACAACTAACGTAACATAATGTTAGCTTTTGGTGCTTAGATATTAGCGATTAGTTTAGTTTAGTTTATGGCTATAATAAGACAATCCAAAGTAGTTATAGTTGAGGTCATAAGTTTACATACCCTTACAGAATCTGTAAAATATTAATAATTGTAAAAAAGTAATGAGAAATCTTAAAAATGGCATTTTGTTATAGGCTTGTTGAATAAGCGATTTCACATAACAGATGTTTACATATAGTCCACAAGACACAATAATAACTGAATTGACACAAATGAACCAGTTCAAAAGTTTACACACGCTTGATTGTTAATACTGTGTCTTGTTTCCTGGATGATCAGCGACTGTTTTTATGTTTTGTGAGAGTTGTTCATGAGTCTCTTGTTTGTCCTGAGCAGTTAAACTGTCCACTGTTCTTCAGAAAAATCCTCCAGGTCCTGCACATTATTTGCTTTTCCAGCATCTTCTGCATATTTGACCCCTTTCCATCAGCAGCTATATGATGTTGAGATCCATCTTTTCACACTGAGGACAACTGAGGGACGCGTACACAACTATTACAAAAGGTGCAAACATTCACTGATGCTCAAGAAGGCAACACGATACCTTAAGAGCCAGGGGGGTGTAAACTTTTGAACAGGATGATCAGTGTAAATTGTTATTTTGTCTTCTGGGAAACATGAACAAAATTTATGCAGCTTCTGAACGGCAGTACTAAATAAAAAAATGAAAAAATATAACAATATATCCTTTTCAAAAGATTGCATTCCCCTGGCTCTTAATGTAATACGTTGCCTTCTTGAGCATCAGTGAATGTTTCTCTACACAGTTCAGGCATCCATTTTGAATTTGATGCAATGAAACTAGTATTTCTGGGTTGTGAGGCTTTTTTTTTTTTTTTTTTTTGGGTCAACTCTTGTTAAACAGGCCATGTTGTTAATTCACTAATCAGACCACAATGGGTAAATAGAAAAATCTCATTTTTTTCAAATTGAAATTGAAGTCTCTGGTTTTTGGTATGATGAGCTGGCTGTTTCTTCTTCATAGGTTTATCAGCTTTGCTATAGCATTTTTCCCCCCAAGTATACCTGACCATCCCTAAGCCATTCTCTGATACAACTCTAAATTTAGCCTTTCTGTTCATCCGTCAGGTGCTGAAATTGGAGCTGATCCCAGATGTCACCATTCCATCCATCATTGCCCAGCTGGCCAGTCTGAGGGAGCTGTGGCTGTATCATACACCAGCCAAGATCGAGGCTCCCGCTCTGGCCTTTCTACGTGAGAACCTCAAATCACTGCACATCAAGTTCACAGACATCAAGAAGATTCTGCTATGGATCTACAGCCTGAAGAACCTGAGCGAGCTCCACCTCACTGGCAACCTGAGTGCCGAAAATAACCGTTACATCGTGATCGACAGCCTGCGGGAGCTCAAAAGGCTCAAGGTGCTATGGCTGAAGAGCAACCTCACCAAGCTGCCTCAAGTAAGGTGCTTTTTTGTATCTGAGGTGTTTTGAAGGAATTATTTAAACAGTAAATGATGAAAATTGCTTTCGGAAAGGTAATATTCTCTGATATTATTCAGAATCCTGGGAAGACCTTGAATGGGTTGTGAAGCTAAACTTGATCCATAATTATAATGCAATGTTTGATTGTGCTGAATCTCCTTTCAGGTTTATGGATGGATGGATTCTCAGATGCTCCTGTATCCAAATATTAATTATATTGATTCATTAAACCTACGGCAATATTGTAATCCTCTCTCTAGGTGGTGACAGATGTGGGCGTGCACCTGCAGAAGCTCTCCATCAATAACGAGTGCACCAAGCTGATGGTACTTAACAGTCTGAAAAAGATGGTGAACCTGACAGAGCTGGAGCTGGTGCGTTGCGACCTAGAGCGTATCCCCCATTCCATTTTCAGCCTCCACAACCTACAGGTACGTCTTCACCTAGTCTCAGCCTTGTAGCACTCCTCTGTACTGTACACTTAACCAGCCACAACTACTGGAATGGTGCCTGCCTATGATCGGCTATCAGCATTTTTTATGTACTTCCAGGCAACAGGTTCATATAGAAACAAACTTTTGAATATAATGACAACAATTTCTTTTTGTCTTTTTTTAATACAAATACTGGATTGACGTTTGTGAGGTTCATGGCATCCCATCTTTCTTGTTACATGCTATGCACGGTTTTCATAGTTTTACCCTAAAACATTCTAGAGGCCTAGAAAATCTAGAAAAGTATGGAAGTTAATGCCACTCATATCCAGACCTGAATGTCCAGAAAATGTCAGACAAAGATGGAAAGATACAAAGGTTCTAAGTATGCACCATTCCGATACTTATTACCAGTATGAGCGTGAATTGGGTGGATCATGGTGGATTGGGATCAGATTGGATTTTATTTTTTTTTTATTTAGCCCAATGATGTTATACCTGCTGGAGAATGTGTGTGATGGAATGACGCCTGTCCTGTATGTTATTATTGGACACAAATAGTCTCCAAACCCTTCACCTGTGACATTTCATGGGATCGTTGTATCTCTACATATCACACTGAACCTTTTCATGATAGATATTGACAGACCATCATAAGGAAGATGCAAGAACCCAGTAAGTGATTGGTCATCTGCAACGTCTGTCCTCTTCCTGGGAAAGTTGGCGGTTCTTGACTTCTTATTTGAATGACCAAAGCTGCCCTTGTTATATATTGATTTCAACAAAACAATGTTTTCCAACATTAGGGAATTCCAAGCAATATTTTTCACATCTGAGCTAGCCAATCAGGAGCCTAATACCTGGTACAGGTAGGCTCAGAGATGGGAATGTTAACTGTTTCCAGGTCTCTGAGGTCTGGATTGGGAAATAACAGCATTAGGATATAATGCAATATCCTGTACAATTTTGGGGGTTTTATTGTATTAGTTTGATACATAGTGTTCAGGATTCTCCAAAGAAATGTAGGTATGAATGAATAATGATTACACTGAAAAGAATAATTAGAAAAATGTACTTGTGTAAATGATTAGGAATAATTTGTCTTTGCTATTTATAGTTTATTTATTCCGAAACTACTGGAACGGCAAGGCCAATTCATTTGTTTTTGCTGTAGACTGATGACATTTGGGTTTGAGATGAATGAAAAGATGAAAAGATTAATATGAGAAGAGAGTTTAGAATTTCAGCTTTTATTTCCTGGTATTTATACATAGATGTGTTAATCCACATAAAACATAGCATATTTTGTATCAGACCACCCAGTTTGTAGGCGAGCAACAATATTGGAACATGTGACTGACAGGTGTTTCTTGTTACCCAGGTGTGTCCTGTTAGATTGATTGTTTAAACAGTAAATAACTCTGAACATCTACTCTTTGTTTTAGCCTTCAGTTTCACCTGTGAAGACTGCATTTGTTTGGTTAAAAGGATAAGTGAAGATGAAGGTCAGAGAGATGTCTATGGGAGAAAAACAAGCCATTTTGAAGCTGAGAAAAGAGGGAAAATCAATCAGAAGCATTACACAAACAAATGAATCCACATGCACAAACAAATGAGTTGGCTTTGCCATTCCAATAGTTTGGAGGGGACTATAAGTAAAAATAACTTCATGTAAACTGCTTGATTTAAACAGTTACAGTGAGGGAAAAAAGTATTTGATCCCCTGCTGATTTTGTTCGTTTGCCCACTGACAAAGAAGTAATCAGTCTATAATTTTAATGGTAGGTGTATTTTAACAGTGAGAGAAAGAATAACAACAAAAAAATCCAGAAAAACGCATTTCAAAAAAGTTATAAATTGATTTGCATTTTAATGATGGAAATAAGTATTTGACCCCTTCGACTTAGTACTTGGTGGCAAAACCCTTGTTGGCAATCACAGAGGTCAGACATTTCTTGTAGTTGGCCACCAGGTTTGCACACATCTCAGGAGGGATTTTGTCCCACTCCTCTTTGCAGATCCTCTCCAAGTCATTAAGGTCATTTTCAATGCCCTGGCTGAGGGAAGGAGGTTCTCACCCAAGATGTCCCCTTAGCAGAAAAACACCCCCAAAGCATAATGTTCCCACCTCCATGTTTGACGGCGGGGATGGTCTTATGACTTGGGGTCATAGGCAGCATTCCTCCTCCTCCAAACACAGTGAGATGAGTTGATGCCAAAGAGATCTGACCACACCTGACCACAACACATTCACCCAGTTCTCCTCTGAATCATTCAGGCAAACTTCAGACGGGCCTGTACATGTGCTTTCTTGAGCAGGGGGACCTTGCAGGCGCTGCAGGATTTCAGTCCTTCACGGCGTAGTGTGTTACCAATTGTTTTCTTGGTGACTATGGTCCCAGCTGCCTTGAGATCATTAACAAGATTCTCCCATGTAGTTCTGGGCTGATTCCTCACCATTCTCATGATCACTGAAACTCCACGAGGTGAGATTTTGCATGGAGCCCCAGACCGAGGGAGACTGACAGTTTGTTCCATTTGCGAATAATCACACCAACTGTTGTCACCTTCTCACCAAGCTGCTTGGCGATGGTCTTGTAGCCCATTCCAGCCTTGTGTAGGTCTACAGTCTTGTCCCTGACATCCTTGGACAGCTCTTTGGTCTTGGCCATGGTGGAGAGTTTGGAATCTGATTGATTGATTGCTTCTGTGGACAGGTGTCTTTTTACAGGTAACAAACTGAGATTAGACTCCCTTTAAGAGAGTGCTCCTAATCTCAGCTCATTACCTGTGTAAAAGACACCTGGGAGCCAGAAATCTTGGTGATTGATAGGGGATCAAATACTTATTTCCCTCATTAAAATGCAAATCAGTTTTTAACTTTCTTGAAATGTGTTTTTCTGATTTTTTTTGTTGTTATTCTGTCTCTCACTGTTAAAATACACCTACCATTAAAATTATAGACTGATCATTTCTTTGTCAGTGGGCAAACGTATAAAATCAGCATCATACATATATATGTATATATATATATATATATATATATATATATATATATATATATATATATATATATATATATATATATATATATATATATATATATATTGTAGCAAATCTAGCTCAAATGGGTGAAATATATCTATAGCTCTAATCGAAGCGTGTTCTGATTAAGTATGGATATAAATCGACCATAAAAGGGAATGTTATATTAATTACTGTAACCTAGCTTTAGAATTAAATGCGAAGCAGCTTGATCTGTTTGTCCACCAAACTTACCAGGGCAATCTTCGTATTACTCTAAAAGAATAAATTATTCTTCTGGCCACGAAGCATAGTTTATTCTAAGTTAACAGAAATACAGCGCATAGCGAAGAGCAACGTTAAAAGTGAACCTTGTCATGAGTAAAAACAGACGATCCAGCGGGGTAACCATGGATTTTAATAACTACGTAAAAACTACTGATATACACAACTAGGTACAAACAAATAATACATATATACAGGGTAAGTGAAAGAAACAAAAGGGAAAGTGATGAAAATAACAATGGCAGAACACACAACAGTTTAACCTGGAGAATCAGCAAATGAATTCGAATTCACCTTTTAACAAAGGTGGCTCTGACTTAAAGGACACCTCTATAGATCGATTGGAATTATACTTGCGTTAATTTTATGCCGTTCACGAGGGTCCTTGGTTCGTAGATTTAGCGAGAAGTTTGCTGAATCTTCCGCGTCTGTAGAGTCGGGGTGAACAGAGTTGGGTCTCGCCAAAGAATAAAGAATATGGTAATTGCCACGTGGTTTAACGAGACAAAGGAGAGTCCGGAGGAATGCCGGAAACGGAAGGCGGAAGAAAGCAAGTCCGCGAGAGAGAGAGAGAGAGAGAAAAGTGAAGTCCAAGTAGCTCTCTAAAGGAGAGGAAGAAAAATAAGTAGTGAAAAGGAGGAAGCAAAGGCGAAAAGCAAAGTAGAAGCAAGAAAAAGCAAAAAAAAAGGCAAGAAAGGAGAGCCTAGAGGGACGCGTGTCGCGGTCTTTTATGGACAATGCCAATGTACACGCCTCTCTGAGCTGCTGGCGAATCCAGAGAGAGATGAGAAAGTTCTGGGGGAAAACTTTCTTGGTCTGTCCCAGAGCGGGTCGCATGTCAAGGCGGGGTTTGTGTTGAGTTTGGATTAGGATAAAATATGGAAAAGTATAGAATGATACATCCTATCATCCTGTAGTATGCATCATTAATTGGCATATTATGAGACAATGATTTTGGTACCAAACTTCAAGGAAATTATGATATCTTGGACAGTGTAGGATCATTAGACATGGTTACAGACAACTTAAAAATTAGCTTCTCGCTCAAACTATCTAAAATCACTATAACTAGGTTATCTAGACACACAACACATGCATATACGAATACATTATAACTATCTAGAGATATGATTATAGGTTACATTCAAGAGACATGTTCGCTGTGTGTGTGCGTGAGTGTGTGCCTGTCCAGAAGAGGGGGCTGGCGTTCTTCTAAAGTCCCACCGGTCCTTGGTCACCTCAGGGTGACCTCTAGGGAGGATGTTTTCTTTGCTAGACCGGTGGGCTCTGATGTTAATCTATCAGATCATAAACTGAGATTAGATCAGAGATTTACAGGCCCTTGGTCGGAGTTTTGGTGGACCCCTGCTGATGAACTAATCGTGAAGTTTCCCAGACGTTCACACCCATTAAGTCATCAAAGGTTTCTTTTATTGCAGGGGTAAGTCCTGTGTGGGTTCCAAAGAGTCTCTTGCATTCCAAAGGTGCATCTGGTCAGAGAACGCCTCTCAGGGTTATCCTAGGTCACCTGAGTGGTGAAACTTTACATGTTTCCTTTGGGTTAATTTAGAAATCAGTTTGGGCACCGTCATACATTACAATATATATATATATATATATATATATATATATATATATATATATATATATGTACAGCCGTGGCCAAAAGTTTTGAGAATGACACAAATATTAATTTTTACAAAGTCTGCTGCCTAAGTTTTTATGATGGCAATTTGCATATACTCCAGAATGTTATGAAGAGTGATCAGATGAATTGCAATTAATTTCAAAGTCCCTCTTTGCCATGAAAATGAACTTAATCCCAAAAAAAATATGTCCACTGCATTTCAGCCCTTCCACAAAAGGACCAGCTGACATCATGTCAGTGATTCTCTCGTTAACACAGGTGAGAGTGTTAACGAGGACAAGGCTGGAGATCACTCTGTCATGCTGACTGAGTTAGAATAACAGACTGGAAGCTTTAAAAGGAGGATGGTGCTTGAAATTATTGTTCTTCCTCTGTTAACTATGGTTACCTGCAAGGAAACACGTGCAGCCATCATTGCTTTGCACAAAAAGGGATTCACAGGCAAGGATATTGCTGCTAGTAAGTTTGCACCTAAATCAACCATTTATCGGATTATCAAGACCTTCAAGGAGAGAGGTTCAACTGTTGTGAAGAAGGCTTCAGGGCACCCAAGAAAGTCCAGCAAACGCCAGGACCGTCTCCTAAAGTTGATTCAGCTGCGGGATCGGGGCACCACCAGTGCAGAGCTTGCTCAGGAATGGCAGCAGGCAGGTGTGAGTGCGTCTGCACGCACAGTAAGGCGAAGACTTTTGGAGGATGGCCTGGTGTCAAGAAGGGCAGCAAAGAAGCCACTTCTCTCCAGGAAAAACATCAGGGACAGACTGCTATTATGCAAAAAGTACAGGGATTGGACTGCTGAGGACTGGGGTAATGTCATTTTCTCTGATGAATCCCCTTTCCGATTGTTTGGGGCATCTGAAAAAAAGCTTGTCCGAAGAAGAAATGGTGAGCGCTACCATCAGTCCTGTGTCATGCCAACAGTAAAACATCCTTTTAAAGCATCCATCATGTGTGGGGTTGCTTCTCAGCCAAGGGAGTGGGCTCACCCACAATTTTGCCTAAGAACACAGCCATGAATAAAGTATGGTACAAAAACATCCTCAGAGAGCAACTTCTCCCAACCATCCAAGAACAGTTTGGTGATGAACAATGCCTTTTCCAGCATGATGGGGCACCTTGCCACAAGGCAAAAGTGATAACGAAGTGGCTCGGGGAACAAAACATCGACATTTTGGGTCCATGGCCAGGAAACTCCCCAGACCTTAATCCCATTAAGAATTTGTGGTCAATCCTCAAGAGGCAGGTGTACAAACAAAAACCCACAAACTCTGACAAACTCCAAGCATTGATTATGCAAGAATGGTCTGCCATCAGTCAGGATGTGGCCCAGAAGTTGATTGACAGCATGCTAGGGCAAATTGCAGAGGTCTTGAAAAAGAAGGGTCAACACTGCAAATATTGACTCTTTGCATAAACTTCATGTAATTGTCAATAAAAGCCATTAACACTTATGAAATGCTTGTGATTATACTTCAGTAACAGTTAGTAACATCTGACAAAAAGATCTAAAACACTGAAGCAGTAGACTTTGTGAAAATTAATATTTGTGTCATTCTCAAAACGTTGGGCCACGGCTGTGTATATATATATATATATATATATATATATATATATATATATATATATATATATATATATATATATATATATATATATATATATATATATATATATATATATGTGTGTGTGTGTGTGTATATACCCTGATGTATTTATATACCCTGAAATGAAAATGGGCACAGTTTTTGTTTTATCCAGCTGCATTTACTCAGTGCAACTTATAACATCCAAGTGAAAGATATAACACCAACATGTTAGGGAAAAAAAAGTAAAAGAAAAAAAAGAAAGAAAGAAAGAAAAACCAGAATTGGAAAAAAAAAGTTGGAAAAATGATCACCCTCTCCTAATGACTTGTAAACTCAATCAGGTGTAGCTAATCACCTTCTCAATGGCACACAAGGCCATTTGACTTTCAACTGTGATCATCTGTGGTCATTTTGATTATCTCAGCATGAAATGAGCTTTCCTGGAGCATTTTGTAGTGCAACTGAAGCAAACAATCAACTATGGGTGGCAAGGCACTGTCAAAAGATCTCCTGGATAAAGTTGTGGACAAGCACAAGTCAGGAGATGGATACAAAAACATTTAAAAGGCTTTATCAATGCCTAGAATCACAGTGAAGTCTATTATTAAGAAGTGGAAGGTATTTGGTACAACATAGACCCTCCCTGGATCAGGACTTCACTCCAAACTGCATGAAAGAGCCAGGAGGAAACTGGTCAGAGAGGCTACCAAGAGTCTGAAGCAGTTGCAGGAATTTATGACAAAGAGTGGTCATTGTGTGCATGTGACAACAATATCACAAATTCTCCACAAATGTGGCTTGTATGGGAGGGTTGCAAGAAAAAAGCCACCCACGACTGAGATTTGCCAAAACACACCTTGAAGCTTCTGAGGCCACATGGAAAAAGGTGTTCTGGTCAGATGAGACTAAAATTTAATCATTTGGCCTCAACATCAAACGATATGTCAAATAACACCATTCCTACAGTAAAGCATGGAAGTTGTAATATCCTGTTATGGGGGTGTTTCTCTGCAGCAGGGACTGGAGCACTTGTCAGGATAGAAGGAAAATGGATGGGGAAAAATACTGTCAAATTCTTGAGGAAAATCTGCTGCCCTCTGCCAGAAAGTTGTCAATGGGAAGAAGATTTACCTTCCAACATGACAATGACCCAAAGCACACAGGAAAACTGACCACACAGTGTTTGACAGAGAAAAAGGTGAATGTTCTGCATGGCCTAGTCAGACGTTCTTAGTTCTAGTTCTTATCCTAGAGATGGATCCTTTAATGAGGATGACTCAAATACATCTATACTATTAATAAATAAACAGTTTGGGGACTCTCATTCCACACCTCTTCTCCCTAATGCAGGACCCATCCACAAACATTTCTCTCGCTAATAAACGAAACCCCGGTCAATTCATTCCCAAAATTAATGGATGGGTGAGACGGGGACTAACCGCCACCTCCACTATATTTTTTTTCCCTCGAAATTTGATGACAATGGGCACTAATGGGTACTCATGAATATCCCCGTGCACACACCTCACCTTCACAAATGTGCATTTTCCAATGCCTCCCCTTGAACCAAGCCTTGGTGAATGGAGGTTTGATTGCATCCTGAATCCACCAAGGCTTGGTATGTACCCCCTTGAACACTCACCAGTATGCGGTACGTCCCTGCTCGATCGGGGGCAGCCTGCGGCGCGTCAGGGAGCTGGACCATTGCTCCCACATCCATGATGGGGCACTGGTCCTGGAAATGCCCCGGATCCCCGCACCGCCAGCACGCCAACCCAGGCATTCATCCTGCACCGGCAGCTTTGGTTTCACCCACCTGAGGAGCAGAAGAGACAGAAACAGAGAGAGCGGAGGGAGTGGGAAGGGGAGGGGGGAAGGGACAGGAACGTGGCATGGGTCGGGGTGGACCCAGCCCCCGTCTCCGGGGGGTAGGGAGACAGGGAAAGGACGGGGAGAGGCACGAGGTCGAGAGAGAGAGAGAGAGGAAGAAGGGTGGGGCTCGCCTGCCCCTGGATATCCTGCCGCCAGGTGATCCTCTGCCAGCTGAACCGCCTCATCCAGCAACGCAGGACGATGGCACTGGACCCATTCCGCCATCCCGTTGGGAAGCCGGGTGATGATCTGCACCAGCACCACTAGGTCGATCACTTCCTCTGCGTCGCGCTCCTCAGCCAACAACCAGCTCCTGCAGGTGTCCCATAGCTTCTGGGCGAAGGCAAACGGCCTGCCGAGCTCTGCAAAGGCCAGGGCTCTGAAGCGCTGCCGGTGCTCTTCGGGGGTCCGCCCGACCCGCTGCAGGATCGCCCGCTTCAGGTCCGGGTATTCCAGCATGCTAGCAATGGGCAGCTGCTGGGCCATGAGCTGCGCCTCGCCTGACAGGAGCGGCACCAGGCGAGCCGCCCACTGACCCTCAGGCCAGCCGCATGCCCGTGCGGAGCACTCATACAGCTCCAGGAATGCCTCTGGATCGTCCTGAGGTCCCATCTTCGTCAGCGCGATGTGGGGCAGAGCCGCAGGCCCTCCTGCTGCGGAGGCTGCGGGGCCAGTGGCTGGACGTCGAGGAGGTCCTTAAACCGCTTTTCCTGGTCGCCCTGGAGCTGCAGGAGGGCCTGGTGTTGGGTCTGGTGGAGGTTGGCCAGCTGATTGATGAGATGGTCCAGAGGTGAGCCTTCCATGGCAGTGATTTCCTCTCGTATCTCCCGGGTTTCGGCACCAGTGTAATGATTCCAATGCTGGGTACGGAGGAACCAGACAGGAGACAGGCTGACTCCAACTTGAAACTTTTTTATTTTTCGTATCACGGTTCACAAACACACACACACGCACGCACACATGTGGCTCTGTGTCGGCGTCACTCTCTCTCTCGAGGCGTGTGTCTCTCCTCATTTTCTCCTCACTGCAACACAGAACACTCGTTAGTCTCAATTTCCTACAGGTGTGTAAACCTTACCACTCGCTTTCTCCGGCTCCGCCCTCCATTCACAAACCGGTGCTCGACCACGCCCCCGCCTCCACAGGCCTGTTTCGACCCTCAGGGCAACATAAACGTTATATAAATAACAGACAGGTAGGTAATTGCCATTATTATAACATTCTAGGACATTGGGAAAGGGAATGCCATCGGAAACAACTTGATCTCCAATCTCACCCCACTTCTAGTGGACAGGTTTCCATTCCTCAAATCCAACAAACAACAATCTCAGAATACCATCCCAAATGGGAACTACCCTTCCCAGTGGACTTTCAGGCAACCATAGGGCTGCCCACCGAGTTCAGAGAACCCCACCATGCTTTCTTTAATTTTGTCTAGCGACCTACAATCACTTCCTATTGTCCATTTGTGTGTTGCCGATGGTATATATCCCTTTATGGTAGATAAAGATGGATGATATGGAAGATGGCTACATGCACCTTGTGTGGGAAACAGTATTGTGGACCTGTGTCAGGCGCTAGCATTAACTCAGTGGGAATAGATGGGATTCCTGTTACCTGTCACCTAAGACCTGTTACCTAAGACATTCCCTGTCCAAGTCACCAGCCCTGATGATCCTGATATTATGTTTTAACATAAATTTGTTGTCGTTCATTCTTCACCATTTAACCTTTTAGGCCGTGATGTTTTTTCTAAACTGTATTGTTCTCTCTCTTTTGAGCAGGGCCATTTCATTCTCTGCACCCCATCCAATTTATTGTTTTCCTCCATTGTTTCTCCTGAGCCAGAGATGGAATGACCTGGTAATTCCTGTTGCCCTTGTTGACATCCCATGCATGCTGTGGATGACGCATGCCACTGGGGTGGAACATATACAGGTGGCCCCCTACATCGCTAAATTGCGCTCATCTACACCTGTGTACTGTAAACAATACCCACTCTTTCCTGAGAAGGAAGAGGGTGTGGGTGAGGTTATTCTCTTTTATCACAGGGTGTCCTCATTCCCTTACAATACTCCTGTCAACCCAGTGAGACAATGGTAAGGGGTAGTGCTTCACACAAGATCTTTGGTGCATTAATGAGCTGGTGATACCTATTAGCCCATTAGTGTCTGACGTATATTCAGTACTGATGCTGAAAAGGTAGTACTTTCACAGTCCCTTATTCTACATGTGTCACATCAGGTTTTTACTATGCTGAATAACAACCAAACACAACATATGACAGCTCAACGTCGTTCTGGCTATGAAGTCATCCTCTGCAAAAACACACAATCTTACCATTAAGCCTGTGACTGCCTCGAACAGTCCCGCTCTCTTACTATACCGGCTGAAGTCTTCAGTGTCCAGCCTCAATGACTACCGTCCCATTGCACTCACACCCATCATCATGAAGTGTTTCGAGAGGCTCGACATGAGGCACATCAAGACCCTGCTACCCCCCTCACTGGATCCCCTGCAATTCGCATATTGTCCTAACCGCTCAACAGACGATGCCATCTCCACCACCCTACATCTGGCCCTCACCCACCTGGACAAAAAGGACACCTACGCGCGAATGCTGTTCATAGACTTCAGTTCAGCATTCAACACAATAATTGCTCAGCACCTGATTGGAAAGCTAATCTGCTGGGCTTGAACACCTCCCTCTGCAACTGGATCCTGGATTTCCTGACTGGGAGACCTCAGTCAGTCCGAATTGGGAACAGCATCTCCAGCACCACCACACTGAGCACTGGTGCTCCCCAGGGCTGTGTGCTCAGTCCACTGCTGTTCACTCTGCTGACTCATGACTGTGCAGCAATGCACAGCTCGAATCACATCATCAAGTTAGCCGATGTCACGACTGTGGTGGGTCTCATCAGCAAGAACGACAAGTCAGCATACAGAGAGGAGGTGCAGTGGCTAACAGACTGGTGCCGAGTCAACAACCTGCCTCTGAATGTGGACAAAACAAAAGAGATGGTTGTTGGCTTCAGGAGAGCACAGAGCGACCACTCTCTGCTGAACATCGACGGCTCCTCCATGGAGATCGTCAAGAGCACCACATTCCTTGGTGTCCATCTGGCGGAGAACCTCACCTGGTCCCTCAACACCAGCTCTATCACTAAGAAAGCCCAGCAGCATCTGTACTTTCTGAGAAGGCTGAAAAAAGCCCATCTCCCACCCCCCATCCTCATGACATTCTACAAAGGAAATACTGAGAGCATCGTAATTTGCATCGTAAGTATTAAAATGCACCATATCAGATCGCAAGACCCTTCAGCGGGTAGTGAGGACAGCTGAGAAGATCATCGGGGTCTCTCTACCCACCATCACAGACATTTACACCATACGCTGCATTCGCAAAACCACCAGCATTGTGGATGACCCCACACACCCCTCACACACACTCTTCACCCTCCTGCCATCTGGAAAACGTACCGAAGCATTCGGGCCCTCACGACCAGACTGTGTAACAGCTTCTTCCCCCAAGCCAACAGACTCCTCAATACTCAGAGACTGGACTGACACACACACGCACACACACACACACACACACACACACACACACACACACACACACACACACACACACACACATACACACCACACACACACACTGAATTGAACACCATCCCACTCCCCTTGCAATTTTTGCACATTTCGTAACGGCCACCTTTACTTTTGCTGCTAAACTTTAAACTAAATATTATGTTTAAATTCTTGTCACTATCATACCTGGCTGCTACTGCTATGTCCATTTATGGTATAAGCTAATCTGCTGAATACTATGTCATAGTATGTTATGTTTAGATTCATAGCATCTTTTAATTATATTGTTATTCTTCTGCACTACCTGTATACTTGACACTTTCACACAAGAACTGTGTACTGGTCAGCACGACACTGTTACTTACTGTGCCCATTGTCCTGTTTTAGGAGTTACTGTACTGTCTTGTGTTGTTTGTAGGTGCACTTTATGTAGAACGTGTAGAGCTTTAGTTCTGTGTCATCTCATGTGGTTTAGTGTGTTGTTTTATGTAGCACCATGGTCCTGGAGGAACTGTACTGTACCAGCTGTATATGGTTGAAATGACAATAAAACCACTTGAACCACTACTTTGGTCATGTGGCTCAGACCAGGGTTCTGATGCCTGGTTAGAACATGATTGTCTTGTGCACATTTTTGAGACTTCCTCTTTTCGTTCTGATCTCTCTCAGCATGCTCAAAACCCAACAACAACACCACCTTATTTAGTTACATGGTCTGTTCATTACCCAATATTGTTCATGAGGCTCACTCAGTTTCTTTTAAATCTGCCCAGGCCACAGAGCTGGTAGTCCTCGCGAGAGCATGCCGTTTCTTTCGTGACAAAGTGGTGACTATTTACACTAATTCTAGATATGCATTTGGGGTGGCCCATGATCTTGGTAGAATATGGAATGCATGTGGCTTTAAAGCTGCTGACGGTAAACCTATCTCACTGTGGAGGCGGGGGCATGGTCGAGCACTGGTTTGTGAATGGAGGGCAGAGCCGGAGAAAGCGAGTGGTAAGATTTGCACACCTGTAGGAAGTGAGACTAATGATTGTTCTGTGTTGCAGTGAGGGGAAGAAGACAAAGAAGACAAAAGGAGGAGAGACACGCGCCGAGAGAGAGAGAGCGAGAGCCACCTGCACCGAGCGGTGTGTGTGCGTGTGTATGTGTACACGTGTGTAGAAAATAAAAGAGAGCGCTGAAAGAGAAAAAAGGAAAAAATAAACCTTCTGAGTTGGATCAAGCCTGCCTCTGCATTCTTCCTCCTTGCCCGACCTGTTAAAACGTTACACAATATCATCCCAAGTTTTCAGTCCCCTCTGGTCAGCGAGCTGTCACAGGGCAATGAAAATCTGATGCTTTCCCTCTGACAGAATGTGGAAAAGTTAACGTCACTAAAAGACCATCTGGCAGCGTGGAAACTACTGACAAATGTGTCTCCATGGGTTCTGTCCACCATAGAAAAGGGTTACCAGGTCCAGTTCAGAGCTCGACTCCCCCCCCCGGTTCAGAGGTGTGCTCACCATAGTAGTCAGCACAGAGCAGAGCCCGACTTTAGTGCAGGAAGTAAGATCCCTCTTGGACAAAGGGGCAATAGAACAGGTATCCCTTCTTATGAGGGAGGGAGGTTTTACAGCTGTTATTTCCTGTTCCGCAAAAAAAGATGGGAGTATGCTGCCAATTTTAGATCTGCATCATCTGAACCGTACTCTTCGGACATACAGGTTTAAGATGTTGACACTCAAACTTATTGTTCCACAGATTCAGTTCGAGGACTGGTTTGTGATGATAGATCTAAAAGACGATTTCCACATAGAAATATTGGCCAGTCACAGGAGGTTCCTGGGGTTCACTTTTGGAGGCAAGGTGTACCAATATCAGGTTCTTCCCTTCAGTCTAGCGTTATCCCCTCGCAACTTCATGAAGTGCATGGATGCCACTCTGGCTCCCTTGGGACTCCAGGGCATCCATGTACTAAACTACCTGGATGACTGGTTAATTCTAGCGCAATCCAGGGAGTTGGCGATTCAACATCGAGATGTTGTTCTCGCCCACATGAGGAGCTTGGGGCTCAGGTTGAACCAGTGCAGAGGATGAATTTTCTAGGGGTTATATGGGATTCCACTATGATGAGGGCGTACCTACCTCCAACACGAGTAGGGTCAATCCTATCAATATTGAGCAAGATAAAGCTGGGTCTGGGCATCCCCTCCAGTTTCTCGTAGAGACTGTTGGGGCTTATGGCAGCAGCAGCCAATGTCATACCATTGGCCTATTGCACATGAGACTGTTTCAGTGGTGGCTGAAAAGTCGGGGGTTTCATCTGAGGATGAAACCCCTAAAAATAATCAGTGTAACGTGGCGATGCCTACGTGCTCTGAGAATTTGGAGGTGTCCCCGGTATCTAGCATCGGCTCACGCTCTAGAGTTGTCTCCTTATTGCAAGACTGTAATGACAGATGCCTCCCTTACTGGCTGGGTCTTAGACGGCCGTCCAGCTCACGGTCTCTGGAGCAGCCCTCATCTAGAGTGCCATTTCGGCCAGCCATGCCCCTATTGATGAAGCCTCTCTGGGGCAACATCCTCTAACATCAAGGTTTATGCGTGGTGTCAGGCAGCTTAGGCCCATCTGCAGACCATGCGTACCTTCCTGGGACCTTTCTGTGGTCCTGGAAGGTCGCTCAGGTGCCCCATTTGAGCCCTTCAGAGAAGCTTCTGACTCTAAAGGTAGCTCTTCTGCTGACCCTGACATCTCTCAAGCGAGTAGGAGCTCTACAAGCTCTTTCTGTTGCCCCTTCCTGCCTTGACTTTGCCCTGGGATTAGCCAAGGCCTTCAAGTGCCTACGTCTGCTGCCCAGCTTGCAGTGTCTTGCAGTGACCCTTAGGCTCGGACCCTTTGAACAGGTCATGCCCTCGGTATGACAAAGTGGGTATACTCGTTCCCACAGCGTGAAGCTCACACAACATTGAGTTCCCTTTGAAAGGGAACATCTGGGTTATGCATGTAACCCTGTTCCCTGAGAAGGGAACGAGACGTTGCATAGCTTTGTCATACTGGGGCATGCCTGTGAATTGCGTCTTCGTTTCAGATAATAGAGCCTAATGACGTGGTTTACAGGTGCCGTTTTATAATCATGCAACGTGCGAAATGTCACATCACCTGACCACGGTCACATCACCTGACCACGGCAGGCCTATAGTCTGTATGATTTCACACAGACTTCACATACTGGTCATGAGCGAGGGCGCTTCCCACAGTGTTAAGCTTACGCAACGTCTTGTTCCCTTCTCAGGGAACAAGGTTACATGCGTAACCCAGACATTTTTACACGCTCGCACTAATGCACTCACTGGTAGCATGTGTGCAGACAAATTTATAAATAATTTTGGATTTTGGACATATGAGAATTTGGAATTTTTATTTATTTATTTATTAATTTGTTTATTTTAAATTTATTTTTAAGGGATGTTTAAGGGATTTTACTGACCTAGCCCAAAAAATGTACTTTGTACTTTTGTACTTTTGTGGCTACAAAATTTTGTTAAGCTGCAAATTCACTTTTGCCAGATTGTTGTTCAGACAACTCATTCATTGATTTTACTCTAAGGCTGAATACATACTATCTGAACATTTTTTAACCCTGTTATGTAAATGTAGCCTTATGTGCATTATTGTCATTATTTAGCCTTTAATGTATTGTGCAATTAGCAGTAGCATTTTTTATGTATTTTATTATAATGGTAAGAAACTATAATTTAGAATGACTGTAAAAATTATGGCACACACCTGGAAACCCTGCTGTAAGTATTTTACTTTAATTTTAGTACTTTTTAAAAATTTTATACTTTAATAGTAAACATTTTTACAGTAATGGTCTATATTTTTTTCCTTTCTTTTACAGAATTTCCTTTTTTTTTAAATTAATACAAACTTTGGTGGACGCTGAACTGGATGATCTGGTAGGAGATATACTAAAACATCATCCAAATGCTGGGTATAAAATGATGGTTGGACATCTCACTGCACAGGGCATTCATGTACAGAGTAAGGCAGGTTTTGTATCATGACATACTTGCATCCTTGAATACAAAGGATATAGAATAGAAATGAAGTCAAGTCACATTTATTTATATAGTGCTTTATACAATACAGATTGTTTCAAAGCAGATTCACAGTAATAAACAGGAAAATAACAGTGTCAGTGTTGCAAAGTTCAATTATGAAATGACTTCAGCTATAGAGCAGCTCTACATACAAAGAACAATAGTGTCATTATTCAGCTCCATTCAGTTAGATGAATGAACTGTAATGAACTCAAAGATAGGAATATTTAATCTGCATATAGATTAAATATCTATATTGATGAAATATTGATGAATTTACTTTTTGTAGGGCGACGTGTACAAGAATCCATGAGACGCGTGGATCCTCAGGGTGTCTTAATGCAAGTCTTCAACTGAACCCACGGAGGCATAGAAAATACACTGTCCCTGCACCTGACAGTTTATGGCACATCAATGGTAACCATAAGCTAATAAGGTATGCTGACAACAGTATAAATTATTGAAGCTTTTATCATGGTCAGCTGGATGTGCTTTCTATGTCAGTCTGAAGAGGAAAGGTCTGTATAGTTGGCAGTGGCCTACAAACAACTCAGCGGCCTACAAACATGGCAGCCATGGACTCCACTTCCCACAACACACACATTCGCACACTCACAGTCGCCGGACTTCTAATGACACACACCTGTTTGTAATCACGCACCTATCACCATGCTCTATATAAACCTCATTCAGTGTTTGCTTCCCTGCGAAGTATTTGTTCAGTTACCTTGTGTTCTGTCAGTACCAAGCCATTGATCTTCTGTCACTTCTCGTTTCTGGATTATTGTCTTTGCCCCTGGGATATTGTTTGCAGATCGCTTGACCCTGGACTGTATATTCACACTGCTTCTTGCCTTACGTTTTTGATTGGTGTCTGTTCCTAATATACTGCCATGCTTAGTAGTAAAACAAAAAGTGAGACATTTTAACATTAGCGTGAGTTAATATGAATTAACTCTTGCATCCACTGAATATTCTTAGTAACTCATAAACTACTTCCAAACCATTCCAAATAGCTAAAAAAAAAGTCTAGGACACCATTTTTTCTTTATAGTGAATCAAAATAAATAAATTTTGTACATTTTTTAAACAAATGTTAGTTTGGTATAGCCTTGACAACACCAAAGTTCTGAACACTGCAACATGACAAAAGTGTTTGAGATTTTCTGACTGGATATCTGATTTCTTAGTAACATTCTTATGTTTCTTATGTTCAATTCTTATGTTCAGGATGCCTTCCAGCTCAACTTACCTCTCTTTGTGGTGTCTTTGCAGGTGCCTTACGAAATTAGATGTTGTCCCACAGGTTTCTACAATAGTTTTGCTGCAAAATTTGCAGTTGGCCTTGTGTTTCTTCTTCTTCCATGCCCCGTTGATGAATTCTCTTTGGTTTGTAAAACCATACTGTATAATGCTGCTGTTTGTGGACATCATGCCTGTGGTCAAAAATCAAAATGATTGATGCCTTCGCACAGCGCGCACACACAAAGCTCGGGATATGACACGTGCGCATGGTTAAGGCTAGAAGGGATACGTTTCGCGCTACTGGGCATGCGCACATAAATACCGATTAATTTTTTGTCACACTGTACAACAATAATTAGTATTTCATTATTGTAAAAGGTAAGTTTAAGGCTGGGGTAGGTGTAGACGTTAATAAAACACAATCTAACGGGTAGAAAATTAAATTAGAAACATCTAAACTTTTCAGAACGCAGCAAGTGCACCGCGGGTCATGTGACAAGAATCAACCAATCAGCTTCATCCTTTCCCATAACAAAATTGAAAGCTAAGCCAAGATGGGGAAACAGCTGATCATAGCTGTACAAGGATAGCCATTTTTAAAATAAATTTAGTAGCAGAGCTACTGCCAGGGATTTTTAGTGCTGGAAATCCATTTATCCTTTGCTGAAACTTCCGCGTCTTCATGGAGAGCGCAGGTCATGGTTGCTTAGCAACGGCAGACGCCACGGGAGCGCAAGCGTGGTGCGCAGGCTACAGAGTGTTCTTTCCAAGAAGGAGAAAGCGGCACGCCTAGTGTTTTCCACACGTTTTCAGGCGCGACATGCAAATGTGGTTTTGTTTTGAAGGAAAAAAAAAAGTATATTGCTGGACTCGGTCGAGACCAACGAGAACATTTGGCGAGTCCAATGGCCAAGTCCGAGTGCAAACACCAATGAGTCCGAGACAAGTCCGAGACAATAGAAAAATGTCCGAGTCCGAGACTGGACTCGAGTACTACAGCCCTATTCACAGGGGTATAAATATGAGGTAACACATAGGCCAAATTCCCTTAGTCATTCATAACAATGGGTAAGACCAAGGAATATAGCTGTGATGTGCAGCAAAAGGTTGTTGAGCTTCACAAAATGGGAAGTGGCTATAAGAAAACAGCAAAAGCATTGAAAATGCCCATTTCCACCATCAGGGCAATAATTAAGAAGTTCCCGTCAAGTGGAGATGTTATGAATCAACCTGGAATTGGAGTTTGAGTGGCCAAAAATCTCCAAGGATCACAGCTGGAGAATTGCAGAAGTTAGCTGCGTCTTACAATCCGAAGTCACCTACATCACCACAAGTTGTTTGGAAGGGTTTCAAGAAAAAAGCCTCTACTCTCATCCAAAAACAAACTCAAGCGCCTTCAGATTGCCAGACACTACTGGAACTTCAAATGGGAAAATGGTCATCTCTATGGTCAGATGAAACCAAAATAGAGCTTTTTGGCAATAAACACCAGAGGTGGTTTTGGTGCACACAGAGATGCTATATGGAAAAGTACCTCATGCCCACGGTTAAGTATGGTGGTGGCTCTTTAATATTTTAGGGCTGTTTTTCTGCCAGAGGACCTGGACATTTTGTTAGGATACATAACATCGTGGACGCAATCAAATATCAACATATATTAAATGAAAACCTGACTGCCTCTGACAGAAAGCTTAAAATGGGCCATAGTTGGATTTTCCAGCAGGACAATGATCCAAAACATACAACAAAATCAACACAAAAATTGTTTACTGACCACAAAATCAAGGTCCTGCCATGGCCATTCCAGTCCACTGACTTGAAACCCATAGAAAACCTGTGGGGTGAACTGAAGAGGAGAGTCCACCAGCGTGGACCTCAAAATGTGAAGGATCTGGAGAGATTCTGTATGGAGGAATGGTTTCAGATCCCTTGCCATGTATTCTCCAACCTCATCATGCATTATAGAAGACTCGGAGCTGTTATCTTGACAAAGGGAGGTAGCACAAAGTAATGACTAAAAGGGTGCCAATAATTGTTGCACACCTATATTTAACAAAGGTTTTTTTTTTTTTTTAATAAACCTGTGTTTTGTTTGCAATTGTTTGATATCCATGAGAGTATTTTTGTGAATTTGTTTAACAAAAGATCAAAAGTTTAAACAAGAAAGACAATTTTTCCCAGCCTTCTTTGCTCATATTTACCAAGGGTGCCAATATTAGTGGAGGGCACTGTATATACAGTGGATATAGAAAAGAATCACCCCCCTTTAAAATAATCACATTTTGTTGCCTTTCAGCCCGAAATGAAGACGGACACAGTTTTTGTTTTATCCAGCTGTATTTACTCAGTGCAACTTATAACATCCAAGTGAAAGATATAACACCAACATGTCAGAAAAAAAAAAGAATAAAAAAAAAAGAATTACTGAGTTGGAAAAAGGATCACCCCCTTGTGTCAGTATTTTGTTGAACCACCTTTTGTTTTAATTACAGCCTTTAGTCTGTTGGGATATCTCTCTACTAACTTTGCACATCTAGACTTCACAATATTTGCCCACTCTTCTTTGCAGAACTGCTCAAGTTCAGTTAAATTTGATGGTGACCGTTTGTGGACTGCAGTCTTCAAGTCATTCCACAGTTTTTCAATGGGGTTTAAGTCTGGGCTCTGACTAGGCCATGCAAGGACATTCACCTTTTTCTCCTTCAACCACGGTGTGGTCAGTTTTGCTCTGTGCTTTGGGTCATTGTCAACATTGACAACTTTCTGGCAGAGGGCATCAGATTTTCCTCAAGAATCTGATGGTATTTTGCCCCATCCATTTTCCTTCTATACTGACAAGTGCTCCAGTCCCTGCTGCAGAGAAACACCCCCATAACAGGATATTACCACCTCCATGCTTTATTGTAGAAATGGTGTTATTTGGATGGTGAGCTGTATTGGATTTCCGCCGGACATATCATTCAGTGTTGAGGATACATTAATCAATTTTAGTCTCATCTGACCATAACACCTTTTTCCATGTGGCGTCAGAATCTTCAAGGTACGTTTTGGCAAAGCTCAGTCGTGGGAGGCTTTTTTCTTGCAACCCTCCCATACAAACCACATTTGTGGAGAATTTGTGATATTGTTGTCACATGCACACAATTACCACTCTTTGTCATAAATTCCTGCAACTGCTTCAGAGTTACTGTAGGCCTCTTGGTAGCCTCTCTGACCAGCTTCCTCCTTGCTCTTTCATCCAGTTTGGAGTGACGTCCTGATCCAGGGAGGGTCTGTGTTGTACCAAATACCTCCCACTTCTTAATAATAGACTTTACTGTGCTTCTAGGCATTGATAAAGCCTTTGAAATTTTTTTGTATCCATCTCCTGTCCACAACTTTGTTCCCAAGATCTTTTGACAGTGCCTTGCCACCCATAGTTGATTGTTTGCTTCAGTTGCACTACCAAGAACTGAAAAATGCTCCAGGAAAGCTCTTTTCACGCTGAGCTAATCAAAATGACCACGGCTGATCACAGCTGAAAGTCAAATGACTTTGAGTGCCATTGAGAAGGTGATTAGCTACACCTGATTGAGTTTACAAGTCATTTTTAGGAGGGGAGTGATCCTTTTTCCAACTCAGTGATTCGGTTTTTTAATGTTTAAATTTTTTCTGACATGTTGATGTTATATCTTTCACTTGGATGTTATAAGTTGCACTGAGTAAATTCAGCTAGATAAAACAAAAACTGTGTCCGTCTTCACTTCAGGATGAAAAGCAACAAAATGTGATTATTTAAAAGGGGAGTGATTCTTTTCTATACCCACTGTACATACATACATACATACACTACACTATATGGCCAAAAGTATGTGGACACCTGACCATCACACTCATATATGGTTCTTCCCCAAACTGTTGCCACAAAGGTGGAAGCATGCAATTGTCTAGAATGTCTTTGTATGCTGTAGCATTACAATTTCCCTTCCCTTCACTACCAGGCCCAAACCTGTTCTGGCAGGTGAGCTCCATAAAGACATGGCTTTCCAAGGTTGATGTGGAAGAACTGGAGAGGCTTACACAGAGTCCTGACCTCAACCCCACTTAACTGGAACGTCAACTACACACCAGGTCTTCTCACTTGTCACAGTGCCTGACCTCACTAATGCTCTTGTGGCTGAAAACGGGGAATGGGGCAAATCCCCTCGGCCATGCTCAAAAATCTAGTGGAAAGCCTTCCCAGAAAAGTTCAGATTATTATAAGAGCAAAGGGGGGACCAATTCCATGTTAATGCACATGGATTTGGAATGGGCACATCTGGGTGTGGTGTCCACATACTTTTGGTCATAAATTGTATGTACATTGTATGTGCCAACACACACAAATATGTGATTCATTGGCTCACACTACAATTTGATAAACTCCTTACAAAATTACTTCAATGACCAGGAGTGGATTAAGTCATTTTGGGGCCTAAGGCAAACACAGGCATGGGGCCCACCACATCCCTTGTTCTCCACCTTCATCCTTATTTGTCATGATCCTTTTTATCTAAGAAAGACCTACTTGTAACTTCTCCTCACAAAGCAAAGATGTCTAGACATCTGGGATTGCATCTGCAAAAAAAAACCACAACAAAACATTCAGTATAACAAATACACCCAGTCACCGACTGTAAAAACCTATTTTCATTTTAAATAAATAAATAAATAAATAAAAAGATCTCTGTACAATAATATGAATTGTCCATTTACATGGAAGATCTGTCATTGGTTGTCAAAAAATAAATAAGTAAATAAAAAAAAACAAAAAACACAGCCTTTGTGGTCAGGGTGTTTGATTTGCATACAGGGTCAATGAGTGTTTTTTTTGTCCTTTTTACGTTGTCTCGAGAATGAATGTGGATACAGCGTGTAGTTCCGTCTTTAGTGTCATTGATTTCAAACTTGCTAGAGAGAGAGGGAGAGAGAGAGGACGTTTTATGTGCTTTTGTTGACACCTGTTTGCTAGCACAAACAGTGGCTTCTTTCTGCTTATTAGTGTTAGCATCGTCTGCTGGCGCCACAAAAAAAGGTTGTTACCTTTGTCAGTTTTGATTTAAACAACTTTTTGCTTTCCTTTTTTCCTGGGGTAAAAAATAAATAATTCAACATAATGCGAATCGGTAAAAATAACTTACAACTCTCCAGTTGATCTGCCACATCCATTAGCAATTTGGACAGTGCATTGCCGCCATTTTATCGCCCTATTGCTTAGTTAGACCTGATACTTACAGGTTGGCTCTCAACCAATGATGCACTGGAGCTACACAAGGACTGAATCCCTCATTTCCATGTTGCACATGGAAAAGTAAAATAAATAAATGTGTAAATAAATAAATATGGAAATAAATACATGCAGGAATAAATAAGTATAACAATAAATGAATGCATAAATAAATAAATAAATAAAAATGGAAAAAATAAATACAGAAAATAATATCTATCTATCTATTTATTTATGTACAGTACTGTGCAAAAGTTTTAGGCACCCTATTTTTTTTTAGGTCAAACTTTGTTATAGATTTTTTCTTTTAGGACTTCTACATTATCAAGTCAGTACAAAAAACATTTTAGATTCCCAAACATTAGTTTTCTAGCACAAAATTAAATGTTACAGAAAAATGTTTCTATGTCATTAAAGAAAGCAGCATATTACGTAAGAGACACTTTTCAGACAAAAAAACACCATGAAGGCTGCTGGGTTTTGCTGCAAAAATAAGAAGCGAGTGCGAAAGTCAAAGTCTCCAGAAGATCTGTGGCTGGTTCTGCAAGATGCTCAATAAAACTTACCAGCTCATTTCCTTATAAAACTGGACTCTCAGTCATGGTACCCATGCACCTGCACTTTTTATTTACAAGTTCAGAGGTTCTTCTAAAAATCTTTGTGTTCTGATGAAGAAAGAAACTCATCTACAGCTTGGATGGTTTGAGGGTGAGTAAATACAAATACATCGGATCATCAAATACATCTGATCGTTGGTTATTAAAACTGATGCATTGATCCAGATCGATGGATAGTTACACCCCTAGGTAATGATATGATGCAGCTAAGTCAAGTAAATGACATTGCTTCCTATAAATTTAGCTAAAATTAAATAGCAGCCAAAAAGCGTAACATTACTGTTAGCCTTTCCTGCTCAGCTTCCAGACCGTAGTCGGAAGCACAGGGGAGATGTTTGGTAATGCTAACCCCCCTTTACTTTTCAACCCTAATTAGAACTGAATTTCTAGTTGAGGTTTTGCATTGTGTCTGTGGAACATATTCTGGTATGTGTGAATGTAATACAGAGAATATCAAAATGTTTATTTTTTTTATTTTGTGATTTCAGGTCACGTGGAAAGACTGCTTGTGGAGATCTACAGCAGATGACCATGGCAATTCAGGTGTGGAAAGAGTTTATAATCTGAAATCTGCATAGTCAAACATGGACAAGTCTTTTGACACCATATGATTGCTCTGAAAGTGGCAAAAAAGTACATTTGATCTATACTGTATATCCATTTTCCAATAATATCCATTATTATTATTATTATTATTATTATTATTATTATTATTATTATTATTATTGATCCTGTTGGACCACGGTGACTGTGCAAGTTTTGGTATTGCAACAGTGAGACCTCTATCTTGTGAGGTTTGGTTATAAGGAAGTAAATACAATGCAAATCGACTTGACTTTTATCTCATTAATGAATGCTAAGATTTCTATAATCACAGTCTGATGACATCTTCATTACCTTTTCTTCAGGCTTTTTATCTGTGACCTGCACTCACAGCTTCATACATTTTGTTCATTAACATCAGGACTAGGCCACTTCCCTTGACGTGATATTGAACTTTGTTGAAGTTTGGATTGTGGTGTTTAGTGGCCACGGTATAAGTTCAAATATTGATAGTCGTCATCAGCTGCTCCTGTGGTTTACAAGTGTGGAACAAGAGTTTAGCCTCCCAATACACATTAATTGCACTGGGGGAAAGGTTTATTGCACAAATGGGCAAAAGGCAGATTCTTCTAGTATGTTACAAAGACTCCTGTAATCATGTCAAATTAGGCCACCTTTTGAATTGTGACATGCCCCCTGCTAGAGCAAAGACATTACTACTGACTCAGTACACTGTTGGTACAAAGGAAATGATCTTTGATCATCAGGAAATGAGAATCTTGTCTAATCTTCTGAGAAGTTTGCAATGGGATAATTTGAACAGAATCCATCTAGTTTCTGTTTCCAGTTTCACCATGCAGTGAATGAGTATGGAGGGCTATTCAACGTTACCTATTGTGGAGCGCAGCAGCTGCTGGAGAAGATCAATAATTTGGACTTTGGAATTTTATGTAGATCCAGTACACAGAGATGTTGAAATGGCAACTTTTAAAGAAGCAAATTCTCACCAATTTCAAGCTCTTACTGAGCTGAACCTGGTATGTTGTGGGTGAGGAAACTTATATATATATATATATATATATATATATATATATATTAAAAAAACCCTCTTGCTCTATTGTTTATTGTGTTTGTTTAAGATTGACACAGCCTTCCTCAGAGCCAGCATCTTTTCAAACCGTTGCACATGCAACATCGGGGAGTGGTGTAACACTTGGAGGTCTCCTGGCAACGGATTGGAGTGACATCGCTGGGATTCAAACTTGTGATCTCAAGATGTTCTGGTGTTAGATTAATATTTTTCTGCAAGTAGACTGGCTATCTTGATGTGATGAGGCTGAAGTATTTGTAGTTCTCCTGATATTCAGATCATCCATGGAGTATGGGGTGGCAAACGATGTTGCAGGTCCAAATATTCTTCATGAATTACTCGTTGTAATATAGAGTGGATATGTTTATTTTTTGCATATATTTATATGGATCAGTTATAATTTGGATATATATATATATATATATATATATATATATATATATATATATATATATATATATATATATATATATTGTATTAGTTATTATTTTGAAATATTTTTATGGATATATATATATATATATATATATATATATATATATATATATATATATATATATATATATATATATATATATATATATATATATATATATATTATGTATATATTTACATTTATATTATGTCTTTTTTTTTAACATTACAGCAACCTGCAATGTTAAGACTTTTTATATATCCACTGTATCTTTGAAACAAGGATTCAAAATGTAACCTTTGCGCCCAGAGACCTGCTGTGGAGAAGAGATCGAGAAAGTTCTGTTTAAACATCTGCTTGATTATCCTGACAGGCTAGGTATAAATATTTTACATTCTATATCGGGGGATAATGTAAAAATTACTCCAATAATCAGTAATCAAATTGTAGCATATGGAGGCTACCAGGAAAACCACAGCAATGTCAGGTTTATAATTGAGCTGGGATGTGATGTTATAACAGCTCATGAAATTTGTACTATGACCTTCATAGTACTGCGCTGATGTACTATTGTGTGTTCTGAGGAAATACCTTTTAACCTGTTCAATGGATCTGTCGGTAGAGAGTCATGTTGAAATGAGGAGTGCGAATCTGTTGAAAAGAGAGTTATGGTACAGAGTGACTACAAATATTCTGACTACAATTTCATATAATATAGTAGAAGGTAATTGACCCATTTGGCCTCATTCATGAGACCCAATACTCTGCACAGTTTTATTTGGCTAAACAATTGAGCTGAACCAGGTGTGTGTTTCACCAAGCACTTAAATAAGCTATAAACTTAAATAAGCTATAAACTTAAATAATATCAGGGCTATTTCTTGCTATAAGCTGTCGAAGTGGTCGCTTAGGGCCCCAGGCCCACCTGAGGGCTCCCATACGTAGAATTAATCGGAATTAACTGAACATTGGAATTAACTGAATATTGGAATTAACTGAATAGTGATCATCCTTCCTCAAATGATTGTTAGTTTTTTGAGAGCTGATGTGCAATATTGTGGGTCTGTAAGAGTGGGAGTGAGGATCAAGGCTTAATTTGGCACTTTTTTTAGCATTTTTCTTTTTAAAAAATTTTCTCTTACTGCAGTTCTAAAGATTGTGTTCACAGTCTTATGAAGAAGCTAACTGAATTTGCTTCAGTATGTTTAATGGAAGATAAACTGTAAAATGAGCAATGGTGTAAGAGGTACCTCTTCTGGGAACAGTGGGCGGAGCAGGAGCTTCGACCTTGAGGAGGTGTTTCATCTTAGATAGGAGAGCTTCCTGAGCATTTCTAGAAGCGATATATATATATATATATATATATATATTTTATCAGTACTTGGTTTTTTAAAAGCATTTTTGCAGTGATAACTGAGGAGACGGGATTCAAATTCTTGATGTTTTTGCTCGGAGCATCTTCAGACCAGCTTTTATATCACCAATATAATATAATCACCAATATATTATCAGAATGAAACGGATTAGGCCTAATGATATAGCTTAATATAAGAGTTAATTAAGTTGAGAGTTAATATAAAAGCCTGATGTTAGCAAACGTGTTAGTAAACTGGGCTACTGGTTTACACTATATGTAGCCTGATGTTAGCTAGCTTGACGCTGACCGTGTCCCTGTTACTAGTTAGCCTAAGAGCCTGCTTATTTTATGGCTTTTTTCTATCAGTTGCCAAACTGCACAGTTTGAGTTGTATTAGTTGTTTTGTACAGATATCTCGTCTCACATGTAGACAATGATGTGGATGAAAATATGGGAGAAATGGCAGCATTATATTTTGTACTACTGGACAATATCCGGATTGGGTGGGAGCAGCACTGAGTCAGATTATGAAACACTTGCTAAACCCTGTCATACTGAATAATCAAAATGTTCAACTTTACCTTCATTGTCTTGAACGTTTGAGACATTTTTGAGTCCGCAAGTCTGTTCATGCCAAAGGCTTCAAAGCGCGAGTTCTGAATATTGTGTGCGTGTGTCGTCCTTTTATAGCCACAACTGGTGACGTCATACGCTTTACACACGGCATTCCATTACGCAGCAATGGAAAATTCTGTTCTAGATTTTGTCTTCCTTCTTTTTTTTCTGACAAAATTTTCGATAGTCCCGCAGTTTCTGACCTATGAAACGGTACTAATGCCAGATTGGTCAGTCTGGTCGGGAAAGGTGTGCTTATATACAGCCCACACATTAAAGTTTCTCCATCCTGGTCAGAAACGTAAACAAAATGCACAAAATCACCACAGACCACAATCATCCAGCACACGGACTGTTTTCCAGACGGTGCCGCAGCATTCAATCCAGATCTAGCAGGTTGAAGAACAGTTTCTACCTGTTCACTGTAATCCAGTCATTACTCCTTATCTGACTCTTTCACTCATGTCTCCACTACCACCCCTTACTCCCACACACTGGTCAATTCAATTCATTTTTATTTGTATTTAACAATGGACATTGTCACAAAGAAATATGTACAAAAATATATAAATTCAGGATATAAAATTTAAATTTATACGTTTATCCCAAACGAACAAGCCAGTGGAGACAGTGACAAAGAAAAACTCCCTACACAATATGAGGAAGAAACCTTGAGAGGAACCAGACTCAACAGGGAACCCATCCTCATCTTGGTGACACTGGATATTGCAATTATAAATAATTCTCTTCTATAACTGTGTACTACATGGTCAATTGTGCAATTGTGTAACCAGGAAATTCATTATAGTTTTCACATCAAGTCTATTTTGTTGAAGTTATCAACTGTTCACTGATGGAGACCTGAGTACAAAACTGTTTGTTTCAGTTGCAGTCATAAAGCTATAACAACTGCAGTCTTAAGCCATCATAGCAAAACTTCATATCAAGTGTCAAGAGTATTTACAAGGTTTGATGATAAAGAAAAGAAAAAGGAGCTGGACTATTGCGGTGCTAAAGGAAAGTATATAATATAACAAAACCTCTACAAACAAAAGCAAGACTAAAAATATCTAACCACACTAGTCTTCCCTCAGAAACATAAATACAGGGGTTGGCATACGTCAAGTCTGAAGGGAGGAATCCCAAAACTTCGTAAGTGTAACTTTGTAAGTCGAATACACAACGTTTTCACACTTTCTATGCTCGTCTTTGCTCTCTCGATGACCAACATGCTCTCGGTTCCGGTTCCAAAATGTGGCTTTTATGGGTTGAGCTTCCCCCTTGTTGCGTCCTGGATTGTCTGAGGCAGTGAGTGACAGCGTCATGCTCCAATGAACGACCTGCAATATCTCAGAGACTTACCCACACACAATTAAAACACTATGTGTTGCACATAACACGGCTTGCCTTCTTCCCATAGTCCATCCTGGTACCATCTTTTTCCCCAAACCGGAGCCTTGGCTTGGCTCAGTGAGCCTTGGCTATGAATCTGTTGCCGGTTCACCAGTTGTCCTTCCTTGGACCACTTTTGGTAAGTACTAACCACTGCATACTGGGAACACCCCATTTGGTGATGCTCTGACCTAGTCATCTAGCCATCACAATCTGGCCCTTGACAAAGTTGCTCAGATCCTTACGCTTGCCCATTTTTCTTGCTTCCAACACATCAATTTGGAGAACTGACTGTTCACTTGCCAATATCCATTGAGGAGATCTAGGTTGGTGACAAAACAGGCATTACCAACAGTATCAATACAGTCATCAATGTGTGGCATAGGAAATGAATCCTATACAGTTACAGCATTGAGTTTTCGGTAATCAGTACAAAGACAGGAAGTACCGTCAGCTTTGGGTAATAGTACACACGGCGAACTCCATGGGCTACAACTACGCACCTCTTTATTCATAATTTCCCGTTTGGTTGCATTTGCATGATACGGATATTGCTTTAAAGGAGTATCTCTAGTGACTTGGGTGTCATGTTGTATAACTGTCTTCTGCGTAGGAACATCACTAAATATAGAAGGAAATTCTCTGATTAATGCTACAATATATTTTCGCTGGAGTTCTGGTAAATGACTAACAAAAGACAGGTTAACTGAATCAAGAGTTGTCAGCACTTGAGAATTTACGAGTCGTGCATCCAATTGGATAGACAATCGATTAATAAAACACTCACCGGACTCACTTGACTTTGGCAGTTCAAGAGTAGACACTAGAATTTTCTCTTTCCTTCTGCTCTGGAGCTGATGAAGCTTCTGCAGGCATATCTCTATCTAGGAATGGCTTCAACACTCTGCTTTTCCATTTCCTATGCAGCGTGTCAATAATATAATCCATTTCACTTAGCTTGTCTTTTATTACATACAGACCTACAAATCTTGCCATCATAGCAGATCCAAGAACAGGTAAGCACAAGCACTTTCTCACCTATTTTGAATTCACGAGATACTGCTTTCTTATCGAAGTATAACTTCATCTTGGTTTGGGACTCACCTAACATTTTCTTTGCTAACTCACATGTATGATGCCCAACGCTCGCGAAATGCACTTGCATAATCCAAGACATTTTTACATGGTTCGGGTTTGTTTGTCATAAAATGTTCTTTTAATACTTTTAATGGACCTCAAACCTCTAAAAACGAGTTCAGCTGGACTAAATCCTAAAGATTACTGAACTGCTTCTCGTGCAGCAAACAGAACCAGTGGCACATCCTCGTCCCATTCTCTACTGTTGTCTAGACAAATTTTCCTCAACATAAGACTTGAGAGATTGGTGAAATCCCTCTAACACACCCTGTGACTCTGGATGATATGCATATCTACATAACGGAATGGCTTCAGGAAAATGCGTGGCAGTACACATAACCATAAGTAAAATTGATTTCCTGTTTTTGTTTTGAGCAGAGGGCCTACACAGTCTATTAAAATCTTTTCCAACGGTTCACCCATAACTGGGATAAGATGCAACAGAGCAGGAAGAACCACTTGATTTGGTTTTCCCACTTTTTGACACGTTTCACAAGAAGCTCAATGTTTCATTACACCATTACGTAATCGTGACCAGAAAAAATGTGTTAACACACAATTGTATGTCTTGGTAACCCCTAAACGTCCAGACCAGGGATGATCATGAGCTATGCTTAGCACCAAATGACAATACAGGTAAAAATAGTGACTCAAGCTCTCATCACAAGGTTGAGCAGAGATTAACTCCTCCCTAGTGACATTTTTACTAGCCAAAGAGATGCTGAAAAACATGCTTCAACACTTCACTTTCTTTCACAGAATCCTATACTAAAAATGAATCGGAAAGATCCAAAATATTGCTGGTATATTTTGCTTGCAATCGGGTTACCATACATGCAGAAAAGACATCTGGGAACAACTGGCACAACTTTTCCATCAGGTAAATAATTCCCTAAAATGAAATCACCCCTTCGTACTGTTCCTGTTTGAGCTTTGGTTCACTGGTACTTGGCTGTCTAGGCTTTGAAAAAAATTAAGTTTTGTGCGTTATACAAATTCATCAGTCAATATAGCAGCTTCTGAAAGAGTACCAACTTTATATTCGTTTAAGTACACAGAAACCCACTCAGGCAAACAGTTTTTAAATGCTTCTAAAAGTATGAGTTCTCTCAACAATTCCTTGTCATTAGTTTTACTAGCTAAAGTCCTGTTAGGATTTATGAACCTCAGGTTGAGATTTTTAAAAAGAGAGAAATACACAAAAGACAGTGCCCTCGCCCCGCTACACATTTCCTGCACAGAGCGCTTGGGAGAGTTGCCAAATGACACACAGACACACAGTGTTCAAATGGCAAGAGCTCTCATTTATTCAAAGAAAAGGCAGAGTATATAATCAGGCTTGACTGTAAATGTGTGCAAATAGTATTTGGGGAGACAGAGGAATGCGCAAATGGTGAGGGCTTCATCCGTCCACACCCGAGTCAACAGAGAAACAAAGAGAAAAGGTGTCAACACAGGAACCAGGAAACAGAAAACACTCTGTTCACAGAAAGGAGGAGAAAGTGTTAACAGGGGGACAAACAAGGAAAAGATTAATATTAAACAGAGTGAACCTGCACACACTCTTCCCATAAGCGGCGAGGAACGCACAGGGATCCATGAGCCTATGACAGCTCCCACCACTTACATGCTCCCTCCACACGGCATGAGTTGCAGTTTATACTTTCACAGGAACTAATTTAATTTCTTCTATGGCCTAAGAGATGTTACCATGAACATCGTCGCTGGGTGGCACATATGTGCAACACTGATCCCGAAACATGGCACAAACACCTTTTTCTCTAGCAAGAAGTATATCAAGGGACCTGTGGTTCTGCATAGTGGTGAGGCAAATGGCAGTTAGTTCTTGCTTGATTCCTTCAATGGCTTAAGTGGTAGCATTGGCAAATGTGGCTAATCTGTAGTGAGTGATTTCAATCTGATTCCAGGCCTGATTAATGCCAAATTTTAACAATGAGGGAAAATTGTTGAAATGTAGTAACCGTCTACTCCTGACAAGAGGAGTGGAGAGAATAATAGTAACAGGATTCCTTAAGAGGGCGAGAGCACAAATGCCAGTCCACTTAGAGAGCGGATGTAGAAATAGGCCTGAGACCCACATGTCCAGTACCAAGCTGGCGTAAACAGGGATCCTATCCTGCCGCGGTGGAGAAGTAAACATGGTGGGGTACTGCAGGAGCAGCTGGAAGTATATTCTTCTAGAATAACTAAGCATGATGAAGCTGGTAGGGCACCTAAATCCTCTCCCCACGTACAATGAACACAGACCGGGTAAGGCTTATGAGGGTTGCTCACGGTGATATGGGCTAGGGTTGGTCCAAAATTACGAGAACGAGAACCCTTGCAATATGACAATGTCATGTGAAAGAACGAGGAATGATTGGCATTCAAAGAACAATTGCCCCGTTCTCCATTGATAAAGATTAACATGTGCCATTTCGATGAGAGTAACATTAATTGTAGAACTAAGGGACTGCAAGGAAAAGGGGTTGTCTACTGAAGATGGCAGAATGGTACATATATAGCAGTCAGTCAAGATGTTATGCTGGTGAGTGGTGAGATTAGCATATTGCCAAAAGGTGTTATGTGATTACAGGTGAAGCCCTGAGCCAGGATATACAGAGCCATAGGTACTATCAAGGCTAGTGTTAGAGTCCTCCTCTCTCTCGGCGCTGCTAGCAAGTAGCGCGTTTCTGCATTCCGATTTCCACACTACTGCCGAGGACAGCCAGCAGCGCATTTCCTCATTTCATTCATAGACTCTCGTTTTGTTTACTTCACCATGTGCTCTTTTGTTTTGGGTTATGTCATGTCTCCGCCTCTGTATGTCTATTGGGTCTTTGTTTACGTCATGTCTCTGCCCATGTTTGTTCATTGGTTCATTGTTTATTGTCATTATGAGTTTCAGGTGTGTTCAGTTACTGCTCGTTCCCATTCATGTATTTAAACCACTTCTCGCGTCCACTTCAACGTGGAGTATTAAATCAAAGTAGACTACAGTGTGTGTGTGTGTATGTGCTGTGCGCTTGCACTCTTCTCGCATTTCCTCATTCATAGACCATAGATTATAGACCATAGCTCATAGACCCTAACCTCAATATATGTTTTGTTTTGGTTTTGGATCTCGTTGCAAAGAAGTGTATGTTCATTATGCTGCACTCACCTTGCGTCTCCTGGACTGTAGACTCTCGCTTCATTACTCGGTGGATTATCACCGCATATCGTTTGTGGATTTATGCCTTATCGTTTGTGGATTTATGCCTTATCATTTGTGGATTTATGCCTTATCGTTTGTGGATTAAAGCCCCGCTCAAGTTTGTGGATTGTTGTTTGTTTTTGACCCTGCTTTTGTGTTCCTTTTGTCCCTGTCCAAATACTTTCAGTTACTTTATGAATAAACTGACTTTTCCCCAGCACATGCATCCAGCCCTTCCCTTGCGTTACATAACAGCTAGATAATAAAGGAGTGGTTTCATTGGGAGGATCAACTTGTATGTGTTCCCAAGGCTAATACAAAAACATTTATATGTGTATGTGTTAAGGTGTCAGACTTTTTTTTTCACCTTTTCACAGTTTATTATGACATGATGTATTAGATTGCATCACTGAAGTGAAAACATACGTTTTTTTAGAAAGACATGTTTCCTGTGCTCACAAACACTTGAATTCGCTGTATAGCGTTGTAAGCGCCTGAAGCGCACACGTGTATGCACATAAAGGGCTGATGAGAAAACATAATGTTACCAAAAATGGTATGACAGATGACTGTCTTCATGTTAAATTTGACTTTTTTTCACCTTTTCACACTTTATTGTGACATGATGTATGTTATTGTAAACAATCTATTTAGGTCAGGGACATGCCTAACATATCATAGTATAATGTCATGTTACAAAGACGTGAAATTTGTTATATTGGATTGCATCACTGAAGTGAAAACATACGTTTTTTTAGAAAAACACGTTTCCTTTGCTCGCAGACGTTTGAAATTCTCTGGACAGCATTGTAAGCGCCTGAAGCGCACCCATGTGTATGCACATAAAGGGCTGATGAAAAAAGATAATGTTGCCAAACATTTGATAACAGATGACTTTCTCCATGTTAAATGTGACTTTTTTTTTTTCATATTTTCACACTTTATTGTGACATGATGTATGTTTTTGTAAACAATCATATTTCTTGTTATTTCAGGTCAGAGACATGTCTAACATATCATACTATCATATCATGTTATAAAGAAGTTATATTTGTCATATTAGATTGCATCACTGAAGTAAAAACATACGTTTTTTAGAAAAACACGTTTCCTTTGCTCGCAGACGCTTGAAATTCGCTGTATAGCGCTTTAGGTGCCTGAAGCACACACATGTGTATGCACATAGAGGACTGTTGAGAAAATACAATATTGCCAAACATTTGATGACAGATGACTTTCTCCATGTTAAATTTCACTTTTTTTTCACATTTTCACACTTTGTTGTGACATGAAGTATGTTATTGTAAACAATCATATTTTAGGTCAGGGACATGCCTAACATATCATAGTATCATATCCTGTTATAAAGAAGTGATATTTGTTATATTAGATTGCATCCCTGAAGTGAAAACATACGTTTTTTAGAAAGACATGTTTCCATTGCTCGCAGACACTTCAAATTCGCTGTATAGTGCTTTAGATGCCTGAAGCGCACACATGTGTATGCACATAGAGGACTGAAGAGAAAACATAATGTTACCACACATATGATGACAGATGACTTTCTTCATGTTAAATTTGCCTTTTTTTTCACATTTTCACACTTTATTGTGACGTGATGTATGTTATTGTGAACAATCATATTTCTTGTTATTTTAGGTCAGAGACACGTATAATATATCATAGTATCATATCATGTAATAAAGAAGTGATATTTGTTATATTAGATTGTATCATTGAAGTGAAAACAAATGTTTTTTAGAAAAACACATTTCCTTTGCTCGCAGATACTTGAAATGTGCTGTATAGCGCTTTAGGTGCCTGAAGCGCACACGTGTATGCACATAGAGGACTACTGAGAAAACATAATGTTACCAAAAATGGTATGACAGATGACTGTCTTCATGTTAAATTTGACTTTTTTTCACCTTTTCACACTTTGTTGTGACATGATGTATCATTGTGTTTTTTGTTGAAAAAACACAATGTTGCCAAACATTTGATGACAGATGACTTTCTCCACGTTAAATTTGACTTTTTTTCACCTTTTCACACTTTATTATCATATAATGCATTTTTATGTAAACAATTATATTTCGTATAATTTTGGGTCAGTAACATATGAAACATTTCATAGTATCATATTATTTCATAAAGACGTGAAATATATCATTGAAGAATAGATAACAAGAATGAACATATGCGTTTGTTAGAAAAACACCTTTCCTTTGCTCGCAGAGGCTTGAAATTTTGTGTATAGCGTAGTCAGCGAAAGAAGCGAACCCATGTGTATGCACATAGAGGACTGATGAGAAAACAAAGTGTTAGCTCACATTTGATGAAAAATCACTATCTACACTTTAGATTTTTTTCACCTTTTCACACTTTATTATCATAATATCGAATTTTCTGTAAAGAATCATATTTCGTATCATTTTGGGATCAGGAACATGTGAAACATTTCATATTATCATATTATTTCATGAAGAAGTGAAATACCAAGAACACATCACATCTCATCGAAGAACACATCACACAATTGAAAATATGCGTTTGTTAGAAAAACACTTTGCTCACAGAGGCTTGAAATTGTCTGTATAGCGTAGTCAGCGCATGAAGCGTACCGGTGTTTGCACATAGAGGACTGATGAGAAAACAGAGTGTTAGCTTTCATTTGATGAAAAATCACTATCTACACTTTATTTTAAACTTTTTTCACCTTTTCACACTTTATTATCATGATATCGATTTTTCTGTAAACAATCATATTTCGTATCATTTTGGGTCAGGAACATGTGAAACATTTCATAATATCATATTATTCATTAAGAAGTGAAATATGTCATCGAAGAACACATCACACATTTGAAAGTATGCGTTTGTTAGCAACACCTTTCCTTTGCTCGCAGAGGCTTGAAATTGTCTGTATAGCGTTTTCAGCACATAAAGCGTACCGGTGTGTATGCACATAGAGGACTGATGAGAAAACAGTGTTAGCTCACATCTGATGAAAAATCATTACGTACACTTTATTTTAGACTTTTTTCACGTATTCACACTTTATTATCATAATATCCATTTTTATGTAAACAATCATATTTCGTATCATTTTGGGTCAGGAACATGTGAAACATTTAGTGGGGGTGTCAGCGCAGGTTTGTGAATGGAGGGCTGAGCCGGAGAAGGTGAGTGTTAAGGAATTCACACTTGCTGGGAATTGTACTAATGAATGTTTTGTGCTGCAGTGAGCAGAGGCGAGGATAAAAAGCAGAGAGATGAGCGCCTCAAGAGCGCTCCAACACAGAGCTGTGTGTGTCTCTTTGATATAAATTCCCTACCCGAACCTGGGAAGTGTTACGGGGATAAAGAGTAACCGCTAAAACGTAGAATATAAACGTAAGCGGTGCTTTCGTGTCTTAATCAGCTTTTTCGCATATATACTGTCCCTGATAATCATAACTTGTACTTAGCGCTTCGTCCATTTCAGCAAATCAAATAGTGAAGACCTCGCTCTTCCTGTTGCTTTGGTCTTTGTCAACACCCGCTTGCACCACCTGCTGGAGTATCAGCAGCTGGAGATTATGCATCGGTACTATACTGCTTTTCCTGTAGTTCTCGGATGTGCAACGTTTTTTTTTTTTTAAGTGAAATTAAATGAAGCGAAATTTGCTTGTTGAATACGGAAGCTCTAAGCAGGCATGCTTTATTAATTTTTTTCTTTCTTGTTTTCTCGTGATCTCGACTTAATTTTCTTGTGATCTTGACATAAAAAAAGTTGTTTTGTCGTGATCTCGACTTAATTTTCTTGTGATCTCGGCATAACAAAAAGTTTTCTCGTGATCTCGACATAACAAAAAGTTATTTTCTCTTGATCTTGACATAACCAAAAGCTGTTTTTTCACTACATAATTTTATCCAGAGAAAATCTCGAGCCTTGTGAATGGGACTGTTGTTACATGCACATTGGCATCATCATTCAAATTGGTATAAATTTAATAATAGGCTGTAGAGATGGACTTTATGGCCACATTAAGAGAGAGGGGTGTCCCCTTCTCAAGTCTCGGACACTAATGTGGAAGTCATCAGGGATGAAGTATCTGGCTGTATGGAGAGGAATTGTCATGGTGGACCTGACCCAGGCAATTAAAAAGCAAACTTCATATATTTTTTCCAGTTTAGATGGTAAACTGGGTACTGCCAATCATGAATTTACACAGTGTAAAAACTTTCCTGCACTTCCTTTACTTATGTCCTGGGGTCAGACCTTAAGTAATTCTAATGATTACAGTAGTAGTAGTGATTTTATTAGTGTCCTTAAAAATTATTATAGTCGTTGTTTTTGTTGTTGTGCTGCTGACATTACAGATTAATGAATCGAAAAAGTGAAGAGTTTTTATAAAGCTGTAGCATATTCATATATAACGCTGTAGTGTATGATGTATTTAAGTTGAACAATAGTTAGTGTAACACGTACATATAGTAAACTTCAAACAATTGTGGTTAAATTTCCATTAACCCAGAACCCAAGTATAACCTCACCACAAATAACAATGTAGACTATGTAAGCAGGAAAAACAAAACAAAAAGGTTTAAAGTTCAAAACATTAAAAAAGTTCACAGTGACAAAATTATCAAAATGTTGACATTTCTCATATTAATGTCAAAATGGTTCAAATTAAATGCAAGGAACAGACAGTGATAGTAAACTTGACAAACTCTTCTCCAGCCCTTAAATCTCTAAAACTGATTATCAGTTTTATCTTTCCAATTCAGCTGATTCCCAGTATTGCTATTCAGTGACTCATTTCCTATATTTTGAGACCTAAACACAGAAACTGGCCATTAGTGCATGAAAACATTCAATTCAGTTTTATTTTGTATAACGCTTTTAACAATGGACATTGTCCCAAAGCAGCTTTACAGAAATATATAAATTCAGGATATAGATTTTAAATGTATGAATTTATCCCTAATGAGCAAGCCAGAGGTGATGATGGCAAGAAAAAACTCCCTGAGACTATATGAGGAAGAAACCTTGAGAGGAACCAAACTCAATTGGGAACCCATCCTCATCTGGCTGACACCGGATAGTGCAATTATAAATAAATCCTTCCTATTTTAATTTTCTAAAATAGAAATGTACTAATACTACATGGTCAAATCGTGCAATTGTGTAACCAGGAAAATTAATTTCAGTTTTTACATGAAGACAGTTTTGTTGAACCTCTCCACTGTTCACTGATGGAGACGAGTGCAAAACTGTTTGTGGCAATTGTAGTCCTAGCCATGATAGCATAACTGTTCATATTAATTGAGGTCCAAAGCCATCTTTATTTTAAGTGGTACCATCCTTGGTAATGATTTCATGGAGAAAACATCACTCCATGAATGGCTGTGCCATTCACCTAGCCTATAATTTTAACAATTAGGAAGCATATTGGACCAATTTCTATAGTGGGGAGTTCATTACAATCTCTAAATTATTCCTAGGTACTTACAAGCTATCAAAATTATGTTAGTACAGTATTAGTAGACACAATTTACAGTAATAAGAATCACCTAACAATAATCATACTCATCTGGTACATTACATTTACATTTACACCTGTCTCTGCTGCATCCCTTTACTAGACTCCTAGAACAGGTGGCATGCAATGATTGGGCCTGGAAATGCTGGTTTGAGGAAGCAGCTCCAGAGGATGCAACACTTCCTGATGGATATGACAGTCTGTTGGATGCAGTTCACAAGCTATTGCTGATCCGAAGCTGGTGCCCTGACCATACTATTGCACAGGTAACATAAAATAAACAAAAATAATCCCTCAATTATTATTATTCCTAAAATTAAATAACCATCACATCATTCCTCATATGCCATGTACAACTACTGCCAGGGGAAAAAACCTGACCAATGTTAATTTAGTTTACATTAACATTAGAGCATATATTAGAGAAAGATGACAAGTTGTATATGGCTTTTTAACACCTTCCTTCAATAATGTATGGTATGACTATATTAATAATGAATAGTCATGAAAGCCAGCAATTTGTCCTGGTAGGGATTTAGTGATTTATGTGTGATTTTTAGTGATTTTAGTGATTTTTAGGGATTTATTTTATTTTATAAGCTGAATTTAATTACCATGAAAAGAGGAAGGCAGATACATTGAATCTAATCATTCATGAACTGTCAGAGTCTAAAATGTTCCCTACATGTATCATGTGGCTACTGCTATAAAAAGCATCCCTGAAATGAACTTCAACAGCTGATCAGCCACCGAGCTTCAGAATCACACTGCCTGTCAGATTTTGTCTGTCAACTACTCTCTTACTTTCCTAAGGAAGGCCCCTCACACACATTACAGAAGGTGATATGGTACATGTATATAGATTTAATAACATTAACATTAATAACAGACAGTATAATTAAAACCATCTAGCTCATAATAGCTCTTCAGGTTTAGAGCTCTGAGTATTTAGAAGTAAGTCAGTTGATATACAAATAAGATATACAGATATGTGGTTAATGCCTCTATAACGCTGAGCAGAGAGTAACATACTGCATAGTGACAGTTTGCCAGACACACCTGTTTAGTCTCCATCATTTGCACAGCATACTATTTTTGGGCACTGCTAATATTGCACAGAATATCCTTATACAGGGATGTTCAAACTAAGGCCTAAGACCCAGTGCTTAATTTGTAAATCTGCAGGTCCCGGAGGGTGCTGATCCGGCAGGTTGGGAGGCACGCGAAAGGTCATGGGCCTCGAACTTACAGACATGTAAAAGTGCTTCCAGTATCTCACGTAGCCAACGATATTCAATGCTCATAGGCAGGCCTATGTAACTGATCACACTAGTACAGCGATGTAAAAGCATAACGAACTTAATAGCAGTGAGTATTCTCAGTACAATGGGAAACATTTATGGATTGCACATTCTATCAGTTTATGTGCTCAGTTGGCTACAAACACATTTGCCCAAAGCACTTCGAAAACAAAGCTACGTTTCATACAGTACGTGTATTTACAATAAACATTAACTGCACAACATAATCAAGAAAAAAATCATCTTACCTAAGACAAAATATATGTTAACTCAATTTAATTCCGGGCAGTCAATCTCACTTACAAAGCCATGTGCAGGTTAACAACGTTTAGCCTCATAAGCGCTTCTAAAAATCTTCCACAATCAGGCTATTGTTATCACTGCTAGTCATGGGAACGGTCACCAAACTGCTTCAACATTGACCTGCTGCTGCTCGCTCTCTTGGACTCTTGCATTTTTAGTATTTTGTTTGTGTTCTTAAAAAATGCTGTTAATGATAACTGCTTTCTTTTCGCCATGACACACTCTACAATGCATGCTATGTGATTGTAGGCTTCGTTTCGTGACAACGAATTCACGTGAACTTTGAACTTGAAATGATTACATTATGTGAAAGAAGCTATTGATTGGCTATTAGCAATATTTGAGCACTGGAAATATAAGATTAGCATTTCTGTTTTACTTTTGGTGGCAAGGAAAAACTCCCTGAGACGATATGAGGAAGAAACATTGACAGGAGCCAGACTCAAAAGGGAACACATCCTCATCTGGGTGACACCGGATATTATAAACCGTGTGATTATAAATAAATAAATCCCTTCTATAAATGTACCAATACTACATGGTAAAATAGCAGTTGTGAAACCATGTAAATTCATTACAGTTTTTATATGAAGTCTGTTTTGTTGAACTTCACAACTGTTCACTGATGCAGTGCCAAACTGTTTGTGGCAGTTGCAGTCCTAGCCATCATAGCATAACTGTTCATATGAATTGAGGTCCAAAGCCATCTTTATGGTTTTTAAGTGATACCATCCTCAGTAATCTCAATGATCTTTAGGCTGCACCGTGTGGGGCCATCGTCAGCAGCAGCATGTGACTTCCAATTGATGAGATCTCCAACCAGAAGTAGGGCATCAGGATGGATCAGGCAGGTCCAGAGAGCACAAGGGGTCGGGATCACTGGCATCTCACGAGTATTATGTGTAGCTCAACAGAAGGGGAGAGAGGGAGAGAGAGAGAGAGAGAAAGAGAGAGAGAGAGAGAGAGAGAGAGAGAATTAGGTATGCTTATTGTCCCGTAATGGTTAAGGATAGTGTACTTTGCGTGAGTGAAAGCAGGTACTCTGGCAAGACTAGCTATGACAGCATAACTAAAAGGGAGAGCCAGAAGGTAACACAGACATGAGGGCTCCCTGGGACATAAGGCTAGCCACTCCACCATCAACAAACCTGGGTGAACGCGTGAAAGTGGGGGGGGCGACAGCATCTAAACATCCCAGTTCACCACAACACACTATGCCTGTGAGACCTCTAGATCTGCTCCTTTACCTGAGAAAAAAACTATTCACAAAAAGCTTGACTAAACAAATATGTTTTCAGCCTGGACATAAACACTGAGACTGTGTCTGAGTCCCGAACGCTAATTGGAAGGCTGTTCCATAACTGTGGGGCTTTGTAAGAGAAAGCTCTTCCCCCTGCTGTAGCCTTCACTATTCAAGGTACAAACAAATAGCCTGCACCTTTTGATCGAATTAGGCGTGGCGGATCATAAAAGACCAAAAGTTCACTTAGGTACTGTGGCGCGAAGCCATTTAGCGCTTTATAAGTCAATAGTAGTATTTTATAAACAATGCAAAATTTCACTGGGAGCCAATGCAGTGTGGATAAGACAGGGGTGATATGGTCATATCTTCTGTTTCTAGTAAGGACTCTTGCAGCTGCATTCTGGTCTAACTGGAGTTTGTTTATGCTCCTACTGGAACATCCAGACAGTAAGGCATTACAATAATCCAACCTAGAGGTGAGGAAAGCATGGACTAATTTTTCTGCATCATGTGGTGACAATATATTTCTTATCTTAGCAATATTTCTGCGGTGAAAGAAGGCTATGCTATTAATATTATCTACATGGGCATCAAAGGAAAGACTGGAGTCAATAATCACAACAAGGTCTTTTACTGCTGCACATGATGAAACAGAAAGGCCATCCAGAGTTACTATGTAATCAGAAAACTTACTTCTAGCTGCATGTGGTCCCAGTATAAGTACTTCTATCTTGTCAGAATTTAGTAAGAGGAAGTTAATAAGCATCCACTGTCTAATGTCCTTTACACATTCCTTGACTTTATTAAACTGGTGTCTGTCATCTGGCTTTGCTGAAACATACAACTGTGTATCATCAGCATAACAGTGGAAGCTAATTCCATGTTTACGAATAATTTGACCCAGAGGTAGGCATATATAAAGAAAAAAGCAGTGGGCCTAAAACAGAACCTTGCGGAACACCAAACTTTACCTCAGTATGCATAGAGAATTCACCATTTACATCTACGAACTGATAACGATCAGTCAAATAAGACCTGAGCCAGGAGAGGGCCGTTCCCTTAATGACAACAACGTTTTCTAGTCTATCAAGGAGAACAGATTTTGAACAATTGTATCAAAAGCTGCACTAAGGTCAAGCAACACAAGCATGGAGACACAGCCCTGATCAGAGACCAGCAGTAGGTCATTTACCACTTTAACCAGTGCTGTCTCTGTGCTATGATGAGGCCTAAATCCTGACTGATATATTTCATGAATGTTATTCCTATTTAGGTATGAGCATAGCTGCTGTGCTACAACCATTTCTAAGATCTTGGAGATAAAGGTGAGATTTGGTATTGGCCTATAGCTGGACAATTGACAGGGGTCGAAGTCAGGTTTTTTAATCAGGGGTTTGATAACTGTTTAAATGATTTAGGTACATAGCCAGTGCTAAGGGATGGCTAAGTGATAAGGGAAGTAAAAGAGATTCTTAATCTGAATGAGACATTTCCTGGTTAAATAAAGGTTAAAAAATATAATTAATAAATAAAAACCACAAGACACTGACGGACAACAGTAGTTAAATATAAATATATTTTATATAAATATATAAACAAAATATAGTTTATATGTAGTTAAATATAAATATATTTTAATTGTTTGATCAAAATTATTACTAGGGACAATTCAGTAGTTGCTGGATATTAGTAAGGACATGTCCCTAGCGTCCCCACTAAATTCAACGCCCCTGACCTTCACTAATTACATGCAGGTGAGAATCATCACGCGTTACCTGCAGGTTCGACCTGCCTCCTCTCCGTCCACAGCCGATGCTCGACCACGCCCCCGCTGCCACAATGACTTTTTGTGATTACTTTAAAAATTTTTAAATAACTTTTTGTTTATATTAATTATATAATTTAAAACAACCTTGTTAGTTTCTGTTTTTTTGAGGTGGCTGGTAGAAATTCTGAGTGGCTGGTAAAAAAAAAAAAAATTACCAGCCACTGTGGCAGGTGGAGGAAAAAGTTAATTTCAGACCCTGATTGCCGATTAACTAGGCATGTTCTAAGACTATGGCTGCGTCCGAAACTGCATACTTACCTACTACACAGTAAGAAATGACAATGCTAACATGGCGGATGTAGTATGTCCGGGATTGTAGTCATAATACACTAGAGGGGTAGGGGTATGTCCGAATTCTCAGTAGGCGAGAAACAGTAATCGAGAAATACCCAGATGGGCATTTTACAATGTGCAACCAATGGACACTACGCGAGTCAAACAATCGCATAATGCAACGAGACTGGTGCGGATGAGCTCAGAAAAAAAATCGCGGAAGAGAGCGTCGGTTCTTTTTAAGTATTAAAACTTGGTTAAACAGGACTTGTTTACCAATACCCGAATAAATTGTTAACTTGTTTAAGATGTTTGTGTTTATGATGACGTCGAAGGTCACATGACAATGCTAACATGGCGGATGTAGTATGTCCGGGATTGTAGTCATAATACACACACATTTTAAATGAAATTATTACGTACTGTTTAAACGGCCGTGCAGTAGGTACTGCATTGAATTCAGTATGTACTGTCACAGTACGTGATTTCTGACGCAGCCTCTGTGCTATAAATGAGAAATGAGAGCAGCACCTTCCTGAGTGGGAAGGATATGGCCCTAACAGGCCAGCTTTGCCCTCAAAACAACTCCAATTATCTATAAAGCCCACATTGTTTTCGGTGCACCACCTGGACATCCAGCAGTTCAATTACCATAACCTGCTGTAACCTACATCGCAACGCCACATTGATGTCAAAGCTATCTACAGTGGGTATAGAAAAGAATCACCCCCCTTTAAAATAATCACATTTTGTTGCTTTTCAGCCTGAAATGAAGACGGACACAGTTTTTGTTTTATCCAGCTATATTTACTCAGTGCAACTAAACTAAACCACAGACTGATATTACAAACTACAGACTAACATTACAAACTACAGACTGACATTAAAAACTACAGACTGAAACTACAAACTACAGACTGACATTATAAACTAGAGGCTGACATTATAAACTAGAGGCTGACATTATAAACTATAGGCTGATAATATAAACCACAGGCTGATAGTACAAAACACAGGCTGATAATACAAACTACAGACTGACATTAGAAACTACATGCGGATAATAAAAACTACAGACTGACATTAAAAACTACAGGCTGACATTGTAAACTGCAGACTGAGAATATAAACAACAGGCTGACACTATAAACTACAGACTGACATTAGAAACTACATGCGGATAATAAAAACTACAGACTGACATTAAAAACTACAGGCTGACATTGTAAACTGCAGACTGAGAATATAAACAACAGGCTGACACTATAAACTACAGACTGATAATATAAACTCAGGCTGACATTATAAACTACAGACTGACATTATAAACTACTAGATGAGTGTCCAGGGGTGGAGGTTGAAAAAGTTTGGATTGTTATTGATTAAAAGGTGTTTAGCAGAGTGGTTCTGAAAAAAAAAGTGATTGTCCATTAGGGGTGGGCGGTATGACCAAAAATCTATTTTTCTTCAATGCAATTTTTTTTCATAATAAAATAATTATTAAACATTACAATTTCCCCCAAACTGCACTAGGTTACAGAATCTTCTCTCACTTAAACAACTCTCAAAATAAAGTGCTCTGTGACTGGAAAGAGGTAGAAATAACAGTTAACTGAAAATGAGTTGCTTTATAGAACAAAACAGATATCATTTTCCACTATGTTTATAAATTGACCTTTTTTCTCTTTTTTACTCGTCTCATAAAAGTCCAAAGATTACAAGCCTATGAACAAAACTGAAGTGTACAATACTCTTCCAAATATGAATAGGTGCAGTGGCTAATAATTAAATAACAAGTGTAAGTATAAGTAGAATTAGTTACTGCCCCTTTAAGGCGGAACGCTCTCTCTTACTCCCTCACTGATGAGTGGGCAGTCGGTAGACGGAGCGCGAGCTATGATCATCGCATGTATGCATGTAAAGCCTGGTTATATTTCTGTTGCTCTTTGCCCTGTTTTATTTATGTTCAGTAACGCAGTTGTTAGTGGAGTGTTTTGCAAACTGCCCCATGTGTGCGACAACGCTGATATTAAACCACTGTGAAATATCAGATATGTGAGTTTTGCTTATACCTGGCTACAACCATTCAGGATATCCGGTCTCTCTGTGTAAAGCGTTACACAAGGCACCTTTTCTGTGTTGCCAACATGTGTATAACATCCAAGTGAAAGATATAACACCAATATGTCAGAAATGAAAAAAAAAACAATATTAATAAAAAAAACAGAATCACTCAGTTGAAAAAAGGATCACCCCCTTGCTTTAATTTGCCTTATTTTTTTTTAATTACAGCCTTTAGTCTGTTGGGATATGTCTCTACTAACTTTGCACATCTAGACACATCTAGATGCAATATTTGCTCCCTCTTCTTTGCAGAACTGCTCAAGTTCAGTTAAATTTGATGGTGACCGTTTGTGGACTGCAGTCTTCAAGTCATTCCACAGATTTTCAATGGGGTTTAAGTCTGGGCTCTGACTAGGCCATGCAAGGACATTCACATTTTCTCCTTCAACCACTGTGTGGTCAGTTTTGCTGTTTGCTTTGGGTCATTGTCATGTTGGAAGGTAAACCTTCTTCCCATTGACAACTTTCTGGCAGAGGGCAGCAGATTTTTCTCAAGAATTTGATGGTATTTTGCCCTATCCATTTTCCTTCTATCCTGACAAGTGCTCCAGTCCCTGCTGCAGAGAAACACCCCATAACAGGATATTACCACCTCCATGCTTTACTGTAGGAATGGTGTTATTTGGATGGTAAGCTGTATTGGATTTCATACAATATCGTTTGTATCATTTCATACATATCGTTTGGTGTTGAGCCCAAATAATTCATCTGACCATAACACCTTTTTCCATGTGGCCTCAGAATCTTCAAGGTGCATTTTGGCAAAGCTCAGTCATGGGTGGCTTTTTTCTTGCAACCCTCCCATACAAGCCACATTTGTGGAGAATTTGTGATATTGTTGTCACATGCACACATTGACCGCTCTTTGTTGTAAATTCCCGCAACTGCTTCAGAGTTGCTGTAGGCCTTTTGGTAGCCTCTCTGACCAGTTTCCTCCTGGCTCTTTCATCCACTTTGGAGCGATGTCCTGATCCAGGGAGACACAGTGAAGTCTATTATTAAGAAGTTATTAAGGAGGGTCTGTATTGTATTTGGTACAATACAGACCCTCCTTAATAACTTCTTAATAATAGACTTCACTGTGCTTCTAGGCATTGATAAAGCCTTTGAATTTTTTTGTATCCATCTCCTGACTTGTGCTTGTCCACAACTTTATCCCGGAGATCTTTTGCCACCTATAGTTGATTGTTTGCTTCAGTTGCACTACAGAATGCTCCAGGAAAGCTCTTTTCATGCTGAGCTAATCAAAATGACCACAGCTGATCACAGTTGAAAGCCAAATGGCTTTGTGTGCCATTGAGAAGGTGATTAGCTACACGTTACTGAGTTCACAAGTCATTTTTAGGAGTGGGGTGATCCTTTTTCCAACTCAGTGATTCTGGTTTTTGATTATTTTTTTTAAATTTTCTTACATGTTGGTGTTATATCTTTCACTAGGATGTTATAAGTTGCACTGAGTAAATACAGCTGGATAAAACAAAAACTGTATCCGTATTCATTTCAGGCTGAAAAGCAACAAAATGTGATTATTTTAAAGGGGAGTGATTCTTTTCTATACCCATTGTATCTGTAGATAGTCAAATGTTTGATTCTCTGGTCAAATTTTTTTGTGGATTTAGCTGTTTTGGATTATTGTCCTGTTGGAAGATCCAACCAAGCGGTAGTAGTTTCTTCGCAGAGTCAGCAAAAATCTCTTGGTGCTTTATGAAGTCCATGATGGTTCCCAGCCCAATTATATTAAAAACTGCCCCACAGCACCACAGATCCTCCACCATATTTAACATTGGGTATTAGTGATATTTACCATAAATTATTTTTGCACCAAACCCACCTTGAGTGTTTTCTGCCAAAAAAAAAGCTCTATTTTTGTATCATCTGAACATAGAACCCAGTCCCAGTCAAATATCCAGTAGCATGTAGTAAACACCAGGAACCAAAATTGTTTTTAAGAGGTGGCATCTAAATGTAGATTTGTAGACTTTCCCAGTACTACCATCATCCCAAATTATCCTTGGAGCTTTGTGTCTCTCTAACCATCCTCACATGGGGGCAGTATATGCGTGCTTCCTCTTCCAGGCAGGTTCATTACAGCTCTGGGATGTTTTAACCTTCTTAATTCCAAAACAGTACACATTAATTTTCCTTGAACATAATTTTCTTCAATGACCTCAACAGATTTGCACAGTAGTTTACTGTGTTAAAAGCAGACCAATTACAAGAAAATAAATTTATATAATTAACAAAATTTACAAAGACCATTTGGATATTGCATTTATTTGTTTGGTTAATAAGGATCACTGTTAATAAAAGACTATACTTAACAACTTTGTTGTTTTTGTAGAGTGTCCTCTGTTGGGCTATTTCCATGGGACAAGGACAGGAAAGCTGCTGACCCAAAGCATGTCAGAAGGAGGTTGGTTACTGCTGCAGAATTGCCATCTTGGTCTGGACTTTCTGGATGAACTTCTCATATATATAGTAGTCCCTCACTACTACACGACAATTTCAAGGCCTGGATGACTACAGAAATACACCCTAAATTTCCCATCAATTTCCTTCAGTCATCAATCAAATTCACTAATGAGCTTCCACAAGATATGTTTTCCTAATAGATTTGGATGTTCTTTCACAATGGCCACCCTGTTGAGGTTTTCAGTTATTAATGAGTAAGAACACAGTACTATTCGTTTGATAATGATGCATGATTCATATTTGTATTGTGTGCATAGGGCTGTATTCAGAGATAAACATGCATAGTGAGAATTTAATACTAAAATTGTACACAGTGCGATAAAGTCATGTAAAAAAACAAAAAAAACAAACGTACACCCCATGGAGTTTTTTTATTTTTATTTGGACAAGCAAACATTTGATGCCTGTTAATAGAGGTTATACACTCTATCAGATGACATAAAGTTGATATTTTGTAGTAATTTTCACAATTTAAATGAACAAAAACAAAAAACAAAAAAAACAAACAGATAAGTCACATGGAAAAAGTAAGTACATCCCTACATTTATCATACCTTCAAATCCATAAAAGTAGAATCAGGTGTTCAATATTGGGTGCCAGTGATTAGAACCTGCTTAGAAAGTGCAGATGTAACTTGTCTTATTTAAACCTCTCGCATCTAGTGGCTGGTGTTCCCTTTGTTATTGAGGTGTGTGGTGTCATCATGACAAGAGCTAAAGAGTTCTAAAAAAAGGTTGTGGATGCCTATGAGTCTGGCAAGGGATTTAAAAAGATCTCCAAATGATTTGAAATACATCAGTCCACTGTAAGGAAATTTTTTTTTTTAAAAAAGGCCTTACCCCCTTTTTTTTACCAGCAAATTCAGCCCAAGAGCAGACTGTCTGATGCTAAAAGAAGTCTCCAAGAACCCCAAAATTGAATCACAGGATCTGCTAGTAAGTCTTGCAACTGTTGGTGTCAAAGTGCATGCTTCTACAATCAGAAAGTGATTGCACAAATTTGACCTTTGCAATACTACAGTTTGCCAATGAGCATATAGGCAAAGGAATAATGCCTTTTGGAATAAGGTGCTCTGGACAGACAAATGAAAGATAGAGTTGCTTGGCCACAGTAACAGCAGACATGTTTGGCGCAGACCAAAGACAGCTTTTCAGGAGAAGCATGCCAACCGTGAAGCACAGTGGAGGAAATGTTATGGTTTGGGGTTGCTTCACTGCCTCAGGGACTGGACAGCTTGCATTCATTGATTCAACTATGAATTCTGCATCATATCATAGAGTGCTTGAAGATAATGTGAGGCCATCTGTCCGAAAGTTGAAGTTGAACCAAAAGTGGACCTTTCAACAGGATAATGATCCTAAGCATCCTAAGTATCCATGACCACACAAATGGCTCAGGATTGAACTTTGTAAGCGGTGGACCCACGATGTTCAAAAACATCATAGACGAGATGGTGTGAATGAGACACTACCTCCACCATGTTTCACAGATGAGCTTGTATGTTTTGGATCATGAGCAGATCCTTTCTTTATCCACACTGAAGTCCAGAACTTCTGTGGCTTATCTCTGTATTTCTTTGCAAATTCTAATCTGGCTTTCCGATTCTTACTGTTGATGAGTGGTTTGCATCATATGGTATGGCCTCTATATTTCTGCTCTTTGAATGGTAGATTGTAGTACCTTCACCCCTGTCCTGTGGAGGTTGTTGGTGATGTCACTGACTGTTGTTTTTGGGTTTCTCTTCATAGCTCTCTAGATACACTCTATGAAATGCCATTTGAGGCAAATATTAAATACATAAATATGACAATATTAATTCATTACTAGTATTGTCTCTTTAAAGTCCATGAAAAAGATTTTTCTCCATGGAGGAGATCGGACAAGAAAATTTCTTAATTGTACCCATTGCTTATCTCAAGGATCGAATAAAAAAAATCTATACAAATATGATCAACACAATGAGCTGCAAGTGTAGCAGATGAATGCACTGTCAGCTTATCAATCAAACTTCATTCAAAATAGCAGATAAAAAGCTTTTTTGTAAGCTACCAAATGATGAGAGTGGGAAGTGAGGGTGAGGATGTCTTCAAGCGGCAAGCATGGTTGTCACACTAAAAAAATGTATGTATACAACCTCATTTAAATACAAACTGATTGTTTTGACTTATTATAAGTCAATTAGCAGGTCACATGACCATAACATGTATACAGGCTGTACCTGTGCTGAAAAACTAATAACTTACCTAAAACCCCTGGAAATGTTACTTCAAGTGATTTCAAATGTTGTCTACATTTTATTGCTCTGTGGAGTTTACCCAAGAAACAATGATGTAAGAAATAATTTGCAGAGAAATATGTTAGAAAAAAATACACCATTTTCCCATATAAGGTGGAAACCTTTGCTCTATGCTGTCGCCTTTCTGCACACCACTGTGCAGATCAGGCTGTTTGTATACATTACCATTCCAAAATGTCACTTACCAAATTCTGATGTTTGATGTGAATATTAACTGACTCTCTTGACCTGTATTTGCATGTATTTTGCATTGTGCTGTTGCCACATGATTGGCTGATTAGATACAGTGGTGCTTGAAAGTTTGTGAACCCTTTAGTATACAAAGAGATCCCAATTAAACAAATGATACAAATATACTGTATTATACATGGTCATTTATTTATTAAAGAAAATGATCCAATATTTAATAGATGTGAATGGCAAAAGAATGTGAACCTCAAGGAGTAGCAGTTAATTTGAATATGAAATTAGAGTCAGGTGTTTTCAATGAATGGGTTGACAATGACTCATGTGTGCACCCTGTTTTATTTAAAGAACAGGGATCTATCAGAGTCTGATCTTCACAACTCATTTGTGGTTCTGAGGAAGTGCATCATGGCATGAACAAAGGAGATTTCTGAGGACCTCAGAAAAAGAGTTGTTGATGCTCATCAGGCTGGAAAAGGTTAGAAAACCATCTCTAAAGAGTTTGGACTCCACCAATCCACAGTCAGACAGATTGTGTACAAATGGAAGAAATTCAAGACCACTGATACTAAGGGTGGGAATCTTTAGGCAATTCACAATCCAATCCGATTCCGGGAGTCACAATCTGATTCCAAAATGATTCTTGATATACATTTTTTTCCCTAATTAATTCTTCTGTTGTGCAAATACATCAACTTTACATTTTAACCAAATTTAACAAAAGTTTCTATACTTTTTGTGAGATGTGTACTTTTTGTGCATGTGAGAGCAATACAGAGATATGGGGAGTGTGAGGAGATAGCTGCTCTCTACTTATATTTCTTTTTGTTCCCTTTTATTTTGTGACCAAGTTGGTTGTTAAACGCTTCCAGCTCGTCTTCATGTATGTGGAGAAGATAGCGCTACTATGATGAAGAATTCACCAGCATACGTACGTGCGTCTGTCAACGTTTATTTTTTTCTGCTTCTGGCGCGCGCTGTAACGGAAGTTGGATGTTATAGGTGTCTCAAAGAGGAAAAAAAATTGACATAACTCGAAGGAGACACGAGGCAAACAGGAATTAGCATTTCATCCTATATTTAATGAAATGTCTGGAAAAAAGCGCTACCTCCTCCTCATGCATGAAGACGAACAGGGAAGCGTGTAACAACCAACTCAGTCACAAAATAAAAGGGAACAAAAAGAAATATAAGTGGAGAGCAGCTATCGCCTCACACTTCCCTTCTCTCTGTGCTCTCTCACCTGTGCTCTCGCATGCGCAGTTGTATCTCTCCCCCATAAGTACCATAATCCTTATAAGTGACCGTTACAGCGCACAGTCATAATTTGAATTGAACGCAGAATCGATTCTGAATTTTTGAGAATCGATTCAGGATTGTTAGACAAAGAATTGCGATGTGTCGATGCATCGGGTTTTTCTCCCACCCCTTATTGTTACCCTCCCCAGGAGTAGTCAACCAGCAAACATCACTTCAAGAGCAAAATGTGTAATAGTCCGCAAGGTCGCAAAGCAACCCAGGGTAACTTCTAAGCAACTAAAGGCTGCTTTCATGTTGGCTAATGTTAATGTTCATGAGTCCACCATCAGGAGAACACGGAACAACAATGTTGTACACAGCAGGGTTGCCACTGCTCTCCAAAAAGAATATTGCCACCCCTCTGCAGTTTGCTAAAGGTCACGTAGACAAGTCATAAGGCTATTGGAAACATGTTTTGTGGATGGATAAGACCAAAATAGAACTTTTGGTTTAAATGAGAAGTGTTATGTTTGGAGAAACATCTTATGCCATCTGTGAAATATGGTTTTGGTTTGGGCCTTTTTTGCAGCATCTGGGCCAGTACAACTTGCCATCATTGAGGAACAATGAATTCTGAAGCATAGTATACCAGTAAATTCTAAAGAAAGATGTCAGGACATCTGTTCATGAACTGAACTTGAACATGAACTTAATTATTGCTGCACAAGGGGGTCACACCAGATACTGAAAGCAAAGGTTCATATACTTTTGCCACTCGCATATATGTAATATTGGATCATTTTCCTCAATAAATAAGTGACCAATTATAATATTTTTGTCTCATTTGTTTAATTGGGTTCCCTTTATCTACTTTGAGGACTTTTGTGAAAATCTTATTGTTTTAGGTCATATTTATGCAGAAATATAGACAATTTTAAAGGGTTCACAAACTTTAAAGCACCACTGTAACTGCTTGAATGTGCAGGTGTACGTGTTCCTAATAAAGTGGATGGTGAGTGTATATTGATGTTTAACCGAGTTTGGAATTAGATTAGATTTTAAATAGGTGGGAACACAGACTCATCAGAATTAGGAGTCCTTTTCATTTACACTCATAAAGAAATACCTTTAATGAGAGCACTTGATGAAACAAACAGACTTTTTATTTTAAGATAGTTTAAGATAAAATAATATCTTATTTAAGATACACTTTAAGATATTGTATGTTGTTGTTTTTTTTTCATTTATTGTCTGTTTAACTTTCTTTTTATTGCTAAAAGGAGAGGCGTAAGTTTGGTCCACTGGGCTGGAATATTCCCTATGAGTTCAACCAGGCAGATTTCACCTCCAGTGTGCAGTTTGTGCAGAACCACTTGGATGTGGTGGATTCAAAGCATGGTGTGAATTGGAATTGTATGCGCTACATGCTTGGAGAAGTATGTAGTATGTTTGTATGTATGTATTTATGTATGTATGTACAGTACTGTGCAAAAGTTTTAGGCACCCTATTTGTTTAGTACAAACTATATTATAGATTTTTTATTGATGACTTCTTAACTCATTATGATTTATGACTTATCAAGTCAGTACAAAAAAACATTTTAGATTCCCAAACATTAGTTTTCTAGCACAAAATTAAATGTTACAGAAAAATGTTTGTATGTCATTAAAGAAAGCAGCATATTACGTAAGAGACCACTTTTCAGACAAAAACACAATGAAGGTTGCTGGATTTTGCTACAAAAATAAGAAGCAAGTGCGAAAGTCAAAGTCTCCAGAAGAACTGTGGCTGGTTCTGCAAGATGCTCAATAAAACTTACCAGCTAATTTCCTTATAAAACTGCACAAATTGTACCGGAGACTACTATTTTTATTTTTATTTTTTTTGTCACACCAAATATTGACTTTGTTTCATTTACTACTGTTTACTGCTCTTTATGGTATTTTTTTTTAAATGTAGAAACATTTAATTTCATTATTTTGGAGGCATCTTTGCTCTACAGCATTTCTTTGCATGTGCCTAAAACGTTTGCACAGTACTGTATGCATATATGTATATGTATGTTCATAAATATTTAGACATTGACAAAGTTATTGTTATTTCAGCTGCCTACCAAAGTATATGAGTTAAAATTAAATAGTACAGAATTTCAGGCATTTCAATTTGGAATTTGTTGCTCTTAACGGGATGAAGGCACAAATGGAGATGGAGGTGTGTCGGCAACCGGAACAGAGAGAAGAATGCCAAGAAATAAACAGGATGTTCCACACACCATCACATTCACATCACCATCCCCCTCCTCTGCACTATTCCTACCCTGACCATGAGGAGGCACTAGCTAACTTGATCAATGTACACAGGTCCACATTGTTCTTGGAATGAACAATATAAATTTATTGCCAGCATCAGCTACATGAACAATATAAAGTTCATGTTATTAAAATAAAAATAGCAATACTATGAACAATGTGAATTTATTGCCAGCATCTGCCAAAAATAGCTCTACAGATTTGAGAAATACGAACACAAGGCATCTCTTGAAGTGTTCGACATGGTGTTTGCATGAAAAGGATTCCATTCATGGGTCTCATTTTCTTCATGAACATCATCAATATCATATTCCTACTATCAAGTGTACTACTCTCAGAGGTCTCGTGCATCTCATCACCAGTGTGTGAGTGATCTGAAGTGTGTCTGTGACTGTCAAAACAGTGGGCTCGCCTGTCCTCTGTAATGTTGTCAGATGGTGTAGCTGGTGGTCCTGAACGAAACTCTAAAACATTAGGTTTGCTACTTGGTTTAAGGCAGATTCTGTGCTGTGGACAGCAGCGTACCACTGGAATTTTATTCTTTTCATCCGATGAACTGCCAGATTTACATCCCGTACCTTCAGATACTGAACTCGCAGTTTTTTCAGCTTGCCACATTTTTCTTTGTCCTCCTCTGAGAAAATTACAGGCCTAATTACCTGTACCTAAAAGTATGGTTCAATAATTTTAGTCCAATCCAGATATGCATGTCCATGATTCTCTATGCTGATGTTGTCTTGCATTGAAAAAAAAAAGATGTTTGACTACTGCTACTGGCCGTATTTAGTCTCATACCACATGTATCAGTGACCATCCTGCAGATATTAATTACTTCCTGAATCATGAACTGAAAATGGATGCTGTAACGTCTGAATGTATCAAACTGATTTCTGAATCAGCCTGAACTTAGCAAAGACGTGTGAATCCATATCAGTAACCTCTTCAACCAGATGCCATCGGAATGCTACAGGGGGCACGACCCCCTCCTCTTCAGACACATACACACACACACACACACACACACACACACACACACACACAAACAAACACACACACACACACACACACACACACACACACACACACAAAGCTTACCTACACGCGCACGTGCGCGCACACACACATGCACAGACATAATGGAGGACTCTCTTCTGAATGTAACATGTAATTATATGTAATTATTCGGTGTCCAAATAGTGTGATGTTTTCCTATTTGCATATATTGTGTGTTTATGTAATGTAACTATAATGATTTTAGATAGTTTAATTAAGGATATTATTTTAAATGTCTGTAACCATGTTTCACCTTTTAATATTTTCATACATCCATCGAATTTGGTATGTAATTAATCGTCTCGCGATACCCCGATCGATTATGCATATCACATTACAATGGGATACATTATTTCATGCTTTTTCTTAATCGCATACATAATACGGTTTAAACCGGCTCCTCCCAGGACATGCAAATTCAGGTCTGAGACCAGACAAAGAGAGTTCATCCCACCAACAAATCCAACTTCCTGATTGACCAATAGCCCAAAGAGGCGTGTGCATTGGTGTTGTCTTTAAAACAACACCACGCTTTGAAATCACACTTCTACACTTTTTCTACACTCTACTTCCTCACTTTTTCAGATTCTCTTCAGTGTTCTTCGGTTCACCCCAGTTCACTTCAGGTTTCTCTCGCCCAGGGCCACGTGCCCCGGGGAGAGGGAATCTCTCTCTCTCTCCCGGACAAAAGATGCAACCGCCTCACGGCCCATGCCATTTCATACCACGAACCAGCGAACAAACATGGACATGGACCACGTGCAAACTTTCAAACCGACAACACCTGAGCTGTGCAAGTATAGCATAATTGATCTATATATGCGTTAAGATTGTACCCCTGTTTACAGGAGATTTAAGTTCGTTGCTGGTTTTGAAAAAGGCTAATTAATTGTTGTTTTTGTCTGTTACCCTCTTCCTTTCATTACTCTCTCTTTCAGTACATATTGCTTGCTTAGAGTTAGTTGTGTGTATCTGTAGTTACACGTAGTTATTAAAATCTATTATCACCACGCTTGATTGTCTCTGTTTTGGTCACGTGATGAGTCACTTCTACACTGCAAGACCTCGCTACCCGTTTTTGAAACGGGAAATCCTTCCTGGCCAGAAGGATAAACCCCTCTTTAGAGTTCATAATTCTAAACTAGACTACAGCTAATCCTAAAAGCTGAGCTAGATCAGATACATAGTCATAATTAATTATAATCCGTTGTAGTTAATTATCTATATGTATATGTGCACATACATGAATTCCCTTTCATGGCTGATGTATATTTATAACTGGTCACAACACGGGTTGATTAGATATATAGATATATTTCACGCCATTCGAGCTAGTTCCTTACATAAATTGGAGAATACATTTAAACGTGTTAAATATCTTTTAATTTGTTACATGAATTGTAACTGGTGGAGAATATTTTTAAACATTGCAGATTCATCAGATTTACTGCATATTCTGGTAGATAATGCGGGCACGCTTTAAAACTCATCTCCTTTAAAAAGGTGCTTTGAATCCAAGCATGCGCTTCTGTTTCGTTTCATTTCTTTTTTTTTTTAAAGCTGATTCCTTAGAATGCTTTAGAAGAGGCACTCAACCATATACTTTGTGATTATGAATTGTGCTTTCAATTGTTGCTAGAACCTTGGTTCCCTAGACTGAACACTGGGACCATCCAACCGCCCTCCCCCCCTCCTACTGTCTCATCAGCTGTGGTACACAAAGCACTGAGGAGGATTAACCCCCGCAAGGCAGCACACCCCTTCCACATTCCTGGAAGGGGCCCTCAGAGCCTGTGCTACTGAGCTGACTGAAGTACTCACATCTATCTTTAACCTCTCCCTCAGCCAGGGTATCATCCCCACCTGTTTCAAAACCATAACTATTGTCCCCCTTCCCAAGAAGAGCCCGCCGACCTGCCTGAATGACTACAGACCGGTAGCACTCACTCCAATCATTATGAAGTGTTTTGAGAGGGTGATGCTGACTCACATTCAGAGCAGCATACCGGACATATTGGACCCTCTGCAGTACGCATACCGCTCCAGCAGGTCCACCTTGGATGCCATTGCTGCTGCCTTTCACATTTCTCTCTCTCATCTGGAAAATAAGGATACATACATTAGGATGCTATTTATCGATCATAGCTCCACCTTCAATACGGTCATCCCTCATAAACTCACCCACAAACTGTTTGTACTTGGATTAAATCCCACACTTTGTGACTGGCTCCTAGACTTTCTGACTGGCAGACCACAGTCTGTCCGGATTGGAAATAGGACCTCAGCCACTATTATAACAAACATTGGCACCCCACAGGGGTGTGTTCTCAGTCCCATCCTCTACACACTCTTTACACACGACTGTGTCGCCTCCCACAAGGACAACATCATCCTGAAGTTCAAGTCAATTTGCACATTTAAGTTACTACTGCTGCTATTATCATTGCATATTTCTGCTAATATTATTGCTGCTACTATTAAAGAGCCTCATCTCAGTTTGCACAACTATTAATGTCACTGCTGCTATTTGTAGTTGCATTCAATTTCACACGTTACTGTATAAATTTCTTGCACATAGTCAATGTTGCACATTTGCATATATATATATATATATATATATATATATATATATATATATATATATATATATATATATATATATATATATATATATATATGCATCCATAGTCTGTATTTTATATTACATAGTTTATTCTTATATTTTGTTTTTTATTTATTATGTTTGTGTGTGCATGTATGTCTGTTTTTTTATTTTACATAGTTTGTACTTGTCTTGGCATTTATTGTGGACAGCAAAGAAAGAATTTCATTGTACAGGGAAACCTGTTTTCCTCACTGTGCATATGACAATAAACGTTTGACTTGACTTGAAATAAGAGCAACCTTTTCTTCTCTAATAGAATGCCTCTTCAACCGCTTGGATGCCATGTTGTGAATGGAATGTGGTTATATGTCCACATGACAAATCTGGGTCCATAGAAAATACAACCCTCTAGAAACTTGCTCCTCCTGCAATACAAATACAGTTTTATCACTATGGAGACTTAATATTTTGTATTGCAGACCATCATGATAAACTAACCCAAATAGGGCTTATATCTGCAAAGGTCTAAAAACCCCTATTCTTTATTTAAAAAAAAAAAATCATTTTAACTGTTATGAATCAGTTCAACAATTATCAAGAGGCAAATATGGCATGTAGTAATGTCATGCTAAGTAAGTAATGTTTACTTGTCTTTCTTTCTTTTCTGGCCTTTTTCCGTTCATTTTGCCCTATGAAATATGATGAAATGCTTTGGTGCACCCATTTCATATTAACATTAGTCAACATTAACATTTATGTTTACAGTATGCCTCATTGTCTATTAAAAACAGTTGACAATGACAGCAACAAACGAGACTTGATTAATCTGGTCATTCAAAGCACAAGTCTCTATCATTGAAATGTCACTGTAATGTACATTCATTTGCAGCCCATGTACTTATTTGGTCCCCAGGAGTATCAGAAATATTATGATTAACACTGTGCCATAGATATACACAAACGCGCCTTGATAACAGCTGTCTGTCACATACACACACACACACACACACACACACACCCACGCAGAGTTAGTTAGTTATCATTTATGTAGTCTTTTACATTAATAATGCTAAACCTAATCCGAACCCATCCTAACCCTAGCCCCCAGGCCTGCAGCCAAAGCCACCCCCGGCAATTCGCACCGAGTTAATAAATATGTTTGTAATCAACTGCTGGAAATCCAAGGATTAGTTTCCATGAAGTAAAGGACCAATGCGTGGTTTTGTATTTTGACATGTAGGTGAGGAGACATTTGCAGAAAATGGGACTTTTACAACCAATGACCATATTTTTGTGTCAGGAGATTCACAGAATGCAGAACATCATAGGCTGTGTGCATAGCACTCTCACTGACCTTACATATGCTATTGATGGTGAGTTTCAATGAAATGAAGCCTGAAATGAAGATGGACACAGTTTTTGTTTTATCCAGTTGTATTTATTCAGTGGAACTTATAACATCCAAGTGAAAGATATAACACCACCATGTCAGAAAAAAATTAAAAAACAGAATCACTGAGTTGGAAAAAGGATCATACCCTTGTGTCAGTATTTTTGTTGACCTTTTGCTTTAATTACAGCATTTAGTCTGTTGAGATATGTCTCTACTGACTTTGCACATCTAGACTTTGCAATATTTGTGCACTCTTCTTTGCAGAACTGCTCAAGTTCAGTTAAATTTGATGATGACCCTTTGTGGACTACAGTCTTCAAGTCATTCCACAGATTTTCATTGGGGTCTGGGCTCTGACCAGGCCATGCAAGGACATTCACCTTTTTCTCCTTCAACCACTGTGTGGTCAGTTTTGCTGTGTGCTTTGGGTCATTGTCATGTTGGAAGGTAACTTTCTTCCCATTGACAACATTCTGGCAGACGGCAGCAGATTTTCCTCAAGAATTTGACTGTATTTTGCCCCATCCATTTTTCCTTCTATCCTGACAAGTGCTCCAGTCCCTGCTGCAGAGAAACACCCCCATAACAGGATATTACCACTTCCATGCTTTACTGTAGGAATGGTGTTATTTGGATGGTGAGCTGTATTGGATTTCCACCAGACATTTCATTTTGTGTTGAGGCCAAATAATTCAATTTTAGTCTCATCTGACCATAACACCATTTTCCATGTGGCCTCAGAATCTTCAAGGTGCGTTTTGGCAAAGCTCAGTCGTGACTGCATGTGGCATTTCTTGAGGAGTGGCTTTTTTCTTGCAGCCCTCCCATACAAGCCACATTTGTGGAGAAATTGTGATATTGTTGTCACATGCACTCTTTGTCATAAATTCCTGCAACTGCTTCAGAGTTGCTGTAGGCCTCTTGGTAGCATCTCTGACCAGTTTCTTCCTGGTTCTTTCATCCAGTTTGGAGTGAAGTCTCCTGACTTGTGACTGTCCACAACTTTATCCCGGAGATCTTTTGAGATCAGATCTTTGCCACCCATAGTTGATTGTTTACTTCAGTTGCACTACCAAGGACTGAAATGCTCCAGGAAAGCTCTTTTCACGCTGAGCTAATCAAAATGACCACGGCTGATCACAGCTGAAAGTCAAATGACTTTGAGTGCCATTGAGAAGGTGATTAGCTACACCTGATTGCGTTTACAAGTCGTTTTTTAAATAAAAAATTTTTAAAAATTCTGACATGTTGACATCTTTCACTTGGATGTTATACACTGCACTGAGTAAATACAGCTGGATAAAACAAAAACTGTGTCCATCTTCATTTCAGGCTGAAAAGCAACAAAATGTGATTATTTTAAAGAGGGGTGATTCTTTTCTATACCCACTGTATATGGTTCAATACTTACGTTTTTAGATGTTATTTGTTTTCTATAATTAAAAGACACTATAATCATGTCTGAAGACTTTCAAGATGCTCTAGACAGCATGTATGATGCTCATGTTCCAAAGTTGTGGCAGAGAATTTCATGGGAATTAACCACTCTTGGTTTCTGGTTTAGTGAGCTTCTTGAAAGGAACCAGCAATTCCATAGCTAGACTTTTGGAAGCTGCCCCCATCAGTTTTTGGCTGACAGGATTTTTCAATCCCCAGGTAGGTTAATGAATAGTTTTGCTATCCTCCATTGGGTGAGGACAGATTTAGCTCTGCTTTAATAGCTTTAATAGCTTTAATTGGAGCTTAGTAAAATTAGTTATGCTCATCCAGATCATGTTAACTAGATACTGACATTTAGTAGGGAAAAGAAATTTCACAAACTATATTAAGATTCATACTTTTCCTCAACTATAGCCCCTGGCAAAAAGTTATGGAATCACCACACTTTTTTTTCTTTTTTTTTTTTTTTTTTTACTTTGTAGCAAATAAACAAATCACAGATATGACACAAAACAATTTTTGTTTAATAGCTGAACATTCTGGCTTCATGAAACATACCTCAAACAAGTTAAATTAAATTATTTTAATTAATGGCATTTTTTTTTTTTTTTCAGATCAAGCAGTGAAAAAATTATGGAATCACTCAATGTTGAGGAAAAAAATATGGAATCAACTTGTAATTTGCATTTCTAAAACAAATACCAGCACAAGTCTAAAAATGCAAGTTAGTCTGAGGTTAAAAGAGAGTGCTTACAGACCTTAACCTTGGAGAGTTGTCAACTGAAACATTGGAAAGGATTATAAAACTCCTTCAAGAACAACACAGAGTGTGGCAAAAGATGTTGGTTGTTCCCAGTCAGCTAAAATTTTGTGCAAGTTTATACAAAATGGGAAGGTTTTAAAAGGAAAACATACAGGTAGACCAAGGAAGACAGCAAACAGCAAACAGGATAGAAAACTCAAAGCAGTATGAAAAATAGAAAATGCACAACAAAACAAGTGAAAAACAAATGAGCAGAATCAGGAGTCAATGTTTGTGACAGAACTATAAGAAATTGGTTGAATGAAATGGGATTTATATATAGAAAAGCCTAAAGAATACCAGCACTAACACCTACACAGAAGAAAACAAGGTTACAGTGGGCTAAAGAGAAGCAATCATGCTGTGTGGATGATTGGATGAAAGTGATATTCAGTGATGAATCACAAATCTGCATTGGCCATGGAAATGATGCTGGAAATTTTGTCTAGTGCCGTTCTGATGAAATATATAAAGATGACAGCCTGAAGAAAACAATGAAATTTCCCCACTCATTTATGATATGGGGTAGCATGTCAGGTAAGACATGGTCCCCAGCCAGACCAGACCTCAGTAGTCAATGCACAGTTGTACATTGAAATTTTGGACACTTTTCTCATTCCATCGATAGGAAATCTTGCCACAAAGCAAAGAGTGTTAAAGCTTTTTTTCAGGAAAGGCATATAACTCATTAACATGGCCAACAAACAGTCTGGATATCAATCTGATTGAAAAAATTGTGCATCACAAGGCTCCATCCTGCAAAGCTGATCTGTCAACCGCTATTTGAGAAGGTTGGAACCAGCTTGATGGAGAATATTGTTTTTCATTTGTGAAGTCCATGCCTCAGAGAATTCAGGCTATCATAAAAGAAGGAGTAACAAAGTGCTAGCTGTGAATTTTTTTTTTTGGATGATTCCATATTTTTTTCCTCTACTTCATCTGGAAAAAATATGCCATTAATTAAAACAATTAAATTTTTAAAGGTATGTTTCATGAAGCCAGAATGTTCATCTATTACACAAAACTTTTTGCATCATATCTGTGATTTTTCATCATAAAAGCTACGAACTAAAAAAGCTGGGTGAGCATTTCTCTAAGTGTGGTGATTCCATAATTTTGCTAGGGGCTGCATGCTTTTCCACAAACATAGTTGAAGGAACACAGTAGGTTTCATATTGATTGTATCATAATTTTCAAGTTATTGTACCACTTGAGTGATTCAGTTCCTTTACTTTATATAAGGGTTTCTTAACAGCTATGTGTCAAGAGACAACCCATATGAACCTGGCTAAAGGTTGGGCATTGGACACTGTTGTGCTACTCAATAATGTAACAAGAATGATGAGGGAGGATGTGACAGGACCACCTCCAGGAGGGGTCTACATCTGGGGACTCTTTCTAGATGGTGCAGGGTGGGACAAACGGAACAGCAAGCTAACAGAATCTTCTCCTAAGGTATGCCTCAGAAGATACAGAAATGTATGGTGCAATACCCAAAAAATATAGCGCTTCTAATAGTGGGGAACCACATTTATTTATGTATGTCAGCTGTATAGCTTCTGCTGAAATTTGTTCACATTATGCAAGCAGTGATACCTAAAATAGTCACTATTTGACATAAATGTATTTGTAAAAGTTTTTAGTTTCCTTCTTGCATGAGACTTTCTATTTTTCATTGGATGTCAGATTCTCTTTACTCCTATGCCAGTGGTGCATGTCTATGCTGTCGGCAGTGTCAATATGTCAGATATCAAGCAACCTCAGGGAAACAGCCTATACTCCTGTCCAGTGTACAGGAAGCCCAGACATACTGACCTTAACTTCATATTCAGCGTGTTTCTCTGGACCATACAGAACCCAGACCACTGGACATTAAGGGGTGTGGCCTTATTTTGTGACTGCAAATAATTTGATGATGAAGCTTTCTATTCTTTTATTTTCTTTTTTAGCATTGGAGCAGCAAGACCTACATTTACATTTACGACCTGAATGTTTTCTGCATCTTATTAGTTTAGATTTATTAGTTTTTATTGCTAATTTATATTAATCATGTATTTCATATTTTGTGGTGATGGGATATATTTGTAAAATGACCCAAATATGACCAAAGTATCATAATTGACTGTATTATTTACTTAATGCACAGCTACCAATAGATAATTTTGTAGGAAAGCTTTAACATACATAAAAACATGTTCTGATGTAACATCCAATACCACAGTTGGGCAAACATACACAATGTACTTTATATGTTTGCCCAACTGTTTTCCCAGTATAATGTGCTATACATGTTTTTCCAAATGAAATGTAGGATTATTTATGTATACTTTTTTGTATATTTATTTATGTATAGTCTTATTATAGCTGCTGTTGACCAAAAACATAGAATTATGTCTATTCCAATCAACATACAATTTTGAAAACCCTTACTTTATATAATGTTTAAAATTCATATCCTCTGGATTACACTAGAAAAATAAAATATTACACCTCACTGTACAGCTGTCATTTTTTAGAAGACTTCTTAAAAACCACCTGATTGAGCTGACTGTTTATTTCAAATGGCTAGGCAAGATTATCAAGTTTCATAAAACATAAGTACAATGCTGTAACACAGGAAATAACACATACATAATGTTGCATGCAAAATCTAGAATATTTTAACACTATTTTAACATAGGTTAGGAATAATCCAACACCCCCAGTGTGCTCATTTCCTCTGACTTTTTTCAGCTTAATCATTAAACATCCATTATTAATCCAAGTAATATGTCCGATCCATACTAAGTGTAAAAATAGCTAAATTCTATGTTTTGCTAAATGACTTCCTTCAGGTTACCAACAAACCATATTCTGGCAGAAGAGCTGCTAGATCTGTGTGACTGGCCCGAGTTTTTACCACCAGGTGCTACAAGTCTATCATCTGCCTTCTCAACAGGAACTGTAAATTTCTCAAACATGACCCAAAACTGCAAAAATTCCTTTGAGTCCATTGACTTGCTGCTTATGATAGCTCCTTCATGTCAAACATTGGCACTTCTGGCTCATCTGCTTTGCCCTCTTCTGCTCCTTCCTGCTTTGGTGTGGGCTCTGTGTAAGCCACATCTGGACTGGGTTTACGCCCCTTGGGTGGTGGAATGGGCACTACACTCTCTGTAGTACCCTCGGCCCCCTCCTGACCCTCAGCTACAGTTCTCTCCTTCTTCAGGTTTAACTTTGCTGGGACATTCTTAGTTATGGTTTCCTTGAGGCGCTCTCCAGATTGTTTCAGGCGTTCACCTGACAGGCGAATCTTCTCACGACGCTCAGCTGTCACAATGCGTTCACCCAGCTTATTAACCTTGGTTCCCAGATTCTCCTTGGTCTTGGTCATATTCTCACGGGAAAAGGTATTCCTCAGACTCTCAATGCGCTTCAGGCCAGTCTTCTTCAACTTTGCTGCTGTGGAGTCAGCCTCTTCAACAACCATGTATTCCTCATCTGAGTCAGGAATTAAGGTCTCGGGTACAGCTGGATCCACAGATGCCTCACCACCTGCTGCTCCTTTTGGGGTGTCCTTTGGGCCTGCTACAGCTGGGACCTCAGTATCACCCTGTGAAAAGAGTGTATTTATTTTAGTGTAACTTAAAATTTCACATTAGTAAAAATTCAATTTCAATAAAAAAATATATTATTATTATTATTATTATTATTATTATTATTATTATTATTATTATTATTATTATTATTATTATTTTCTAAATAGTAGTTTTAGACCTTAATCTCCAAATCAGCTTAATTTCAACTTTACTAAAAAAAAAAGATGTCAGCTAATAATGAAGTAATAAAGAAGTCAGTTAAATGTTTTTATATAACTAATCCACCATCTACCATTTCCAAATATAAAAATCCTTTAGACAACTGCATTTTGAATCCATTCAGATTTATTTCTATTTTTGTTTACCGGTACTACGGTAGTATCGTGATACTAAAGCTTCAAAATTCTGTTGACGCCACTGTATTTTTTAAATGGTAGTATCGTCAATACAGTAGTACCATAAGTAATGTCAGTTAATACTATTTTTGCTAAAATGACACATCTCACTGCTTTTGCAGAATTCACAAAGGTTAGTGACACTTCATTTAACCTAAATTCTTTACCTTAATCTTTAAAGATTTCCTGTTTGCTACCAAGCAAGCGAACATTATGCCAATAACGTGTAAATAATAAAATTAGCCATGTTTGATTGTAAGCGAGTTAATTTCCAAATTTAGTTATTTATTCTGAATGTTGTCTTCATTCTTAGTACTCTGAGCACAATTACCATTTGCATGATTTCATTGCTCTATGGAACAATAGATGAAATATGTGGTACATTGAATGAATGCTTACCAATTGTATGATTGTTCTTGAGTTTTTCCAATAGCATTCATTCTCATTAATCAAATATTCAGAGGAAAATCTGGTTTGTCTGTTTTCTGTTTTCATATCTATGTATTTCTATAAATTTGGTTCATTTTGTAGATTTAAATTATGAATTAACACAATATTGCATGGTATTATGATACTACTTGGTATCGTGATACTTCAGCTGGTATGGTATCATACAGTTGCAATCAAAATTATTCAACCCCCATTGCACATCAGGTTTATTGTCAAAATTTACAGACTTTCATACAAAAGCAATTGAAATAATTCAACACAACAAATGCTTCAAGTGGTTTCCCCAAATTCAACTGAGAATGCAACTAATAATTACTTCTCCAGTTTCAAAATTATTCAACCCCTTCATGGCAAGCATCTTTTGTACTTAGTAGAGCACCCTTTTGCTGCAAACGAGATGCATAGCCAGACACTAGCTTCTGGCAGCGTTCCTGAGGAATCTTAGCCCATTCCTCATGAGCAATGGCCTCCAGTTCAGTAATATTCTTGGGTTTGTGTGCTGCAACCACCTTCTTCAAATCCCACCAGAGATTTTCTGTGGGGTTCAAGTCAGGTGACCCTGTAGAATTTTCCAAGACTTCTTCTGCAACCAAGCCTTGGTGGAATTTGAGGTATGCTTGGGATCATTGTCCTGTTGGAAGGTCCAGTGACGCCCAAGCTTCAACTTCCTCACAGACGGCATGACGTTTTCTCCTAGGATTTCCTGATACTTTAATGAATCCATCTTGCCTTCCATATGCTGCAGGTTTCCAGTGCCAGAGGATGCAAAGCAGAGACAGGGTGTTCTTTCTTCATGCTTCTTTCTCCAGACATACCGCTGAACCATCATGCCGAAAAGTTCCAGTTTTGTTTCATACCTCCACAGAACAGAATCCCAAAACTTCTGTGGCTTATTTATATTATTTTGAGCCGATTTTCTTGTGTTTTGTGTAGTGGTGTACGTCTTCAGTGCCTGTTGCCACCAGGTCTTGCTGCAGGTCTTTTGCAGTTACTTGAGGGTTTTTCACAACCTGCCTTCTCAGAAATATGGTTGCTTCCTTTTTCATTTATTTTTTTTGCCCCTAGCCAGTGCAACTAATGAAGTAATGAACTAATTGTGAGGGATTCTATTCAGGGGGTTGAATAATTTTGAGACTGGAGAAGTCATTATAAGTTACATTTTCAGTTGAATTTGGGGTAACCACTTGAAGCATTCGTTGTGTTCAACTATTTCAATTGCTTTTGTTTGATTTGTCAGCAAACAGCTGAAAGTCTGTAAATTTTGACAATAAACCTGATTTGCAATGTGGGTTGAATCATTTTGATTGCAACTGTATGTTTATGGCATCATATGTTTATGGTATCGTGACAACCCTATTAGTGCACAATTTTACAATATTATTAATGCACAATTCTTCCATTCTGTTATTATTTTACTTCCTCTTAATATAGAAATGAAGCTATAGTTTAAACTTAGGCTTGGAGGACACATTCGTTCATCTTTAGCAACTGCTTTATTCTGGTCAGGGTCACAGTGAATCCTATCCCGGCAATGTTGGTCACAAGACCAACTCACCCCAATTCACCCCAGATGGGACACCAGTACATTGCAGGGCACCATTCACACACACATTCACACACACATTCACACACTCATTCACACCTAGATTCAATTTAGCTTGTGTGTTTGGATAGTGGGAGGGAACTGGAGAATACATAGGAAAACCCACATGAACACAGGAGACCATGGAAAAACTTCCACGCCAAAGATCCTAGTGTACTAAGTAATGCGGGTTTCAAAAAAGGAAGAGAGGCACACAAAAGAGGCATTAGAAAAAATACTTGAATAAAACTGAACATATGTCTTGTTATTTGTGGGCCATGCTAAACTTTACATTATATTTAACACAGTTTATTAGTGTGAATGTAATATATTTGCTAAAATATTAAGAAAACATTTTCTTTTATAATCATATAACTATAATAATCATATATTTGGAAAACATATTTTCCAAATATAAAAAACCTTTAGACAAAATATTTTCCAAATATAATCGGAATAAAATAAATTAATTTGACCATAGGGCCATATCATAATTACATAGTTCATATATTATGTATTTTATATTTTTCAGTGTATTAAAGCTCTTTTTGTTATGGCCTAAGTAATTTCTTTGTTGTTGCTACAGCAGTTACTTTGTCTTAGTCCATAGGCGAACTGCTGAAGTTTCTGTAGTGGTGTACATATGTAGTGCTGTACACAATCATTCCAATTTTTGAAGTTTTTAGAGGCTTGAATGGTTGCCAAACATCTGTTCTGTGCCATTAATTAAAATTGTTTGAAATTTGAAAATGTCTGCTTGTGAATAGGCTATTGATAGCCTAGCACTGATCAGTAATTGCAGACCATTTCAGTGCAGCAACCCAGAATGACTCACAGCTGATAGTTACACACTATATTAGGACATGTGTCTTCACAGACTAACCTCTCAGAATAACCCTGTACAAGTTTGTCAGCTGTTACCTGCATGTAGCACTGCCTAAAAACACAGATAATACAGAAACAGCTATAAACATTAACATTAACAAAACAACATAGTTACTCCTTTTATCTATTTTTAATTTTCTGGGTTTTGCTAAAATGTCAGCTAAACATTTACTAAGATACACACAACTAAAAAAGTTGTATAAAAGTCTTAGGTTTTATTAATGTAAATGTTGTTTTATAATGGGTATTGTTATTTATTACATAAATTATCTTCTACTATTTTTGCTTGCTGTCATAGTAAACCTTATCTTTATTTCATTCAGTAAAATGATTTCATATCTTGGTATTTCTTCAGATTAAAATAAATTAAAATAAATATTTAAAAATAAAATAAAAATTTATCTTACTCATTATTGTTATATATACTAGGTGTTATATAACACCTAGTATAACTATGGTGTAGCCCTCTGAATTAAAAAAAATATGGTGCTAATTTTGGCAGATTTAATTAAATACTGCTTATTAATAATTAAATAATACTAACCTCCTAACCAGCTTCTTAATCAGGTTTATTCATCTTATCTGGTGAATAAACCTGAATCTAATCTTAAAACCTTGTATAATGGTATAATGATTATAACACTAGCAGGAATTTTTTTTATTTAGTTACTAGTGTAAGGAAAGTAAGTCTGAACCTCATATGTTGTCTTCAGAAATGTATGTATTATATATTCCCTTCATTTTATGGTATATTGCTACACAGACGATGTCAGGTGGTCTCTTCTTTCTCTCCATAAGGAAAACTTACTGTCAAATAATTCTGCATCTTAAATACTGTTATTATTTAAGATGTTCTGTTCATAATACTGTTCTGTTCATAAATGACTCATTATATCTGTAATCAACTAATTGAACTAAAATCACTATTGGTCGGCATACTTCTGGTTCAATCTTTCAATACATATCCAAGGTAAAGCACAGAATAACCACTGACTAGTCATTGGCAATAGAAATTACCCTTAAAGGTATCTGTCATCTGTTTTAGGTACATTTTTTAGTTATGATGTAAAGAAGAATCTTAACTAGAAAAAATAGCATGGTGCACAAACTTTTCTAGTTAAGGTTCTTCCTCAGGGATCCCTGTTGTATACATAATTTAGAGATGGCCCTTAGCCAGAATTCACATGCCTTACCTGGTATATTACAACACGGAACTTGTTTTTGTTTAGCAGCTCAGCCTGTGTTTCCTCTACCTTCTTGACACGTATATTTTGCTTTTCTACACGGACCCGCACATCCTTAATGTGGCAGCCAACTTTTCGTGTTTTCTCCAATAGCTTTTCCACAGTACCACTGGTAGTGGTGTGCTCCTTGGTCAACTTTACTACATCTTCCTGTATGGTCTTCACATTGTTCTCCAAATCCAGCTGTCTCTCTTCCATGCGTTGCTGGCATGCGTGCACATTGTCAATGATCCCAGCCACACGTTCCAGGAGAGAGAGAATATTCATGGCATTGGGCTCATCTGTAGCAGCCACAAGTCCCAGTTTTTCTGCCATGACTACCCTTACCAAATTCTAAAAGTCTGAGCTCCTACCTTGAAGAGTAGAGACCAGGATTAAGGGTTTTCAGGTAGAAAGGTTGATGCTGGACTAAAGGTTAGGTTAAGACAGTGTATCATTACCTTTAACTAACCTAGAAGACACACTAGGGTGAGACACACTCTTCCAACAACAGCCTCACTGGGCAATTGGGAAGAAAATCATGAAAGCCCCACCCCATAGAAATCCAAGGGGCTCAAAGGACAGAAACAGGCCACCCTAAGCCCCAAAGAGAGACAGCTAGCAACTGAGAAAGAGTCTGAACTATGACAGGCAGGGAGGGCACCAAACCAATGCCACAATAATTCAGTTATATATATCTCTGGTAAGGTGACACTGTGACATTTAAAGATGTGTAGGGGAGAGCAGAACATGTTGTCACTCTTTTCACAGTTTCTTGGGCCTGATACATTACAATGGAATAAATGCCACAACAAATGAAAGAATGAAGTCTCAGGCACATTTATTTATTTATTTATTTATTTAATCTATTTATTATGTGTTCATAGGCAATTTCAGTACAGAGACAATTAAATAGAGAGTGTGTACTTGAGACAATTTTCCACACTGGATTTCACATTCACGGTTTTCAAAACATAAGAACACGTCCTGTTTTTTTTTCTTCCAAATTCAAAACAACTTAACAACTTACAACTTAATCGAAGAACCAATAGAGCCAGATCTGAAAACAGTGGGTGGCAGTGAATGTGTGTGTTTGTGGGGGAGGGTGGATTGTCTCACACATTATAGTGTGAATATAGTGTTTTAGTATAGTGTTTATAAACATACACTATATTTTTATATAGTGTTTTAGTAGCAACACAGTATGACATAGTGTATGTCATTCTATGTATGACACACTATATGGCCAAATGTTTGTGGACATATAGTGTATGTCCACAACCAACATCCCAGAGTTGAACTGAGGAATAGGCTAGGAATAGTTTCCAAGCCAATATGCAGTACTGATCAATAGTTACCGGAAAAGTTTAGTTGCACTTAGCATTCGTTGGTCGGCAACATTTCTGTTGGATTAAGGTCAGGACTTTGACTTGGCCATTCTACAGCATTAACTTTATTCTTCTTTAACCATTCTTTGGTAGAATAACGTGTGTGGTTAGAATCATTGTCTTGCTGCATGAGCCACTTTCTCTTGAGAGTCAGTTCATAGACAGATGTCCTGAAATTTTTATTTAGAATTAGCTGGTGGCATTCAGAATTCATTATTCCATCAATGATGGCAACCTGTCATATAAATACTATTTATATACAATAAAAAGTTGTATACAGAACAACCTAATTAGAGAGTTTGTTCTGATCGTTAGTTGTTCTGACCATGTGATGTGGTGAGGGGAACAAATCTGCATGTGTATAGTCTCTAATTGACAAGGAACCAGTTGTTGTTCCACAATTCAAGATGTGTACTATGTGTAATGAAGGTTTAGAATAGGCCCTCTTAAGGTTAAGAATAGTCTGCAGTTGGTAATGTAATTAGAGACATTTGGGCAGCCCCTTAGCATGAGACAAGGTTACAATTCCTTCCCTTGGGCAGGAATATGTTCCCTTGGTTGCTATGAGATTAAAATCCACAGTAAGCATTGAGTTTGTTTGCAAACCTTTTTTGGTCTTTTTTTATGGAGTAGAAAATCAAAAATGAATCATTTAGAATGCTTGTGAAATTCAGTAGGAATGATATGTATTTTCATATTGCAGTGTTTCCCAAGTCAACTTTCATATTTGACAAGACTAATGTTCATGCAAACACACAACTTGTGAAACAGCTGGAGGAAAATTTTGCAACTAATTAGGTTAATTGTCAACAGGTCAGTAACATGATTGGGTATAAAAAGAGTAGAGACTCTGCCTCTTAGAGAGGCAGAGTCTCTCAGAAATAAAGATGGGATGGAATCTGGATGGAAGCATATGTTGCTCTGAAACCTGTATATACCTTTCAGCATTGACGGTACCTTTCCAGATGTGCAAGCTGCCCATTCCATAGGCACTAATGCACCCCATACCATCAGAGCTTTTGAACTGAGCGCTGACAAAAAGCAGGATGGTCCCGCTCCTCTTTAGTTCTCTTTAGTTTAGAGGAGCTGCGTCCATGGTTTCCAAAAAGAATTACAAACTTCTATTCATCTGACCACAGAACAGCTTTCCACTTTGCCTTAGTCCATTTTAAATGAGCTTTGGCCCAGATAAGACGGCGGCATTTCTGGATCATGTTCAAATATGGCATCTTCTTTGCATGACAGAGCTCTAACCAGCATTGGTGGATGGCATGGCGACCTGTGTTCACAGAGAATGAATTCTGAGGTGTTTCTGAGCCCATGCAGTGATTTCCATTACAGAATCATGCATGTTTTTAATGCAGTGATGCCTGAGGACCCGAAGATCATGGGCATGCAATATTGATTTTCACCCTTGTCCCTTGCGCAGAGAATTCTCCAGATTCTCGGAATCTTTTGATGATATTATGTACTGTAGATGATGAGATATTCATAGTCTTTGCAATTTTATGTTGAGGAACATTATTCTGAAATTGTTCCACAAATTGTAGATGCAGTTTTTCGCAAATTGGTGAACCTCTGCCCATCTTTACTTCTGAAAGACTCTGCCTCTCCAAGATACTCTTTTTATACCCAATCATCTGTTGCCAATTACCCTCCAGCTGTTTCTTTTTAGTAACTTTTCCAGCCTTTTGTTGCCCTGTCTCAACTTTTTTGAGAAGTATTGCGGCCATCAAATTCAAAATTACCCAATTTTTTAAAATTGGTTCATTTACTCAGTTTAAACATTTGGTATGTTTTCTATGTTTTAATGTGAATAACATATGGGTTTATGAGATTTGCAAATCATGGCATTCTGTTTTTATTTACATTTTACAGTGTCCCAAGTTTTTTTGGAATTGGGGTTGTGTTTATATATACAGTGAGGGAAAAAAGTATTTGATCCTCTGCTGATTTTGTACATTTGCCCTCTGACAAAGAAATGATCAGTCCATAATTTTAATGGTAGGTGTATTTTAACAGTGAGAGACAGAATAACAACTAAAAAAAAATCCAGAAAAACGCATTTTAAAAAAAGTTACAAATTGATTTGCATTTTAATGAGTGAAATAAGTATTTGATCCCCTATCAATCAACAAGATTTCTGGCTCCCAGGTGTCTTTTACACAGGTAATGAGCTGAGATTAGGAGCACTCTCTTGAAGGTATGAAAGACACCTGTCCACAGAAGCAATAAATCATTCAGATTCCAAACTCTCCACCATGGACAAGACCAAAGAGCTGTCCAAGGATGTCTGGGACAGATTTTAGACCTACACAAGGCTGGAATGGGCTACAAGACCATCGCCAAGCAGCTTGGTGAGAAGATGACAACAGTTGGTGCGATTATTCGCAAATGGAAGAAATACAAAATAACTGTCAGACTCCCTTGGTCTGGGGCTCCATGCAAGATCTCACCACGTAGAGTTTCAATGATCATGAGAACGGTGAGGAATCAGCCCAGAACTACACAGGAGGATCTTGTTAATGATCTCAAGGCAGCTGGGACCATAGTCACCAAGAAAACAATTGGTAACACGCCACGCCATGAAGGACTGAAATCCTGCAGCGCCCACACAGTCCCCCTGCTCAAGAAAGCACATGTACAGGCCTGTCTGAAGTTTGCCTGAATGATTCAGAGGAGAACTGGGTTTTCACCAAGTTCAGTCTGTTGTGGTCAGATGAGACCAAAATTGAGCTCTTTGGCATCAACTCAACTCGCTGTGTTTGGAGGAGGAGGAATGCTGCCTATGACTCCAAGAACACCATCCCCACCGTCAAACATGGAGGTGGAAACATGTTTTGGTGGTGTTTTTCTGCTAAGGGGACAGGACAACTGCACCGCATCAAAGGGACAATGGATGGGGCCATGTACCGTCAAATCTTGGGTGAGAACCTCCTTCCCTCAGACAGGGCATTGAAAATGGGTCGTGGATGGGTATTCCAGCATGACAATGACCCAAAACACACAGCCAAGGCAACAAAGAAGTGGCTCAAGAAGAAGCACATTAAGGTCCTGGAGTGGCCTAGCCCATAGAAAATCTGTGGAGGGAGCTGAAGGTTCGAGTTGCCAGACATCAGCCTCGAGACCTTAATGACTTGGAGAGGATCTGCAAAGAGGAGTGGGACAAAATCCCTCCTGAGATGTGTGCAAACCTGGTGGCCAACTACAAGAAACGTCTGACCTCTGTGATTGCCAACAAGGGTTTTGCCACCAAGTACTAAGTCGAAGGGGTCAAATACTTATTTCAGTCCTTAAAATGCAAATCAATTTATAACTTTTTTAAAATGCGTTTTTCTTGCAGTCAAACAACAAATGTTTCAAGTGATTTCCCCAAATTCAACTGAAAATGCAACTTATAATGACTTCTCCGGTCTCAAAATTATTCAACCCCCTGAATAGAATCCCTCACAACAGCACAAATATGCAAAACAGGAGTTGTCTCAAGCACACGATGCACACATGAAGCCCTTGATTAGTTAATCAAGGGCTTCATTAGTTGCAAAAGGTGTGTTTGAGCTGGAACACATGAAATACCTAAACTGGCTAGGGGTTTGTTGAGTGTCACACTCAACAAACCATTAGTTTTGAAAAACCCTTGAGTGACTGCAAAAGACCTGCAGCAAGACTTGGTGGCAACAGGCACTGAGGTCAGTGAGCACAGTAAGGCGTGTACTAAACGCAGAAAGAATGCTGTAAAGAATGCTTTCAAAAATAGATGTTAGTAGTTTATATTTAAGTTCAAGTTCAAGTTCAGTTTATTTGTATAGCGCTTTTAACAATGGACATTGTCCCAAAGCAGCTTTATAGAAATATATAAATTCAGGACATAGATTTTAAATTCATGAATTTATCCCCAATGAGCAAGCCAGAGGCGACGGTGGCAAGGAAAAACTCCCTGAGACGATATGAGGAAGAAACCTTGAGAGGAACCAGACTCAAAAGGGAACCCATCCTCATCTGGGTAACACCGGATAGTGCAATTATGAATAAATAAATCCCTTCTATAAATGTACCAATACTACATGGTCAAATAACAGTTGTGAAACCATGAAAATTCATTACAGTTTTTATATGAAGTCTGTTTTGTTGAACTTCACCACTGTTCACTGATGCAGACTTGAGTGCCAAACTGTTTGTGGCAACTGCAGTCCTAGCCATCATAGCATAACTGTTCATATGAATTGAGGTCCAAAGCCATATTTATGGTTTTTAAGTGGTACCATCCTCAGTAATCTCAATGATCTTCAGGCTGCACCGTGTAGGGCCATCCTCAGCAGCAGCATGTGACTTCCAATTGATGAGATCTCCAACCAGAAGTAGGGCATCAGGATGGATCAGGCAGGTCCAGAGAGCAGAAGGGGTTGGGATCACTGGCATCTCAGGAGTATCATGTGTAGCTCGAGAGAAGGGGAGCGAGAGAGAGAGAGAGAGAGAGAGAGAGAGAGAGAGAGAGAGAGAGAGAGAGAGAATTAGGTATGCTTATTGTCCCGTAATGGTTAAGGACAATGTACTTTGCGTGAGTGCAAGCGGGTACTCCGGCAAGACTAGCTATGACAGCATAACTAAAAAGGAGAGCCAGAAGGTAACACAGACATGAGGGCTCCCTGGGACATAAGGCAGCCAGCCACTCCATCATCAACAAACCTGGGTGAACGCGTGAAACAGCATCCAAACATCCCAGTTCATCACAACACTATGTCTGTGAGACCTTTAGATCTGCTCCTTTACCTAAGGAAAAAACTATTCACCAAAGGCTTGACTAAACAATTAAGTTTTCAGCCTAGACTTAAACACTGAGACTGTGTCTGAGTCCTGAACACCAATTGGAAGGCTGTTCCATAACTGTGGGGATTGTAAGAGAAAGCTCTTCCCCCTGCTGTAGCCTTCACTATTCAAGGTACCAACAAATAGCCTGCACATTTTGATCGAAGTAGGCGTGGCGGATCATAAAAGACCAAAAGTGTGCTTAGATACTGTGGTGCCAGACCATTTAGCGTTTTATAAGTCAATTTTATAATCAATCTAGCCACAGGAGGTCACAAGCCAGTGTACTTTTTGTGCCGGTCCCAAGCCCGGATAAATAGAGAGGGTTGTGTCAGGAAGGGCATCCGACGTAAAACTTTTGCCAAATTCAATATGCGAATTACTAAAATGACTTCCATACCGGATAGGTCGGGGCCCGGGTTAACAACGACCGCCATCGGTGCCGTTGACCTACAGGGCTACTGTTGGTCGAAGAAGGTGAGGAGGAAGGTGTGTTAGAGGATGAAGGCGTGTCCGTAGGCAGAGAGAGAAGAGGAAAGGCAGGAGTTTAGGACTGAAAGTAGGGACTTTGAATGTTGCTACGATGACAGGTAAAGGTAGACAGCTGGTAGATATGATGCAGAGGATGAAAGTCGACATTCTGTGTGTCCAGGAGACCAGGTCGAAAGGGAGCAAGACATTGGAGCAGGGCTTAAACTGTTTTATCATGGGGTGGACAGGAAAAGAAATGGAGTAGGAGTGATCCTGAAGGAGGAGTTTGTGAAGAATGTTCTGGAGGTAAAGAGAATGTCAGATAGGTTGATGAGTCTGAAGCTGGAAATTGAAGGTGTGATGTTGAATGTTGTTAGTGCTTACGCTCCACAAGTAGGTTGTGAGCAAGAGGAGAAAGACAGATTCTGGAGTGAGCTTGAGGAAGGGTGCAGAGTGTTCCCAGATGTGAGAGAGTGGTGATAGGGGCAGACTTTAATGGACATGTTGGTGAAGGGAATAGTGGGGATGAGGAAGTGATGGGCAGGTTTGGTCTTCAGGTAAGGAACCCAGAAGGACAGAGGTTGGTAGACTTTGCTAAAAGTATGGAGATGGCTGTGGTGAACACGTACTTTCAGAAGAGGCAGGAACACAGGGTGACATATAAGAGTGGTGGCAGGAGCACACAGGTGGACTATATCTTATGTAGACACTGTAATCTGATGGAGATTAGCGATTGCAAAGTAGTGGTAGGAGAGAGTGTAGCTAGACAGCATAGGATGGTGGTGTGTAAGATGACTCTGGTGGTGAGGAAGAGGAAGAGAGCAAAGGCAGAGCAGAAGACAAAGTGGTGGAAGTTGGAAAAGGAAGAGTGCTGTGCGGTTTTCAGGGAGGAGTTGAGACAGGCTTTAGGTGGTCAGGAGGTGCTTCCAGATGACTGGACTACTACAGCCAAGTGATCAGGGAGACAGGTAGGAAGGTGCTAGGTGTGTCATCTGGAAGGAGGAAAGAAGACAAGGAGACTTGGTGGTGGAATGAGGAAGTTCAGGAGAGTATCCAGAAGAAGAGGTTAGCTAGGAAGAAGTGGGACAGTGAGAGGATGGAGGAAAGTAGACAGGAATATAGGGAGATGCAGTGCGAGATTAAGATAGAGGTGGCAAAGGCTAAACAGAAAGCTTAAAAAAACAGAAAGGACATGTATGCAAGGTTAGATAGTAAGGAAGGTGAGAGGGATTTGTATCGGTTGGCGAGGCAGAGGGATAGAGATGGTAAGGATGTGCAGCAGGTTAGAGTGATTAAAGATAGAGATGGAAATGTGTTGACAGGTGACAGGAGGGTGAGGGAAAGATGGAAGGAGTACTTTGAGGAACTGATGAATGAGGAAAATGACAGAGAGAGAAGAGTAGTAGAGGCAAAGATTGTTGAGCAGGAAATAGAAAGGATTAGCAAGGGTGAAGTTAGGAGAGCTTTGAAGAGGATGCAGAGAGGAAAGGCGGTTGGTCCTGATGACATACCAGTGGAGGTATGGAAGTGTCTAGGAGAGATGGCAGTAGAGTTTTTAACTAGGTTGTTCAACGAGGTCTTAGAGAGTGAGAGGATGCCTGAGGAATGGAGGAGAAGTGTTTTGGTGCCGATTTTTAAGAACAAGGGAGATGTGCAGAGTTGTGGAAACTACAGAGGTATTAAGCTGATGAGCCATACAATGAAGTTGTGGGAAAGAGTAGTGGAAGCAAGGCTAAGGGGAGAAGTGAGCATTTGTGAGCAGCAGTATGGTTTCATGCCAAGAAAGAGCACTACAGATGCAATATTTGCTTTGAGAATGTTGATGAAGTACAGAGAGGGTCAGAAAGAGCTGCATTGTGTCTTTGTAGATTTAGAGAAAGCGTATGACAGGGTACCAAGAGAGGAGCTGTGGTATTGTATGAGGAGGTCTGGAGTGGCAGAGAAGTATGTTAGAGTGGTGCAGGATATGTATGAGAGCAGTAGGATAATGGTAAGGTGTGCGGTAGGTGTGACAGAGGAGTTCACGGTGAAGGTGGGACTGCATCAAGGATCGGCTCTGAGCCCCTTCTTGTTTGCGGTGGTGATGGACAGGCTGACAGATGAGGTCAGACAGGAATCTTCATGGACTATGATGTTTGCGGATGATATTGTGATCTGTAGTGAGAGCAGGGAGCAGGTGGAGGAAACTCTAGAGAGGTGGAGGTTTGCTCTGGAGAGAAGAGGAATGAAGGTTAGTCGCAGCAAGACAGAATAAATGTGTGTGAATGAGAGGGATCCAAGTGGAACAGTGAGGTTACAGGGAGAAGAGATAAAGAAGGTGCAGGATTTTAAGTACTTAGGGTCAACAGTCCAGAGCAACGGGGATTGTGGAAAAGAGGTGAAGAAGCGTGTGCAGGCAGGTTGGAATGGGTGGAGAAAAGTGTCAGATCTGTTGTGTGATAAAAGAGTACCAGCAAGAATGAAAGGAAAGGTGTACAGGACAGTAGTGAGACCAGCGATATTGTATGGTTTGGAGAAAGTTGCACTGAGGAAAAGACAGGAGGAAGAGTTAGAGGTAGCAGAGCTGAAGATGTTGAGGTTCTCTTTGGGAGTGACGAGGATGGATAGGATCAGGAATGAGTACATCAGGGGGACAGCACATGTGAGATGTTTTGGAGACAAAGTTAGAGAGGCCAGGTTGAGATGGTTTGGACATGTTCAGAGGAGGGAGAGTGAATATATCGGTAAAAGGATGCTGAGGTTAGAGCTGCCAGGCAGGAGGCCGAGAGGAAGACCAAAGAGGAGGTTCATGGATATAGTGAAGGAGGACATGAAGGTAGTCGGTCTGAGAGAAGAGGATGCAGGGGATAGGGCTAGATGGAGGCAGATGATTCACTGTGGCGACCCCTGAAGGGAACAGCCAAAAGGAAAAGACTAGTATTTTATAATCAATGCGAAATTTCACTGGGAGCCAATGCAGTTTGGATAAGATAGGTGTGATGTGGTCGTATCTTCTGGTTCTAGTAAGGACTCTTGCAGCTGCATTCTGGACTAACTGCAGTTTGTTAATGTTCCTACTGGAACATCCAGACAGTAAAGCATTACAATAATCCAACCTAGAAGTGACGAAAACATGAACTAATTTTTCTGCATCATGTAGTGACAATATATTTCTTATCTTAGCAATATTTCTGAGGTGCAAGAAGGCTATCCTAGTAATATTACCTACATGGGCATCAAATGAAAGACTGGAATCAATAATCACAACAAGGTATTTTACTGCTGCACATGATGAAACAGAAAGGCCATCCAGAGTTACTATGTAATCAGAAAACTTACTTCTAGCTACATGTGGTCCTAGTATAAGTACTTCTGTCTTGTCATGCCTCTTGTAAGAGGAAGTTAATAAGCATCCACTGTCCAATGTCCTTTACACATTCCTCGACTTTATTAAGCTGGTGTCTGTCATTTGGCTTTGCTGAAACATACAACTGTGTGTCATCAGCATAACAGTGGAAGCTAATTCCATGTTTACGAATAATTTGACCCAGAGGTAGCATATATAAAGAAAAAAGCAGTGGGCCTAAAACAGAACCTTGTGGAACACCAAACTTTACTTCAGTATGCATAGAGAATTCACCATTTACTTCTACGCACAAGGTCAAGCAACACAAGCATGGAGACACAGCCCTGATCAGAGGACAGCAGTAGGTCATTTGCCACTTTAACCAGTGCTGTCTCTGTGCTATGATGAGGCCTAAATCCTGACTGATACATTTCATGAATGTTATTCCTATTTAGGTAAGAGCATAGCTGCTGTGCTACAGCCTTTTCTAAGATCTTGGAGATAGGTGAGATTGGCCTATAGCTGGACAATTGACAGGGGCAGGTTTTTTAATCAGGGGTTTGATAACTGCTAGTTTAAATGATTTAGGTACACAGCCAGTGCTAAGGGAAGAATTGATTATTTTTAGAAGGGGGTTGATTATTTCTATAATAATCTGTTTGAAGAAACATGTAGGTAAGGGATCTAGTATACAAGTTTATGATTTTGATGAAGAAATTAATGAAATAAGTTCAGTCTCTCTAAGGGGAGTAAAGCATTCTAATCATTGATCTGATATTGCTGTATTATTACTTACAAGGTTAAGTTATAAGACTGTCTGGTTTTCAATTAATAGTCTGAATTTTTTGTCTAATATTTTCAATTGAAAATATTTTCAATTTTGTAAATTTTTGCTGCTATATAATGATTGTGTGCATGTGTCTGTGGCGGTTTTATTCCTAGTTAATTTTGCTATAGTATTAAATAAGAATCTAGGATTAAGGTAGGTTCTGTTTTAAGGTGTGATCGTTATACCAGGGTGCTAGCTTTTACTCTCTAATTATTTTTCTTTTAAGTGGAGCTACCTTATCTAATGTGTAGATTAGAACATTGACTCTAAGCATTCAGTTGCCTGATCAAGTTCTATGGGATCAGACGGTGCTCGAATCATAGTTGATATCTCTGGGAGGTTATTGATAAAACTCTGTGCAGTAGCTGATGTGAATGTACGTTTGACACAGTAGCATGGCAAGGTGCATATATTATGATCAATGCGCAATTTACACGAGATGAGATAATGGTCCAAGATAGCTTCAGACTGTGGAAATGTGACTATATTTTCTATATTTAATCCGTATGTTAGTATAATGTCAAGAGTGTGACCACCATTATGAGTGGGTCCTATTACATTCTGATTGACCCCTACTGAATCTAAAATAGACACAACCGTTGTTCTAAGAGGATCTTCCATGTTATCAAAATGAATATTAAACTCACCAACATTTAATACTTTATCTAGAGAAACAACCAGGTTCGAGATAAAATCTGCAAATTCACCAACGAATTCAGAATATGGCCCTGGGGGTCTGTGAATAATAATGAGTGGAATTGACTTGATAGAGTTATTTTTTGTGGTTATATATGTTACATTAGTATGAAGAACTTCACAGGAGTTGAAGTCATGACTCGTTTTTTTTTTTGTGACGCTTAGATTTTCATTGTAAATTAGTGCGACACCTCCTCCTCTGCCAGTTAGATGGGGCTGATGTATATAACTGTACCCAGGAGAACTGGCTTCATTTAGTGCTATGTACTCGTTTGGTTTAATCCATGTTTCTGTTAAACACATTATATTAAACTCCTGATCGGTAATGATTTCATTAACAATAAGTGCTTTAGACGCAAGAGATCTAATATTTAACAGTCCTAGCTTCAGATTAAAGGTGCTGGGTGTGCATTCAGTATGGGCTAATTTTATGGTAATTAGGTTACTAAAACAAACTTTCTGAAAATTTCTACATTTTTGTTCAGCTCGGGGAACAGACACAGTCTCGATATTGTGGAACCTAGGTGACGACTCAGTGCAGCTAGCAGATGGTCGGTTTAGCCTGCTTGTCTGCTCCCTGGCCTTGGCTCTGGATAGTCAACAGTTAACTAGGCCTGTTCTGAGACTATGTGCTATGCTGCAAGAAATGAGAGCAGCACCTTCCTGAGTGGGATGCCCAGCTGACAAAAAAGGTCCTCAGAATGTCCCCTAAATGGCCTCTGCGAATGTCCCCCGAACGTCCGTGTGTAGGGTCCTCTTGACGTTCATAGGACGTCCAGCGGCCATTCGGGACACGTAGGAGACTTTTGCTTAAAGTCCTCTGAATGTCATTTTATTTTACTTTTCGGCTAACCAAAGAAAACAGACACATGAGAAATTGTAAGGAACACAGTACATTTATTTTATTTGAACAATTGTAAAGGTGCTGTGCTGTGCTCTTTCCATATGTGTGTGTGTGTGTGTGTGTGTGTGTGTGTGTGTGTGTGTGTGTGTGTGTGTCTGGTTGTCAGCTGTGGCCGGGGTTATTCCGATGGAAATTCATCCCGTTGGCTTCTAACCTAAAACAACAAAATGAACACATTCAGTAGTGTTATGATTTGATCTGTCTAAAATGTTTGTCTTGCAGTACAACCCCTAGCAATATTTTTAAAGGTGAGGGAGACAAAATTCTGTGTTAAAACTGAAAAGCATGCACCAAAGTCTTTTTTTAACCTAATTTTTAATTTGTACCTGTTTAAGTCATCATTATTGGCGTGAATATTCACTCAAACTTTACAATGAGTACATTTGAAGTGAGTAAATTTGGACAGTTGTTACCCATTGTGTAAATGCAAACATCACACTGCTCGATTTTTTCACATGAACTTAATGTAACTCATAAAGTAGCTTAGTTTGCATGGCGACTTTGTCACACATGCATAGACACAGACACAGCTCACCCTACAAAAAATACCCTCTATTTTAGAAATACCTTCTTTTTTAATGTGACATCAAGTAATACAAGTTATCTTATGACATATACTGATTGTTTTTATTATGATCTTTGATATTATTGTGATATTGTCTGCAGCGTAAAGCGAAAGAAACTCTTTGTTAATTAAGCACGACTTTTGGCACTCCATTACGCGTGCATTTACGCTTTTCATCTGGATCAACTGGTTAGGTGGGTGACATAATTGTTCCAAAGCAGTTCACTTGACCCTTTCTCGACTGAGTCCCCCGCCAACCAAATTTATAGCCTATATATGTAAAATGTTCTGCTAGCTACTTGTTTTAGGTTAAAACAATGGTGCCACCCACTATGCAGTGTGTGTAGTGTAAAAACAAACGCTAAAATATAGCCAATGCTCTATCTCTTCAGAGACGAAGCTCAGCCACGTAAGCTTAAAAATAAAAATGAGCTCTGTCATTTCCTGGGCGACCTTGTCACACAGGCATCTCAGTCAAAGATCAGAGATCATGAACTCAGCACGTGAAAATGTGCTCTATTCATTCTATACATGTTTTACTGTGACATCAAGTAAGTTGAATTATGTTGATATTTTATGATCTTTGATATTGTTCTGATATTATTGCCCGCAGTGTAAATTTGGGCTCATTGACTGCTGCTATCTACGTAAAGCGAAAGAAACTTTTTGTTAATTACGCGCGATATTTGGAACTCCATTATGCGTTTGATCATCTGGATCAAAGTGTGTGACCCAAAGCTATAATGCAGACAAACAGGTACAAATTATAATATACTTATCTTAAACTATCTATCTATCTATCTATCTACCTGTCTATCTGTCCATCTGTCCATCTGTCTATCTATCTGTCTGTCTGTCCGTCCGTCCGTCCGTCCATGTGTCTGTCTGTCTATCTATCTGTTCGATCGTCTGTCAGTGTGAGAATAATAAATGTTTTTTTGGCTGATTGTTTATAACTGCTAGAACTAAATGTTATTATGCTTTGCTGTTTTTGCACGATCTGGGGCATGTTTTAGGGTCACATTTTTGTGTGGGTATGCCTTACTGCAGGCACCTTGATTCAATACAGAGATAACAGTTATTAAAACTAGCATCAAAAAGCATCAAACATTAATCTTGTTTTCAAAATAGACCATGCTATGAATAATTATGTATTTGAGAACTAACAACTTTTACATTTACAATGTACATTCTTCTTTACAACCTATTTACATTCCAAATAATTTCTGAGATCTTGAGGATTGACACAGACACATTATTAGTCATTAGTGGCAAGTTTTGAAACTTATGTATGATGACATCATTGATTAGGAGTTGCTGAAATTTAAGTTTTCCCTTTCTCCCTTTGTAACTGTAATGTTTCCATAACGAGTTATCTCCAATTTTTTTCAGCATCCTCCTAATTCCATCTCCCAAGCTGCCGCCACTCTGAAGACACAGATAACGAATCTACAAACAACAACAATCAGCAGTTAATCACAAGAGTAAATTGTTTTAAAATTATTTCAGGTTAACAATGACTAGTAATGTTGCTCGTGTTGTGGCACATACCATCTTCTTTCGAAAGTCCGCATCTTTCAGCTTATCACACAGCTCTTGTAATTCCTCCACAGTCTTGCAACGCTCCTCTAGCACCTCTGTAAGATCAGAGACAGAGGTGGCTCATTGACTGCTGCATTGTTCTCACCGCTGCTGTGATGTTGTCCTGGATTTGGTCTAGTTTCAGCATGATTCTCCTCCCAAACTCTCAAATAACTTGTAGATTTCTGTCCAGAATTTGTTTTGAAACATCAATGACATTACTAACTACAGCAATGAAAAAAATTAACACTGCCATAAGTCAACATAAGTCTGTTTGGGAGACAATTAATAAAACTGACTGTAAGATACAGTAATTATGATGAAATTAAATAGTTACCATCTCGAAGAGATTGTGGATTATTCACACTTCCTTAAACAAGTCACAAAAACATTATTCAGATCAATATCTGTATCCATGTGTGTAGTTATCAAAAAGATATAAAAAAAAAAAAAAACAAACAAACAAAAAAATTATTATTATAAGTGACTCATTAAAATGCAGAGTTTTGCATATTTACAGAAAAGGAGAACTGAACTGAAATAAAATTTTGTGGGAATCAACATTATACCACAAGTACTATAGGGCTAATTTTAACCTGGAATATTCCTTTAATTCAGTGGAAGTATAACTATTCAAATGACTGAAAACATTTAAATGTACTCACAGTAAGGTGCCTCAGGCAACATCATAATAGATCTTTTTGCTTTTTTTTAATTGGTTGGTCCTCATCTAACTCAGAAAAAAACAGTGAGTAGAAAAATCAGAATAGAATAAACATATGAAAGTAAATCATAGTGACCTTACCTTCATCAGGCTCCTCAGCTGAAAAATAAAAAAACAAAACATTAACAGGGACTTTTTTTTTTTTTTTTTTTTTTTTTACATTTTTCTGACACTTCTAAATGTGTAGGCCTTCCTAAATTAGGTCATTTTTGCACAACATAGAAAGGGGATTCTCTATACTCTTTAGATTATTTAACATTTTGTTATAATCAAATATTCAACAGTTGAATATTTTTTAACACCCTACTTAAACTCTGGTGCAATTGCTGTTGATCTTGAGCGTTTATTTGTTTTCTTTGCTCTCAAACTAGAAATCTCATCTTCAGGGTCAAACGCAATAGGGCAAAAAATCAGTTTTTGATATCAATTAGAAACAGATGTAAAATGGTTCTGTTCTAAATAATTTATTCCCACTGTTTAACCTCATATTTAACAATGACAGTGACATAATAATGATTTCACCTTGTGATGATTCAATGTCCTCCTGAACTGTAAAACAAAATCAGCATTTAAAGAATATATGTATAGACAACATGCATTTTGGCCTTCCTCGATCATTCCAACAATTTGTTTTATATGTATACTTACAATGTTGTGTCTGTTGTGCTCTTCTGGGCTTGCTGGGGTGGAATTCTTCTAATTCAAGAAACAAAGTTAAAACTGAAATTGTCTTTCAATGTGAAGAACCTAACGTTATTTACAGTGTCAGTACAGATCTAATACCTCTAAATCGTCTTGGTGTGATGATCTTTCGTACACTGTTTCCATCAGATTCCTCAACATGAGAGGTTTCCAATGTTGGATGTTTAAGCGTCTGCCTCCCCAGGTCAGACCATCCTGGATTAGTTCTGCCAATTCCTGAACAGTGCCCTTAACAAAGTTTGGTGTTTTGGGTTTGGATGCAGCAGTGGATAATGGAAAACACATTCAGGTGACAAGTTTATGGAACAGAGAACTGGCCAGAGGGATAGGTTTGAGCTTTTGAATAATGGTAGTCCATCAACGTTTATGGAGAGGTCAGGTGACTGCAGATGGTCTGTCACAGCTGCAGGATATTTGCTCAGATGTTTTAAGAGCTGATCTGCCACAATAAACTGTACACTCTCAACACCATCTTTGGTAGTAAGTTCATAATGGTTCTCGTTTCCAAAGAGTGTCCTTGCAGTATGGGGGAGTTCTGCATGCCCATATCTTTTAAGGATGTTTAAGAGTGCATCCACAGCAATGCTGGCCATCTCAATTGAACTGATCGTTTCTTTGTTGGCTGTCTTCTTTTGTGCCCTTAACACTCTAGCCCAGATTTTATTGTACTGCCTCTTACGCTCTTTGGGTGTCATCAAACTACCGTACTGGTGTCTCGATTCAATAAATTACAGCAGTCAGTACATTTCCAGATTTAATCTGTTTTTTTCTCAAACTACCAGTATCAACCATATAACTTGATTTGGTACTGAACTTACCTTTTTGGAGGACATATTTGCCAGAAGTATAAAGGCTGAGAAAACAGAAATAAACATAAATTAATATATATACACATCAAACTATTTAAAACAAGATAAATTAAAAAGCTGCTTAAATGTTGTTCCTCAGATGTACCCCCAACTCCCCACCATACTGTTCAAAGTGCTTTTGCTTTTATTAAAGATTCATATTTTGGTAACACTTTACAATAAGGTCTCATTCATTAATGTATTAACTAACATGAAATAACAATGAGCAATACATTTGTTACAGTATTTATTAATCTTTGTTAATATTAGTTAATAAAAATACAGTTCATGGTTTGTTCATGTTAGTTCATAGTGCATTAACTAATGTTAACAAACACAACTTTTGATTTTAATAATGTATGAGTAAATGCTGAAATTAAGATGAATAAATTCTGTAGAAGTATTGTTCATTCTTAATTCATGTTAACTAAAGTAGTTAGCTAATGTTAACTAATGAAACCTTATTGTGAAGTGTTACCCATATTTTTTTATTAAATTAAGATGTTTACTTACTTAATATTGTAATACTTAATATCATGTTTATATTAAACTTAATAAGTGTTATTTTTTGTGACATAAAGCATTTAAAACTCTTAACAGTCTTTTTTTTAAGTAAATAATTTGTATATTGTTCCTAGTTAGAATTTTTCATGTTTAAATGTATCATTCAAATATAAATTTAAATTTAATTTAAATTTTAATGTAGTACTGTAGAAAGGTTTAAAGATAAATCCAAAACGATATGTATTTATACATAAATTCAGGCTGAACAGTCTACACCCAACTGTGACCTTAAGAATAAGTTCATGAAGTGAACCACATCTTTCTACAAACACAGTAGGTGCATTATTATTGTGATTTGGTCCAAAAGCTACTTGCACCGGCGCGCCTATTGTTTTAATGGTCCGCTTAAATAACTACTTTTCAGTGTGTTTGCACAGTATTCAACACTAGACCTCATTTTGATTAAACTCCAGTACAATAGGTGGCGGCATGCTGCCCGCCAGTAAACCTGCAGGTGAACAGGAAGTTGGGCCATATCCGCCCATGCATATAGCACGACGTATCGCTGGGAGACTGTGGATACAGAAACCCATTTAAAAGGTAAGATTTCCCCCCCTATAATTTAAACGTTAAAGTGTGTTTATTACTACAGTAAATGTTTGCTTTTCTATTATTCAAGAATCAATTTCTTTCGACCTAGGGATTGCATGATCTCGTGCTAGAAATGTAACTTATCTCGCGCACTTCACCCGCAGCGTATATAGCTACGGATGAAAGGTTAATATATTAATACATTTCCTTACCACAAATGTAACTGTATGTGCCCAGTTGTCGCGGAGACAGTGATGTGATGGATTGTATACTATTGTACTACCTTAACCTACGATATGAACACGTAAATATAGTAAATAACAAGTAAATATAGCTATAAACCTTGTATAAACTAACTAATCTTATAAACAAACACGTATGAGCAGCGCATATAATTACACACGCAACTTAACTGTACACTAAATAAACCATGAATAAACCTTAACCTATGGGAAATCTAACTTATCAAACTGTACACGATAACTAATATATAAATACTATATATGGTAACTATAACTTTACTTTATAACTATAACCTATAACGAAAACTAAACGAAGTAACTAACTTATCTAACAATTAACTACAAAATACACGCAACTTATATGGAAAAAATCGAAATCAATAGGAGCTCTTGTCTATTTCCACTACCGTCTTCAACCAACAGACGTTATGGCCGTTATGTCGGTTATTAAGTATCACTCGCGAGGCGCATTCCATTCATTCAAATGTATTTTATTCCCGCTTTCAGTCAGGACCTATAATGATAATATAATACACATGATAACAACGAGATATGTTTTCATCTTTCCTGTTACAACACAACTGGTTTCCTTTCTACATATTAGACAGCAGAATTTGATTATATAGGTACATAACCATGAAATGTCATAATTGATTGATTGATATTGCTTTTGGTTTGGCTGAACTTAATTATGTGATGTATAGCTTGCCAGTTCATCAAAGTGTAACTAATGTATGTTTTCTATAAATGGGTTCCCTATTAAAGGGAGGCTTGTTGCTGTTTACTTCAGACTCTCAGGGTGACTGTGAAACATCCTGTTTGTGAAGACACAGACACTGAATCCCATCATAACAATGGAGGATTGTGGGCTACCATACTGACATGTGAGTCAAAATCTATAATTTTCAACCATATATAACATTTTGAGGGTAGGGGCATTCAGTGTCAAAAATTTCCTGGCTAAAATGTTTGAATTTGGTAATATTTGTTAAGAAGCTGAGAAGGGGAGCTTCTGGCTAGGGTTAAAAATGAAGTTTAAAAAGTAAGCAGAAAGAAAGAATTGCCAACTTGGTCAATATTTGGGGAAGGCTTGAACTGAAGTTTATAAGCTATGTGACACAATACCAGTAGTGCACTGAGTAGGCCCCTCAGTATCATTCGGTCGCATATGGCCGCATCAGGGCATTATGACATACAGGTAAGTTATAGCTTGTGAAGGATGTCTGGATTGGAAGACAAGGATGAGAGACATTAGGGGGGATCCAGTGTCCAGTTGAAGCAAGATGGATGCTGCCCCACCACCAGGAGATGTTCTGGGATTAATGGGTTTAACATCTAGGATGCTGATCACCCCACATCTAATGTTGAGGCTGTTGTTTAGTGTATACATGCATAGTTCATGGGGAAATTGTTTAGAGAGAGCATTCACACACAACCTAACAATTGATGCTTATTACTCTCCTCTGTTTCTGTGTTCCAGTGCCTGGTGTCATAGGGTTTACTTCCTGGCTTGAAGGATGAGGCTTCAGGTAAGCAAATTCAAATGACACACCCTACCTGAAACCTTATCAAATTAGTTTTTTAATTCCTTTCTTGATATTTTTATAGCATATTGGTTAGGGCTGCAATGGTACTTGTATCCATGTTAACCAAATGAATATGGGGTGTTCAGTACGGAACATGCATTCACACAAATTTAATACAAATGTTAGCATTTGTGTAACAAATATACAACTTCATAACACTCAGAACTTGATCAGAGTGCCAGACAGACTCAAGTGCACAGATGAGAGTCCCACACCAGAGCTCTTTTATGCAGTAGAGATAAGCCTCAAAATTTCACCATAGGAAAGACAGTATGTGACGCCAGCTTGCATAGTACGGATGACAGGCAACAAATGGAAATAATGATTGGATTGCAATCTGGGGTTTCTCTTTGTTACTGACTGCATTCCAAGGTACACCCTTGATAAATATTGCATTGACAGGCTCCCTTACACCCCTGTGCAACTATATGCTCTGCACTCACATTACACCACTGCTGTCTCTTAGAGCTGTGGGATATTTTTGCGATGATGTGAATGATTCTGCATCGATGCATTAAAATAAAAGAATCTATTTTTAAAAAATGTAATTAAATAGGCCTATCATACATATTAATGTACTGTGAAGCATTCAAATAAGAAATAATGCAGAAATTGAATAATCACGTATTATTTCTTGAATGCTTATTTTAAATAGATGTAAAATGAAAAAATGTAAAGCACTGATTATTTAATTTGTTTCTTTTTTATATTGTATTTGTTCTAGTGGTTATTTGCATATTTGTTCTTTTTTTATAACAAAGATAAAATAACAAAAATAACTATCGTGATTAGGGCTGAACGATTAACTGCATTTGTGATAATATCGCGATATGATAAAACGAGATTTTTTTAACCGCAAAGGCTGCGATTACACTCTGGTCACATGACACGTGACAGTAAAGCAGGCTGCAGAAGAAGCATCAATTTAGCACGCTACGCTGTACCTTGACCTGTTGTACAATGGCCTCAGGCTCGACAGAACCTGACACTGTGGAAACTTTAGTGTCAAAGAGGAACAGTACGTCAGCTGTGTGAAACTATTTTGGCTTTAAAAAAGAAGATGCTGCGCAGCGTCAGGTATTGTGCAAAGCCTGCCTTGCTAACATTGCTACCTCATGGGGCAACATTACTAACCTGATTCAGCACTTAAAAAACACCACAAAGCCATGTACGATAGTTGCATGGCTAAAAAGCCGAACACAAGTGTGTCAAGTAAGCCAAATACCACCCGACAGGGATCACTGACCGAAATGTTTGAAAGCGTAACTCCATATGAACGTGCTTCAAAAAGGCACGTGGAAATTACTCAAGCAGTAACAGAGTTCATCGCAAAAGATATGATGCCCCTCGGTACGGTGACCAACCCTGGGTTCACGGCTTTGATAAATACACCGAATAAGAGGTACAGCATGCCCTCCCGCACATATTTTAGCCAGGTTGCCATACTGGAGCTACACAAAAAATGCAAACAAGGGTCGCAGTGGAGCTGAAAACAAAGGAGTTTTTCGCTGCTACAATGGACATGTGGTCAAGCCGTGCTGTGGAGCCTTACGGTGCACAGTACGGCCGTACTGTGGAGTCTTACGGTGAATTTCATTACTGAAGACTTTGACCTCAAAGCTCGCGGCCTTCAAACTGCATACTTCCCAGACGACCACACGGGAAAATATTGCAGCAGGCATGAGAGAGGGGCTTGCCAGCTGGGATATCCTCAAAGACAACCTTGTCTGCATTACGACGGACAACGCATCAAATATGGTGAAGGCAACACAGCTTAATGAATGGACCAGGCTTCAGTGTTTTGGGCACAGATTACATCTTGCCATTGGTAAGTTGTGTGTGTGTGTGTGTGTGTGTGTGTGTGTGTGTGTGTGTGTGTGTGTGTGTGTGTGTGTGTGTGTGTGTGTGTGTGTGTGTGTGTGTGTGTGTGAGAGAGAGAGAGAAAGATAACACACAACTTTATCACACAACTCAAATTGTATGAATGACACTATATTTATTTATTTTCCCAGAAAATGCAAAGATGACAGAGTGTCAAGAGCAATAGGGCTGTGCAAGAAGCTGGTGGGACACTTCTCCCACAGTTGGAAGAAGAAGGCAGCAATGACTGAGGCACAGAGGGAGCTCAAACTTCCTGAGCACACCCTCATAACTGAGTGCCCAACAAGATGGGGATCCAAAGAAAAGATGATTGCCAGAGTGCTGGAACAGGCCAAAGCCATATCCCATGTATTGTCAGGTGACCGATATGCACGCTCCCTCATCCCAACCTGGCAGGATATTGAAGTGTTGGAGTCTATTCACAAGGCACTGCATCCTCTCCTGGAACTTACAGATGCTCTTTCTGGAGAAGAGTATGTGAGCATCTCCTACCTCAAGCCAGTTCTCTACCTTCTGGCCACATCAGTCCTGGCTGAAGATGCTGAGGACACTGACCTGACTAGGTCAATTAAAACCAAGGTCCTGGCATATCTCAATGACAAATATAGTGACCCCTACACCCAGGAGCTTTTGGATGTTGCGTCATTCATGGGTCCTAGGTTCAAAACACAGTACATCAGCGCAGACAACATCCCTGCCATTAAGACCCGACTGAAGACGGAAATGCTAGAATCAGCAAGACGTGCATATAACCAGGTTAATAATAATTATGTCCTTGAATATGATAATTCCACAAACACATACATATTTATATGTAATTCAACTGCAAAACTAATGTGATTTTTTTCCCCCATCTGGCAGGAGAAAAGATCTCGTACTGAAACCGTCTAGAAGCTTCAAAGTGCACAGTTCTCCCAGGAAAAGGCAAAGAAGTCTCTTGGCAGCATTTTCAAAACCAGTCTGGCCTCTTCTGCTTTGCCTGTGCAACTTGAAGATGTCACAGAGGCAGAGTTAAACAGTTACCTGTTGACCCCTGTCATTGATGGAGAGGACGATCCCTTGGCCTGGTGGAAGGTGCACAAGATCAACTTTCCATGACTGTGCAAGATAGCCCGCAAGTATCTTTGTGTACCAGCCAAAAGTGCCCCCTCAGAGCGTCTGTTTAGCACCGGAGGGAATATAGTGACTTGCACTCGCTCATCCTTAAAACCAGCAAAAGTGGATATGCTGGTTTTTCTAGCAAAAAACCTGTGAGCTACTGAGAACCATACAGTAGGAGGATCATTATGGCTGGCAGTGCCATACTCATTGCACTTCAGTCTGTGTGGTGTGTTGCTGTTACCGAATGGAGATAATTAAGATTAATATTTATATTAATGTTCAGTGTTTCTTTTTCTTTTAAGATTTAATTAATAAGTACAATTCACATGTTTATATTATGTTTAACTTTGATTTACCTAAATATTTTCAAAGAGGTACAGGCAGATATTTGTTCTCCTTTATTTTTATGTACTTTGTGTGTTATGTTACTGGCTGGAGATCAGTAAGATAATATATATTTTGTATTTTTATTTATTTATTTAAAGACATATTAGATATTAGATTTTATTTAAAGATATATTTTCTAGTAAAGTTCACAGACAGTGTTTAAAAAGTGCAATCCACATGTTTACATATCATATGCTTAGTACAGTGACTTAGTTTGAATTATCTAAATACTGAGTGTGGTAAAGCCACAGATTTGTTTTTATATTTCTGCAATCTGCACTTTAGTTTGTGTGATTTATCACTGACTTACATATTAATGTTTACACAAGGCTTATTTGCCTGTGCTTTATGTTGTCATGATAATTATTACATGTTTACAAGGCTGGAAGTTCAACAAATCAGTCAATATACTACTGTGATTGAAGTAGTTAAATAAAAATGTCATATCAATTCATGCATCACCTAATTTCATCATAAAAATAGGCCTGGCCTACAGGAAAGAACAGTTTATGTTTAATCTATCTAATATTGTGTTGGTCATACTATACAATGATCTATTGCTTGTCTTTGATGAATAATACAGAAGATAAAGAGCTTAAAATGCTGTTGGATGTGGAAGCCAGAAAAGGTGTGCTGTTCAAAAGTGTGTCCACAGGCCTACAGGTACAAGTAAAAAAGAAACATGGGACGTGTTAATTCTTCTTTTCCTTTCGGCTGTTCCCTTCAGGGGTCGCCACAGCGAATCATCTGCCTCCTATCTAGCCCTCTCCCCTGCATCCTCTTCTCTCAGACCGACTACCTTCATGTCCTCCTTCACTACATCCATAAACCTCCTCTTTGGTCTTCCTCTCGGCCTCCTATATAATTCTATATAGTAATCCTACCGATATAATTCAGACAATTTCAGAAGTAGAAGGGAAAAAAAATAATTCAGACAATTTCAGAAGTAGAAAAAAAAAAAAGTTACACGCATCTGTATCTATATCTATCTGTATCTTATCCTCTTAATTCCTATGGAAGCAGTAAGGGTTTATGCAAGGCTTATCCATTTTGGCCTAGTTTTTGTTAACCTTTTAACAAAGTAAAAAGTTTTTATTTACCTAATTTTAGACCTGCAAAGAACCAGATTATTTTTTATGTCCTTATACATAACACTATAAAAGTCAAAGAGGGTGTACTTTACCATGACTAATATATATATATATATAAATTTAATGTATATAATAACATTTCAATCAGAATTTTCAGATATTTAAGTGGCATACCAATATTTTAAAGTGAGCTTGGTCTGTTTCTCCAAACAAATCAGATCACTTTAGAAGACTTGGATTCACTGGAGTTATAGATTGTGCTGCATTTTAAATTCTGGTCACTTGGGACCTACAGAGCTGAGATAGTCTTCTGAAATTATTTGTATTCAGCAGCACAATGCAAATCAGACCAATGTGGTAAGGCATGAGGGTAAATGATGAGAAATTTCATTATTGGGACAACTGTTCTTTAATTGTGCTTTCACACCTGTGAAGTATGCCAAACAATTTGTGTCTGTAGTGACAATATCCGGTTACATGTTTGTAGTTTGTCCATATTTAAAGTCTCATTTGTTTACATTTTATCAAGCTTGTATTGTTGCATCCTTATCCTTTTTGAGAAGAAAAGAAATTTGGGCTTACAGATTATTCTGAAAATATTTTGATGGGAATATTATATTTCCATCCATTATTATGCATGAAACGGTTATTCTTTATGATTATGATTATTATTTTGGGGGAAAGAAATCACCTTATGCTGCAGCCTAACCAACAGTTTGTCAGTTTAAATTATGGGTGTAGAATGTGATATGGCCCAAGTTTACATGAGGATGTATGTCTTACCTGTATCTTTTTCATTTTTCTTTTCCAGCAGTGGACTCGTTTCCATCCTTTTTGGCCTCTCCTGCACTTGCTGTTTGGAAGTCATTGCTTGCATCTGATTCAGCAACTGTCATTCTGCATTTCTGTTTGAATTGCTTTGCTTACATTTTGAACTTTTAGCAATAATAAAAGTTTCCCTTTGGGTTGTAGTTGTACATTCAAGTTTGTTTTTCCTTGATTTAATGTGCTTGTGTGCATATTTGCTATGCGACAATTATTTATTTCACAGTACCTCATATATGGGAGTATGCAAAGACATTAAACATTGTCATATTAATTCAAATTTTTAATCCATTAATATATAACTGCACAATGTTGGATTCTTTCACTTGCATGAATATGTGCACTGTGATTTACATTATGAAGCACACATTAAATTCACTATTTAAAAGTCATATAGTAATGGTGAGGAAAGTGATTTAATGAAAAAAAATTAAAAGGTGTCAGATCTTTTTATTCATTTTAAATACAATAGAATTATTATAGTACAAATAAACAGGGTTAGTTGGATCTTTGTAATATAATCAAGGATCAATATAAAGGCCATGTGGGCATAAATTCGTACATTTAAAATCTATATCCTGAGTTAATATATTTCTGTAAAGCTGCTTTGTAAAACTGCATGACCAATGTTAAAAGTGCTATACAAGTAAAATTGAATTGAATGTTTTACAGAATATTGAGTAGTTTCTAAACCAATATTAAGAAAAATAATATTTGTTCCATAGTAACTATTTATTATTTTTATTAGTAAAACCATAGCAACCACAAATAGCCATGTTTTTTTCTTTCTATTTTTACTATGGATTATTTGCACTAAAACCATAGTAATGTCAATCTGCAAAACAAAAACATGGTTTCTGCATAAAATCCATTATCAAAGTTAATATAAGGGATGTTTTTAAGGAATAACCACATTCCTTAAGGTTAAATTCATATGGCTTTGTCTGCCAGGGAACGTTACAAAGCGAACCAAATGCGGACGTAAATAGACGTCCTCGGAACGTCCGCCAGCGAACGTTAACCGGACCAAATGCGGACATAAGTGGACATTCGCAACGTCCGGGGGATGTCCCCTGTTTGCTGGGTGGATACCGTCCCGCCATAACAGGCCAGCCTTGCCCTCAAAACTACTCCAATGATCTATAAATCCCACATTGTTTTCGGAGCACCAACTGGACATCCAGCAGTTCAAGCGACCAAAGCCTGCTGTAAGCTACACTGGGATGGGGCCAGAGCATATTGCATCGGACATCGTCTTCGCTAATTTACACACCTGTACAATGTTACTCTTAGTAACCTCCGACTGACGAAGGCGTATATCATTAGCTCCTACATGAATAAATATCTTTGAAAACCTGTGCTTGCCTAAGACCCTAAGATTTCTTGCTATGTCCGGCGCCCTGGCTCCTGGTATATACATAACTAAAGCTGCTGGAGCCCCTAAAGGCCTAGCTAATTTCACGTGCCTTAAGATAAAGTCTCCTATAACCAGAGCTCTTTCAGGTTTCTCAGCGGGTGCTTCACTAAGGAGAGCTAACCTGTTGGACACGTGAAGCGGAGAGGGGTGCTCCCGTGGGCGAGCCTTAGCGTTAGCTTTGGCTTTGCGATTATGCTGCCTAGTCGTCACCCATTCGCCCCGCTGTGAGGGCTCTAATGCCGGAGTTGGGGGATTGCTATCTCCATCTGAGGCATTCAGACTTTCCCCTACAGAAACTACACTGCTCTCACCCTCACTAACACTCTCTAGAGTCTGGATGCGCACCTCTAATGATGCAATCTTCTCCGTCAGAGAGAAGAAGATACTAGCATACACTTAGCACAAATAAATCTATTACTAACGACGGAGGAAGAATGACTAAACATCCTGCACTCAACACACTGAACAAGCTGAAGATTTGCCATGTTGAGTGTTTAACGTACCTTAGTCGAAGGTAAGTTGATATTATTTTAGACGGATCCGACGTGGATGAACTCCACTTGGTGTCTTTAGTCAAAGAAACAAAAGCGCTCATACGACAGAAGGGAAAGTGAAACTACAACAAATGGAAGCGATAGCGCAAAAATATTAATGAAAAATAAAGGAACAGTATAATTTAAACGCCGATACAAGCTCCCGGCAAACGATTCAAAAACAAGAACTACGTCACAGGACGTGACGTCAGCAATCGATCATTTATCAATTAATAAAATGCAAAGTGAGTGAACAGAAGAAAAATCTACATCAAATCAGTATTTGGTGTGACCACCCTTTGCCTTCAAAACAGCATCACACATCAACATTCTTCTAAGTACACTTGCACACAGTTTTTGAAGGAACTCGGCAGGTAGGTTGGCCCAAACATCTTGGATAACTAATCACAGTTCTTCTGTGGATTTAGGCAGACTCAGTTGCTTCTCTCTCTTCATGTAATCCCAGACAGACTCGAAGATGTTGAGATCAGGGCTCTGTGGGGGCCATACCATCACTTCCTTGTTCTTCTTTACACTGAAGATAGTTCTTAATGACTTTTGCTGTATGCTTGGGGTCGTTGTCATGATGCAGAATAAATTTGGGGCCAATCAGATGCCTCCCTGATGGTATTGCATGATGGATCTGCCTGTACTTCTCAGCATTGAGGAGACCATTAATTCTGACCGAATCCCCAACTCCATTTGCAGAAATACAGCCCCAAACCTGCAAGGAACCTCCACCATGCGTCACTGTTGCAAACAGACACTCATTCCTGTACTGCTCTCCAGCCCTTCAGCGAACAAACTGCCTTCTGCTACAGCCAAATATGTCAAATTTTGACTCATCAGTCCAGAGCACCTGCTGCCATTTTTCTGCACCCCAGTTCCTGTGTTTTCGTGCATAGTTGAGTTGCTTGGCCCTATTTCCATGTCGGAGGTATGGCTTTTTGGCTGCAAGTCTTCCATGAAGGCCACTTCTGACCAGTTTTCTCCAGACAGTAGATGGGTATACCAGGGTCCCACTGGTTTCTGCCAGGTCTAAGCTGATGGCACTCAAGTTGAGAGGGCATTTTCTATGGCTTTTACTAATTAGAGGTTGGGAATTACAAGTTGCAACCTCACCTCGAACACAGTAACAGTACAACATCCCTTCATCTCATGTGAATAACTTTGTCACATTACTCATCCTGCCCACTTTATGTCACTAATTGTTGCCAGTAGAATGTCTTTTGGATTCTTCGTGATAACATGTTGCAGCCAGTGTAAGCACAAGGTTACAGGTAGATTATTTTAAACAAAACAAAACAAAACACACACACACACACACACAAGACACACAACAATGCATAAATAGTTTACTAAAATGACCACATTTCTTTGATAACACTGTATGCTAGGGTTACCAAATTTCTTTAAAACTACATTCAGATTCGACTTACTACTTCAATCTAAACTACTAACAGTGTAATTATTGCCACTTTATGTTATGTGAAGCATCTGCATGACATTTTTCTTACTCCCAGCAGGTCATGCTCTAGAATTCTATTTAGACTGGCATACTGAGCAGTGAAATGAATCAAAGAAATAAGGTTGTTGGTTTAGAGCAAGGTTTCCCAACAGGGGGTTTGTAATGGCATTGCAGGGGGTTCCTGAGACTGTGACGGAAAGTAAATTAATTAAAACCATTAAAACTGTAGCATTTTACTGTAACCTCAGAAGTAAAAAGCAATACAAATTGGTTAAATTATTCATGGTTCATGTCACAAGATAGTCATTCTAAGCATGTGAGTTACAGTGGGTATAGAAAAGAATCACCCCCCCTTTAAAATAATCACATTTTGTTGCTTTTCAGCCTGAAATGACACCGTTTTTGTTTTATCCAGCTGTATTTACTCAGTGCAACTTATAACATCCATGTGAAAGATATAACACCAACATGTCAGAAAAAAATACAATAAATATAAAAAAACAGAATCACTGAGTTGGAAAAAGGATCATGCCCTTGTGTCAGTATTTTGTTGAATCACCTTTTGCTTTAATTACAGCCTGTCTGTTGGAATATGTCTCTACTAACTTTGCACATCTAGACTTTGCAATATTTGCCCACTCTTCTTTGCAGAACTGCTCAAGTTCAGTTAAATTTGATGGTGACCGTTTGTGGACTGCGGTCTTCAAGCCATTCCACAGATTTTCAGTGGGGTTTAAGTCTGGGCTCTGACTAGGCCATGCAAGGACATTCACCTTTTTCTCCTTCAACCACTGTGTGGTCAGTTTTGCTGTGTGCTTTGGGTCATTGTCATGTTGGAAGGTAAACCTTCTTCCCATTGACAACTTTCTGGCAAAGGGCAGCACATTGTCCTCAAGAATTTGATGGTATTTTGCCCCATCCATTTTTCCTTCTATCCTGACAAGTGCTCCAGTCCCTGCTGCAGAGAAACACCCCCATAACAGGACATTACCACCTCCATGCTTTACTGTTGGAATGGTGTTATTTGGATGGTGAGCTGTATTGGATTTTTCCCAGACATATTGTTTGGTGTTGAGGCCAAATAATTCAGTTTTAGTCTCATCTGACCATAACACATTTTTTGATGTGGCCTCAGAATCTTCAAGGTGCATTTTGGCAAAGCTCAGTCCTGGGTGGCTTTTTTCTTGCAGCCCTCCCATACAAGCCACATTTGTGGAGAATTTGTGATGTTGTCACATACACACAATGACCACGCTTTGTCATAAATTCCTGCAACTGCTTCAGAGTTGCTGTAGGCCTCTTGGTAGCCTCTCTGACCAGTTTCCTCCTGGCTCTTTCATCCAGTTTGGAGCGATGTCCTGATCCAGGGAGGGTATGTGTTGTACCAAATACCTTCCACTTCTTAATAATAGACTTCACTGTGCTTCTAAGCATTGATAAAGCCTTTTTTGTATTTTTTTTGTATCCATCTCCTGACTTGTGCCTGTCCACAACTTTATCCCAGAGATCTTTTGACAGTGCCTTGGCACCCATAGTTGATTGTTTACTTCAGTTGCACTACCAAGGACTGAAATGCTCCAGGAAAGCTCTTTTCATGCTGAGCTAATCAAAATGACCACGGCTGATCACAGTTAAAAGTCAAATAGCTTTGTGTGCCATTGAGAAGGTGATTAGCTAGTTGGTGTTATATCTTTCACTTGGATGTTATAAGCTGCACTGAGTAAATACAGCTGGATAAAACAAAAACTGTGTCCATATTCATTTCAGGCTGAAAAGCAACAAAATGTGATTATTTTAAAGGGGGTGGGTTATTTTCTATACCCACTGTAAACATAAATTACTTTAAGCAAGCTAAATCATTATCTGTGGCTAAAAGCCTTTCATTAAAATCACTTACAGTGGTGCATGAAAGTTTGTGAAGCCTTTACAATTTTAAATATGACCTAAAATATTGCCCATGTACACATTATGCCCATTATCCAATATTACATATCTGATATTACAAGCCATCTAGGCCCAGATGCAGCAAAACAGGCCCAAACTGTGATACTACCACCACCATAGTATCACACAGATGGGATAAGGTTTTTATGCTGAAATGCAGTGTTTTCCTTTCTCCAAACGTAATGCTTCTAGTTTAAACCAAAAAGTTATATTTTGGTCTCATCCATCAACAAAACATTTTTCCATTAGCCTTTTGGCTTGTCTACATGATCTTTAGCAAACTGCAGATGGCAGCAATGATCTTTTTGTAGAGCAGTGGCTCTCTCTTTGCAACCCTGAAATGCACACCATTGTTGTTAAGTGTTTTACTGATGGTGGACTCATGAACATTAACATTAGCCAATGTGAAAGAGGCATTTAGTTGCTTAGGTTCCTTTGTGACCTTGTAGACTATTACATGTCTTGCTCTTGGAATGATCTTCGTTGGTTGACCACTCCTGGGGTGGGTAACAATGGTCTTGAATTTCCTTAATTTGTGCACCATCTGTCTGACTGGACTGGTTGAGTCCAGACTTTTTAGAGATGGTTTTGTAACCTTTTCCTGCCTAATGAGCATCAATATCTCTTTTTCTGTGGTCCTCAGAAATCTCCTTTGTTCATGCCATGATACACTTCTACAAACGTGTTGTGAAATCAGACATTGTTAAATCCCTGTTCTTTAAATAAAACAGGACGCTCACACCTGATTGCCATCTCACTGATTGAAAACACCTGACTCTAATTTTACCTTCAAATAAACAGCTAATCCTAGAGGTTCACATACTTTTTCCACTCACAGACATGTAATTGTGGCAGTGGGGGCGTGCTCGAGCATTGGCTGTGAATGGAGACCTGGACCAACAGGTAACGCATGAGGATTCTCACCTGTGTGTAATTAGTGAAAGTTAATTTATTTGTGTCTGTTTGTGCTTTCAGTGTCCGTGGTGCACGAGAGAACGCGAGAGAGAGAGAGAGAGAGAGAGAGAGAGAGAGAGAGAGCAAGCACGGAGCCATGTGTGCATGCGTGCATGTCTGTGAATGAGCCTGCCGAAAAGCAAAAGTAAAAATAGAGAGAATGAAAAGTCCCTTTGAGTTATCCTCAGCCTGCCTCCTGACCCAACACATAAGTTTTATATTGGATCATTTTCCTCAATAAATAAATGACCAAGTATAATATTTTTGTCTCATTTGTCTAATTGGGTTCTATTTGCCTACTTTTAGGACTTCTGATGATGTTTTAGGTCATATTTATGCAGATACATAAAAAATTCTAAAGGGTTCACAAACTTTCAAGTATCACTGTAAAATGGACAGATATGTTGTCAGTAAAAGAAAATTACAATAATTTAGGTAGAAAGAGTTCAGCTGACAATATAGGTTGGGAAACCCTGGTTTAGCGTAATGGCCAGGTAAAATATTGCCCTTCATGAAGCTGAGCTGATACAGTTGACAGCAGACAAGTCAGAAGACAATTCATTTAATTCTGTTAAATCTACATCACCGGACACAGTTTCATGCGATATGCAGTGTCTAGAATTAAATTAATGATAATTTTATCAAGGACACCAGCAATAACATTACAAATTAAAATCTACATACATTTCAACATTGCAACATTAACTAGCCATCCATCCACACTGCATTCCATTGTCCAATTACCTTTATAAAAAAAATGCTGTTGTTTTGTCATACATAACCAATTCCATTTGGTGTTCAGCTGCACTCGCTAAAGTAAACACATTCATTGAACAAAGTGTACAGCAACTGTACCAAGAACATTTCACAAACATTTACGAAAAATAAGTAACAGAAAAAAGATAGACAAATAAAAGCTGGCTTTCATCATTCAGTTGGCAGTGCTTACTACTGTCAACAAGCTCCTTAAATGTCCAGAAGAAAATGAACAATAAGGCACCATAAATAAACTAAAATAAACCTATAGTCCACAAATGAACACAGAATAAAACAAAGGGTACTCTTAAATGCAATCCACATGGTACAAAAGGTATAAAAGCCAAAATAAATCAAGCTACATCATCCTGGATGAGGTGTCTGAAGAGAAATGGCCCAAGTTTTGCTTTTGCCGACGTCCTCGGTTATTCTTAGGGCATTTCCTGTTAAGAGAAATATTGCAATGAGAATTGTTAACCACTTACAGAATGTTTATTATTTTACTTAATATTACATTTTGCCTTGGTTGCTTATAAACCAGGCATTTTACATAGATGAATATAATAAAATTTTCAGCAATGACTTTTGCATATTTTAGACGACACTAACCTGGTGATGCACATGACAACGGCCACAATTATGGCTATCTGTACAGCTCCAATAATAGCAGCTATGAGTACATAGTGCAGTTTTTGACCACTGGGCACCACATACAGTATGTTAAAGTCAGCAACTTCCTCACACTGTGGCCCTGTGTATCCAGAATCACACCTGAAATGAAAGAAAGAAATACAAAAACATTTACTTCACCCATGAGCACTATATATTTTGATGTCACTAGATCAAGACATCTAGACAACGCAAAATCCAAACCTTGAACTCGATGCTTACCGACACGAAGAATGTCCATATTTGAATTCACAGTGGCCATGAACACAAAAGTTGTCATCTGTGCAGGGAACTGGCATCCAGCCATATCCTTTCCCTTCTCCTGGATCTGCTGTGTCTAACATTGAAGAAAGAGTACAGTTTCTTATCCAAAGCTGTTAATTTAAATTACACTGTTCAGTTCATATTTAATGTCAGGTGGTAAAATAATTTAAGAAAATTATTTATTTACTAGTATCCACCAATTCTTATTTTTATTAAAAACAATTGTGCATTTCTGACAAAACCTAGAGAAAAAAAAATAACTTAGTGTGTTTACCAAAAAGATCTGGCTTGTAGGACAGTCCATCATCATTTTTTTTCCCCTTGTCTAAAATAAGATAAACCATTATTTCAGAAATGAGAAAAACTTTTCTCATTGTTAGAAACAGGAAAATGTGTTATAAGCAAAGTATAGTATAGTAAAAAACAGTCAATATAGGATTTCTCCCAGTTTTTGTTTTTGTGCTTTTTTGAGGAAAACTACTTGATCTGGTGAAAATGCAATTGCATAAAAGTCTTTCGCAGTGATGTTTGATGCTTTGGCTGAATGAGCATTGTGATGACGTCACATGGCGCATCGTGATGACATCACACAATGCGTCTTGGTCCAAATCTGCAGAAAATCTGTGGTAATTTTGAAAAATCGCAAGCCCCACAGAATATTGCAGAGTTTCCTTGATTTTGCATTAATTTCTGCTATCACAAAATCGCAAAATCCTGGAGGGACTGATAAAAATATTCTGCATCGAAAAGAGAATGATATGGGGATGATGTCTAAAAATACCTATTAGGGTTGTGCCTGGTCATGTTTGTTTAGGTGTATAATCTGGCAGTTCTCGAAAAGTTTACTTTAAAAAAAAATCTGATTAAACTGTTCCTTCTGTATATTATTTTACATGATTTATTTTTTATTTTTTATTAATTTTTTTACAAGTTTCTTAACAAATGCCTGCTAATAGCTCTGATTAGAGCAATCAATAATCAGTTTTATTTGCTAGGTATGTTACACAAATGAGTAGTTTGTCTTGATGAGTGCAGAAGTAACAAATGAAACAGCACTGGACAATTTACAACTATGCCCAAGAAGGAAGTAATCTAACCTAAAATAAATAGGACAAATATGAAGGAAGTATAAAAAAAAATAGTATTAAAGAATATGTCTATGTTCCTGGATTATAAGAGACCTATACCTATATGACTTTCTTCAACTGTCTTAGAAAGATGATCTTCTGCTCTCTCTGTAATGGACATTTCTTTGGGCTCCTTCTAAAATCTACCACCATCATGTCAGTCTTTATGGTATTGGGCATATTGGTCATGACTGCACCAGGACCCAGGATAAAGAACCAGGATAAAGGCTGCTTCTATGGTTTTAAATGGTTGCTTAATACTGTGACATCATGACTAGGTTATCGTAACATAAAATGTGAAATTCACTCTTAGATTATACACAATATTATACACAATATTACACACAATAGACTAAAAAAAGTGTAGAAAAATAAATTATGATCCTACCTGGGCATCTCCCTAGATGTTTAACATCAATCTGCTCCTGTTTCAGACATGAAGCCTCCCGTACAAGGCAAGGGTTGTTGTAGGAGTTTCCATCTGTACCACACACTGGATTCTCATTATGCCCACTACAGTCAATTTTACACGAACACCTGGCAATCAATAAAAAGTGTTAGTGCATAATAATTTACTTGAAAAAAAACAACAAAAAACCCAAGAATGAGCATTTTTGTTCTAAGGATTCCCTCTAATGTTGAATAAAATATTGCTGCAGAGATGTTGTTTGACATAGCTGACTCCTCAACAGTTCATGAAATTATCCAACTGTTATATATATATATATATATATATATATATATACAGGTGCATCTCAATAAATTAGAATGTTGTGAAAAAGTTAATTTATTTCAGTAATTCAACTCAAATTGTGAAACTCGTGTATTAAATAAATTCAATGCACACAGACTGAAGTAGTTTAAGTCTTTGGTTCTTTTAATTGTGATGATTTTGGTTTACATTTAACAAAAACCCACCAATTCACTATCTCAACAAATTAGAATATGGTGACATGCCAATCAGCTAATCAACTCAAAACACCTGCAAAGGTTTCCTGAGCCTTCAAAATGGTCTCTCAGTTTGGTTCACTAGGTAAGCCACAAACATTCATTGCCAAAGAAGCTGGCTGTTCACAGAGTGCTGTATCCAAGCATGTTAACAGATAGTTGAGTGGAAGGAAAAATTGTGGAAGAAAAAGATGCACAACCAACCGAGAGAACCGCAGCCTTATGAGGATTGTCAAGCAAAATCGATTCAAGAATTTGAGTGAACTTCACAAGGAATGGACTGAGGCTGGGGTCAAGGCATCAAGAGCCACCACACACAGACGTGTCAAGGAATTTGGCTACAGTTGTCGTATTCCTCTTGTTAAGCCACTCCTGATCCACAGACAATGTCAGAGGCATCTTACCTGGGCTAAGGAGAAGAAGAACTGGACTGTTGCCCAGTGGTCCAAAGTCCTTTTTTCAGATGAGAGCAAGTTTTGTATTTCATTTGGAAACCAAGGTCCTAGAGTCTGGAGGAAGGGTGGAGAAGCTCATAGCTCAAGTTGCTTGAAGTCCAGTGTTAAGTTTCCACAGTCTGTGATGATTTGGGGTGCAATGTCATCTGCTGGTGTTGGTCCATTGTGTTTTTTGAAAACCAAAGTCACTGCACCCGTTTACCAAGAAATTTTGGAGCACTTCATGCTTCCTTCTGCTGACCAGCTTTTTGAAGATGCTGATTTCATTTTCCAGCAGGATTTGGCACCTGCCCACACTGCCAAAAGCACCAAAAGTTGGTTAAATGACCATGGTGTTGGTGTGCTTGACTGGCCAGCAAACTCACCAGACCTGAACCCCATAGAGAATCTATGGGGTATTGTCAAGAGGAAAATGAGAAACAGGAGACCAAAAAATGCAGATGAGCTGAAGGCCACTGTCAAAGAAACCTGGGCTTCCATACCACCGTGCCACAAACTGATCACCTCCATGCCGCACTGAATTGAGGCAGTAATTAAAGCAAAATGAGCCCCTACCAAGTATTGAGTACATGTACAGTAAATGAACATACTTTCCAGAAGGCCAACAATTCACTAAAAATGTTTTTTTTTATTGGTCTTATTCTAATTTGGTGAGATAGTGAATTGGTGGGTTTTTGTTAAATGTGAGCCAAAATCATCACAATTAAAAGAACCAAAGACTTAAACTACTTCAGTCTGTGTGCATTGAATTTATTTAATACACGAGTTTCACAATTTGAGTTGAATTACTGAAATAAATGAACTTTTCCACGACATTCTAATTTATTGAGATGCACCTGTATATATATATATATATATATATATATATATATATATATATATATATATATATATATATATATATATTACACTCATATTCAGAGGTGGGTAGAGTAGCCAAAAATGTTACTCAAGTACAAGCAAAAAACTAAAAGTAATTACTAATTTTTTCTCTGAACTTTGTGAAATACTCACTCTTTCCGGTGCTATGTCTCCCCATGTTATACTGCTTGGTGATTTCAGTATCCATGTTGATACTGATTGTTCAGATACAACTGAACTCATGAATGCTTCTTGAATGTTCTTGAATTCTTCAATTTAACGCAGCATGTGAAATTTTCTACTCATACCCATGGACTTATACTTGACTTAGTTTGCACATCAGGTCTTAATAATGTTTCTACCACTGGTACACAACTTGGTACCTCAGATCACAAACTTATGGAATTTTCATTTAATTTTCCTCACTGTAAGCCATACAAGAAAACTGTTATATCTTATCGCACCCTAAAAGCAGCAGACCCCACATTATTCTCCTCCTCTGTCTGTACACCCTTACTTTCTGACTCTTTGAAATTATCCTGTCCTTCAAACATTCTCTCAAATTATAATTCAGCTATTTCAACTGCTCTTAAGGAGCACTCCCCCATCAAGACAAAGCTGGTGCCCTCTTCTCACTCATCGCTTTGGTTTACTCCTGAGTTGCGGACAATGAAGAGAGTGGGTCGTCGTCTCGAACGACTCTGTAGAAAAACAGGCCTCACTGTTCATTCATTATCTCTTACAGAACATCAGCTGAAGAACAGAGCAGCACTCAACACTGCACATTCAATATACTTTTCCTCTATTATCCAACAAGCAAGCTGTAGACCTAGAGCCCTCTTTGCTACGGTGAACAAGCTAATTCACCCCCCAGCTCAGGGCCCACACAGCTCTGACGGACTTTGTGACTCATTTCTGTATTTCTTTCAAGATAAAATTGTTTCCATTTACCAAACATTCATGTCAACCATTTCTGATGATTCTCTGCACAAATGTCTATCTGAACACTCTGTACACCCTTTCTCCACCTTCACTCCAACTTGCCCATCATCAGTCAGTGATTTAATTTTACATTCTAACTCATCATCCTGTCAGTTGGACCCTGCCCTAACCTCCCTTCTTAAACACTGTAAATCGGTCATTTCGGCACCTATTTCACATTTGATAAACACATCTCTTGCATCTGCCATTGTTCCAACTGACCTTAAAATTGCTGCTGTTACGCCAGTCCTTAAAGGTCCCAACTTAGAGCCATCTTCCCTTTGCAATTATCATCCTATTTCTAACATGCCTTTCATATCTAAACTTCTGGAAAAAGTGGTAGCCTCCAAGTTAAAATCACATCTTGCAGCTAATAATCTCTATGACCCTTTCTAATCTGGTTTTCGTCTATTCCACAGCACTGAAACTGCTCTTTTGAAGGTTATTAATGATCTCCTCCTCTCTGCTGACTCTGGATTTCTCAGTATTCTGATTTTGCTTGGCCTGAGCTCTGCTTTTGACACTGTATACCACAAAACACTCCTTTCCCAACTTTCAGATATTGGTATTACTGGCACTGCTCTATCCTGGTTTTCTTCTTACCTCACTAACAGACAATTTTTTATCTCAGTTAAGAAAAATAAATCTCATACTGCTCCTCTAACTCAGGGTATCCCCCAGGGTTCTGTACTAGGTCCACTACTGTTTATAATTTACACTCTCCCACTAGGACAGATCATCCATAGTCATGGTCTCGGCTATCACTGCTATGCTGATAACAACCAGATTTATACATCCACAGGTTTTAATGAAACACATGCCATCAGCTCATTAACTGCTTGTATCAATGATATAAAAAATTTGGTTAAACAGTAACTTCCTCAAATTCAATGCTAACAAAACTGAGATCATGATTACTGGGCCACAATCACTTATAAGAAATATTGACATTTGTATCAATGTTGATGGAAATCTGACCAAACCCTCTAAAACCATTAAGAATCTGGGAATCACTTTCGATCCATCTCTTACTTTTGAAGCCCACATTAGAACCATCACTAAAACTGCTTTCTTTCATCTACATCACACTGCACGACTCCACCCCATTCTCAGTTTAAAGGATGCAGAAACACTAGTTCATGCTTTCATATCATCACGTCTTGACTACTGTAACTCACTCTTTACTGGTCTGCCAGCTAAAACTATTGCCCGATTACAATACATCCAAAACTCTGCAGCTAGAGTTCTCACTAACACCAAGCATTCTGCACACATTACTCCCATCTTGTTTAAAATTCTTCTCCTGACATAAAAAGCTCTCAATGATATGGCACCTCGTTATATATGCTACATCCATACACACCAGTACGCACTCTTCATTCTTCTCATTCCAAATTACTGTCTGTCCCTAGATTTCGTCTATCCACTTTTGGTGGGAGATCCTTCAGTGTAGTTGCACCTAAACTGTGGAACTCTCGATCTCAGAGCCTCCGTGATATGAAGTGTAAAGTGTCCTTGAGCTTGTGGAAAGGCGCTATATAAATAAAACTTATTATTATTATTACTAAAAAACTAAAAAATAAAGTAATAAAGTATCAAGAAGTAGAAGACTACTCAAGTAGCAAGTTACTAGTTACTTCGGATCTGATTAAAATTAAGGGAAAATCCTAAATCTCAGACTACATCAAGAACTGTAAGTCACACTTCTCCTTGAAAGTCTGTCTGTTCTGTTTATATGATATAAAACCTGGGTTCAAAATGAAGCAGCATATCCCAATCCTGTGATGGGTACAATGACACAGAACCTGTCATTTTCAACAAAAAATCTCACACACACCAAAAGCCAAATATTTTCCCAACAGTTGACTATCAACACAAACAACAAACAACACAAACTTGTCAGCATCTGCATTTAAACAGGACAGCAGAGAAGAAAATAATAGACTATGGAACAGAACAGAATAGAAAGTGTGTGTAGAGATCTGTGTAGAGTGTGTGTAGAAGTGTGTGTAGAGATCACAAACAGTCAGTGTTTGTGTGTGTTAGTATGTTTTTTTGTGTGTGTGCGTGCGCGTGTCCTGCCTCCCTTGACATGCTCTCTTCTTCCCCCTCTCCAGGACTAAGCCCGCTAAAAAAGTGAGTGGTTGTTGCGTCCGCATTCAGACCACTGCAGCGTATCGCAAGACTCTTGACCTCATTATACGTGATATAAACTAATTATTAAAACTACATATATTCATTAACATTTAACAGTAGTGGAGGAACACATGTAATACGGAATACATGTAACAGCGTTACATAATCAAGACACAAAAAAATGGTAGTCCGTTACAGTTACTTCAAAAAACAAAGTAATCGGATTACAGTTATATTTTGTAAAAAAAAAAAAAAAAAAGGGAATACTATCAGGATTACAATTTTTTTCATTTAAAACCAAAGAAATTAATCTTTTGACATAACACAATATAGACAGAAGTTCTGTTTCTCTCTTGCCAGTCGTGGCTCACATGAGCAACCTCCTGGTGCATGCGTAAATAAATTTTGCGCAAAGTTAATTTGGTAGAAATGAACACAAATTGATCTCTGAAATGCTTTTATTAGGGTGACCATACATCCTCTTTTTCCCGGATGTTATGATGTGGTGTGTAGTAGGATGAGGGAGTCAGGATGCATGCGCAGGGGAAACATCACTTCATTAGTAACAGGAAGTTCAAAAGTAAAGGAACACAAAAAAATACCATCAAACATAAATCCATGAACAAAAAGGTAAGAGTAATCCAAAATGATACTTTACTTGGCCGAAGAGGCAGTAATCCAAAAAGGAAACAGTAATCCACAAAAAGGCAGTTATCCAAAAAATACAGGGAAACACACGTGAGGCATCGAGGTGGTCTGGGAACCACGAATTTCGAGCTAAGGGATAAATACGTGAGGCTGGAAAGGTGGTCTGGGAACCACGAAGAACGAGCTAAGGGATAAATACACGAGGCTAGAAAGGTGGTCTGGAAACCACGAACAATGAGCTAAGGGATAAACGCGCAAGGTTAAACTCATCTAGGCTAATACTCCGCCCCGAAGCAGACACGGAGCGGGGCATTTAAACACACAGAAATCACATGCCCAAATCAATGACACCTGAAACTCATAATACACAGAATGAATGAGCCGAACATGAACCAATAAGGAATAAGGAGGCGGAGACATGACATAAACCAAAACATATGCACATGGGGAAACACAGGAGGCGGAGACATGACGTGAACGAAAACATGAGCACAAGGGGAAACACAGGAGGTGGAGACATGACGTGAATGAAAACATAACGAGAGTCTATGAATGACAGTCCAGAGGGTTTTTATAAATAGCGCTGGAACGCGCTCAGTGGAATGCAGAAGTATGCCACTCGCTAGCTTCGCAGCGAGAGAGCGGGAGAAAACCTAACAGAGCCCCCCCCCCCTCCCCCCCTCCCCCAAGGCGCGGCTCCTGAAGCGCCGCAAGTTCCATCCATTCTGGCGGACCTGGGCCCCTGGGCAGGATCATAACCTCTACCCTCCAGGACATGAGGCTGGTGATGTCCAGTGTCCCGAAACCTGAACAGAGCGTGTCGGGTTTTCCTTTCGAGCTTGGACGAGAGCTTGGACGAGAGCTTGGAGTGGTGCTTGATCTGGTGCTTGACTTGGTGCTAGGCTTGGAGCTTGCCTTGAAGCTTGGCCTGGAACCAGGTTCGGAGTCAGCTTTAGCTCCCGGATCGGAGTCAGCTTTGGCACCTGGATCGGAGTCAGCTTTGGCACCTGGATCAGGAACAGCTGTGGCACCTGGATCAGAGACAGACTTGGAAACAGACTTCGAGACAGACTTGGAAACAGACTTCGAGACAGACTTGGAAACAGACTTTGAGAAAGACTTGGAAATAGACTTCGAGACTGGACAGAGAACTAGGTTAGACCCAGAACCATAAACAAAATCAAAAACTTGGTTGGAACTAGAGCTGACAACTAAATTAGAGACAGGGCTGGAAATTAAATTAGAGACAGGGCTGGAAACAGAGCTGGAAAATAAATTAGAAACCGCTTCTGAAACTGGACTGGCTGCAGAACTAGAAAAGTAATTAGAGACAGTGGAGGAGACAGTGGAGTGAGCTGGGTTCGAAACGGAGCTGTAAACGGAGCTGGGAGTAAAATCAGCCTCCGAACTGAGAAGGAGAGCAAAAACATATCCAGAAATTAAACCAATGTAGCTAGCAACTAAATCAGGAACTGGACTGGGAACTGGACTAGGAACTGGACTAGGAACAGGGTCGGAACCTGGACTTGGACATGGAACTGAACTAGGAACTGGACTAGGAACAGGGTCGGAACCTGGACTTGGACATGGAACTGAACTAGGAACTGGACTAGGAACAGGGTTGGAACCTGGACTTGGACATGGAACTGAACTAGGAACTGGACTAGGAACAGGGTCGGAACCTGGACTTGGACATGGAACTGAACTAGGAACTAGACTAGAAACTGGACTGGAACTGGGAATGGGAGCAGGACTGGGAACAGGATTGGGAGCAGGACTGGGAACAGGACTGGGAACCTGATTGGGAACTGGATCAGAAATTGGCCTTGGAATAGGGCAGCAATCTGGACATGGACTTGGACATGGACTAGAATTAGGGCAGGAACCTGGACATGGACTTGGACATGGACTAGGACTCAGACAGGAACCTGAACATGGACTCAATGTTGCTCTAAAACCTGGGCTAGGACTTGGAACGGAGGTCATCCCTTGGACCTCGGATACGGACTGAGCTTGAGAAGAGGCCATCCCGTGGGCCTCTGACATGAACTTAGCTTCGGAGGAGGTCATCCCGTGGACCTCTGACATGAACTTAGCTTCGGAGGTTTCTTCTCGAACCTCTGACGAGAACATGGCTTGGGTGGAGGTCTCCTCGTGGACCTCCGGTATAAGCAGGCCAGGAGAGGAGGTTTTCTCTTGAGTCTCTGACATGCACAGGACTGGAGTGGAGGTTTTCTCTTGAATTTCCCCGAGCAGCTCTGCTGTGGAGACCTCCTGCTGGGCCTCCGGCTGGAGCTCGGGGCTGGAGGTCGCCACGTTAACCTCCATGGGCAGCTCCGCTGTGGAGACCTCCTGCTGGGCCTCCGGCTGGAGCTCGGGGCTGGAGGTCGCCACGTTAACCTCCAGGTGTAGCTCCGTGGAGGAGACTTCCTGGTGGGTCTCCGGCTGGAGCTCGGGGCTGGAGGTTGCCACGTTTCCCTCCAGGTGTAGCTCTGTGGGGGAGACTTCCTGCTGGGCCTCCTGCTGGAGCTCGAGGCTGGAGGTTGCCATATTAACCCCCATGAGCAGCTCCGCTGTGGAGACCTCCTGCTGGGCCTCCGGCTGGAGCTCGGGACTGGAGGTCGCCATGTTAACCTCCATGGGCAGCTCCCTTGAGGAGACCTCCTGCTGGGCCTCTGGCTGGAGCTCGGGGCTGGAGGTTGTCACGTTTACCTCCAGGTGTAGCTCCATGGAGGAGACTTCCTGCTGGGTCTCCTGCTGGAGCTCTGAGGGTGCCTGCCTGTGGAGCCACTTATGCACCCGCCAGCTGCCCTTAAAACAGCCTTGGGAGCAGAAGTAGCTGCTCCTTACTCCCTGGTTCCTGCAGGTGGGACACTGCAGGATGGCTGGTCGGGTGCATCCCTCGGTGGCACACGCCTGGGTTAGGGGATGAGAGGTGTAGGCCGCCACGTTAGCCCACTTACTCTCATAAAATCCCAGGAACGTTTGACTAGGTTGGTCACCCAGACGGTCCTTCCCCAAAAAGGTCCTGAGGTCGGGTTGGAAGTCTGGGCTTCCGAACACCTGGACCAGTAGATCCACAAAGCCCGAAACTGTTTTAAGATGCGTGGATCTACTGGCAAGGTGAAGCTCGCCCATTGGCGAGCGGAGCCGACCAGACGAGAGAGGAGGAACCCCAACCACTCTTCTTCGTCGGGTTTGGGGTCCTCCAAGCTCAAAAAATAAAGCTGTGCCTGCAACAAAAAGCATTGAGGCAAAGTGGTAAAGCCGTCAAAATCGTCCGGAGGATAGATGAAAGTCCACTGAGGAAAAAACAGAATTATATGCAGGCATATTAAATGTGGCGTGGCATGGCATGGCGTGGAGTGCCCTCGCTTTCCCCGCTGCATCCATTTTTTTGGTGGAGTATTCTGTTACGACACGTGGTGTGTAGTAGGATGAGGGAGTCAGGATGCATGCGCAGGAGAAACGTCACTTCATTAGTAACAGGAAGTTCAAAAGTAAAGGAACACAAAAAATACCATCAAACATAAATCCATGAACAAAAAGGTAAGAGTAATCCAAAATGATACTTTACTTGGCCGAAGAGGCAGTAATCCAAAAAGGAAACAGTAATCCACAAAAAGGCAGTTATCCAAAAAACACAGGGAAACACATGCGAGGCATCGAAGTGGTCTGGGAACCACGAATTTCGAGCTAAGGGATAAATACGTGAGGCTGGAAAGGTGGTCTGGGAACCACGAAGAACGAGCTAAGGGATAAATACGTGAGGCTAGAAAGGTGGTCTGGAAACCACAAACAACGAGCTAAGGGATAAACGCGCAAGGTTAAACTCATCTAGGCTAATACTCCACCCCGAAGCGGACACGGAGCGGGGCATTTAAACACAGAAATCACATGCCCAAATCAATGACACCTGAAACTCATAATACACAGAATGAATGAGCCGAACATGAACCAATAAGGAATAAGGAGGCGGAGACATGACATAAACCAAAACATATGCACATGGGGAAACACAGGAGGCGGAGACATGACGTGCACGAAAACATGAGCACATGGGGAAACACAGGAGGCGGACACATGACGTGAACGAAAACATAACGATAGTCTATGAATGACAGTCCAGAGGGTTTTTATGAATAGCGCTGGAATGCGCTCAGTGGAATGCGGAAGTATGCCACTCGCTAGCTTCGCAGCGAGAGAGCAGGAGAAAACCTAACACCGGATATGTCCTCTTTTTCAGATCTTAAAAAAACGTCCGACCAGGATTTCTAAATTTGATAAAATGTCCAAGATTTGGCTTTCGTTTCATTAGGATGTGCTTATGGTCTAATACTGCATCATGTGTGTGCATGTTTGCATTGCTTTAACCCCTCTCTGTAAGAATGTAGGAAAAAATGTAAAACATGGGAAGAGTGAAACCAATTTTATTTATATATTTATGTGATGCTAATAATGTGTTTTTTTCATCGTATTAAAGTTAGCATTCATAGTAACACTGTTTTGAACGCTATTAAGACACCCCCTTAAAACAAAACAAAAAAAGTCCTCTTTTTGGAAAACCTGAATATGGTCACCCTAGCTTTTGTGATTTAATGTTACCCGCATCAGGGACATTGATCTTTTATTTATTTGTTTATTTATTTATTTATTTGCTTTTTTTTTTTTTTTTTTTTTTTTAAACAAATCCAAACATTGAACATGTTTTAAGCTCTAAAATAAGCTCTAAATAAAAGTATTTTAGATCATATTGCTTTTCTCTTGACTCTATTTACATATGTGATGAAGTAATCCAAAAATAATCATGAAGTAATTTTACTTTATGAAGTAATTTGTAACTGTAAAGGAATAAATTTTTAAAGTAACCCTCCCAACCCTGCATATGTGGCAGACATTTTATCATGGATTTCAGCTTATCAGCTGAAACTAAATCCCAGCAAGACTGAGCAGATGTACATCAGAGCAGAAATGCATCCCCAGATCAAGATCTTGTGATCTCTCTGGACAATTCTCAGCTCTCAATGCATGCAAACTTGGGGTAGTCTGTACAACTAACTGTTGCTTGCTCATGCAGGTTTCTCCTTTAGAACATCTGGAAGGCCCAAACATTTCTATCCACAGGACATTTAAGTGATTGTTCAGTCCCTTGTCATTATGAGACTGGACTACTGCAACTCAATCCTGACCTCTGCAACTAATCCCTACTGCAGCTACACGACTTATTTTCAACCTCCCAGAGTTCTCCCACACCCCCCATTGCTACAGTGGGGGAAAAACATATTTGATCCCCTGCTGATTTTGTACATTTGCCCACTGACAAAGAAATGATCAGTCTATAATTTTAATGGTAGGTGTATTTTAACAGTGAGAGACAGAATAACAACAAAAAAAAAAAATTCCAAAAAAACGCATTTCAAAAGAGTTATAAATTGATTTGCATTTTAATGAGTGAAATAAGTATTTGACCCCTTCGACTTAGTACGTGGTGGCAAAACCCTTGCTGGCAATCACAGAGGTCAGACATTTCTTGTAGATGGCCACCAGGTTTGCACACATCTCAGGAGGGATTTTGTCCCACTCCTCTTTGCAGATCCTCTCCAAGTCATTAAGGTCTTGAGGCTGACGTTTGGCAACTCGAACCTTCAGCTCCCTCCACACATTTTCTAGGGATTAAGGTCTGGAGACTGGCTAGGCCACTCCAGGACCTTAATGTGCTTCTTCTTGAGCCACTCCTTTGTTGCCTTGGCTGTGTTCTGGGTCATTGTCATGCTGGAATACCCATCCATGACACATTTTCAATGCCCTGGCTGAGGGAAAGAGGTTCTCACACACGATTTGACGGTACATGGCCCTGTCCATTGTCCCTTTGATGCAGTGCAGTTGTCCTGTCCCCTTAGCAGAAAAACACCCCCAAAGCATGATGTTCCCACCTCCATGTTTGACGGTGGGGATGGTGTTCTTGGGGTCATAGGCAGCATTCCTCCTCCTCCAAACACAGCGAGTTGAGTTGATGCCAAAGAGCTCGATTTTGGTCTCATCTGACTACAACACTTTCACCCAGTTCTCCTCTGAATCATTCAGGCAAACTTCAGACGGGCCTGTACATGTGCTTTCTTAAGCAGGGGGACCTTGCGGGTGCTGCAGGATTTCAGTCCTCCACGGCATAGTGTATTACCAATTGTTTTCTTGGTGACTATGGTCCCAGCTGCCTTGAGATCATTAACAAGATCCTCCCGTGTAGTTCTGGGCTGATTCCTCACCGTTCTCATGATCATTGAAACTCCACGAGGTGAGATCTTGCATGGAGCCCCAGACCGAGGGAGTTATTTGACAGTTATTTTGTGTTTCTTCCATTTGCGAATAATCGCACTAACTGTTGTCACCGTCTCACCAAGCTGCTTGGCAATGGTCTTGTAGCCCATTCCAACGTTGTGTAGGTCTACAATCTTGTCCCTGACATCCTTGGACAGCTCTTTGGTCTTGGCCATGGTGGAGAGTTTGGAATCTGATTGATTGATTGCTTCTGTAGACAGGTGTCTTTTATACCGGTAATGAGCTGAGATTAGGAGCACTCCCTTTAAGAGAGTGCTCCTAATCTCAGCTCGTTACCTGTGTAAAAGACACCTGGGAGCCAGAAATCTTGCTGATTGATAGGGGATCAAATACTTATTTCCCTCATTAAAATGCAAATCAATTTATAACTTTTTTGAAATACGTTTTTCTGGATTTTTTGGTTGTTATTCTGTCTCTCACTGTTAAAATACACCTACCATTAAAATTATAGACTGATCATTTCTTTGTCAGTGAGCAAACATACAAAATCAGCAGGGGATCAAATACTTTTTTCTCCTCACTGTATGCTCCCTCCAGTAGGCTCCTGTAGCTGTCCACATCAGATTTAAAACACTGATTATTAAATACAAAGCCAAAAAGAGAGCAGTGCCCACCTACCTTAAAGCACTTATCACTCATCATTACTAGCACTGCTCGATTGGACCCAACATCTCTCAGGGTACAAGGAAGACATGCATTAAGACTCTATGTACTGGCACAAAGGTGGTGGAATGAACTTCCCCTGGCTGTTCAAACAGCTGAGTCACTGACTGTGTTCAAACAACCTACATATTCACCAGACATATAGAAATATTCAATTTCATTATTTTTGTAGGTATCTTTGCTTTACAGCATTTCTTTGCAAATGCAAAGAACAAGAGCTTTAGACAAGAGCTTTTTCTTTTCTTGTGTTGGCATTTGTAATATTTGATGTTAGTTACCTGTTTGAATGTTTTGCTGTTTTTGTCCCTTTGTGCTCATTGTGGTGGAGTTCCAGACCCAATATTGAGCACTGGATAGTGATATGTCTGCCCACTCATTATGGACTACAGTGTGCCTGTTCACTCATTTCACTCACAGAGAGTTTGTATTATCATTCTGAGTGGTCTTGGGGCCTGTGCTCATTTTGTCGATCCATTGCACAATGTTCCGAGTGGTGTTGCCTGATGGCATTGTGGCTGTACAGGCTATGTGCAACTGTAATGCCACCTTGGGTGTGAGAATGTGCTATATAAATGTATTATGTAGTATTACGTAGTATGACCCATTCTACTGCCAATGTTTGTCTATGGAGATTGCATGGCTATGTACTTAATTTTATACACATTTTAGCAATGGGTGTGGCTGAAACATCTGAATTCAATAATTAGTAGGTGTACTCCACATACCTGGCCATGTAGTGTGTGTGTGTATGCATATACTGTATATACAGACTTCACAAGACCTCTGAAGGTGTGCTGTTGTATCTGGCACCAAGAGGTTAGCAGCAGATCCTTTAAGTCCTGTAAGTTGCGAGGTGGGGCCTTCATGGATCGGACTTGTTTATCCAGCACGTCCCACAGATGTGTGATCAGATTGAGATCATCCACATCATGTGAAAGAAAACATGACATCCCTGACCTAGGGCTGAGCCATCTCAACCACAGAAACCTCTGTCAAATCCAGTGATTTAGGCCTTTGGGCCAGACCAGATGGCTTACACATCAGATAAGTTCAAGGAGCATCACCAGTAAATCTGATGACCTAAGCATCCGGAAGGGAAGCCACCAAGTACTAAGTTGAAGGGGTCAAATACTTATTTCCCTCATTAAAATGCAAATCAATTTATAACTTTTTTGAAATGTGTTTTTCTGGATTTTTTTTGTTGTTATTCTGTCTCTCACTGTTAAAATACACCTACCATTAAAATCATAGACTGATCATTTCTTTGTCAATGGGCAAACGTACAAAATCAGCAGGGGACCAAATACTTTTTTCCCCCCACTGTATGCGTGTGGTTCATTGAGTGATTTCCTGAAGGATAAGAGTAAGGAAATTCAGGTAGAATGTCATTATACAGTACTGTGCAAAAGTTTTAGGCAGGTGTGAAAAATGTTAATAGTTTATATTTATTAATTAACAAAATGCAAAGTGAGTGAACAGAAGAAAAATGTACATCAAATCAATATTTGGTGTGACCACCCTTCAAAACAGCATCAATTCTTCCAGGTACACTTGCACAAAGGCAGGGATTTTGTAGGCATATAGTCACGTGTATGATTAAACAATTATACCAAGCAGGTGCTAATGATCATCAATTCAATATGTAGGTCGAAACACAATCATTAACTGAAACAGAAACAGCTGTGTAGAAGAAATAAAACTGGGTGAGGAACAGCCAAACTCAGCTAACAAAGTGAGGTTGCTGAAGACATTTTTTATTTACCACAGGAATGCACTACTGTTCTTATAATCGGTGTAACGTGTGACGGTGCCCAAACTGATTTCTGAATTAACCCAGACGGAACATTGAAAATTTCGTCACTCAGGTGACCGAGAGTAACCCCGAGAGGCCTCCTGTGGCCAGATGCCCTTTGGAATGCAAAAGACTCTTTGGAACCCACACAGGACTTACCCCTGCAATAAAAGAAACCTTTGATGACTGAACGTCTGGGAAACTACAGAATTAGTTCGTCAGCAGGGGTCCACCAAAACTCCGACCAAGGGCCTGTAAATCTCTGACCTAATCTCTGTTTATGACCACATGGATTAGCCTCAGAATCGAAGGCCAGAAGAGAAAACGTCCTCCCTAAAGGTCACCCTGAGGCGACCAAGGACCGGTGGGACATTAGAAGAACGCCAGCCGCCTCTGGAGGACGCGCGCACGCGCACACACACACAAGCTTACCTTACACACACAATGGAGAAATCTCTCTCTTTTCGATGTAACATGTAATTATATGTAATTATTCGATGCCTAAATAGTGTGATGTTATCTTGTTTACATATATTGTGTGTTTATGTAACTAACCTTAATGATTTTAGATACTTTTAATTTAGGATATCATTTTAAATGTCTGTAACCAGGTTTTATTTGTAATATTCTTTACAAGTCCATCGAATTTGGTATGTAGTTAATCGTCTTGAGATACCCTGATTGATTATGCATATCATATTGCAATGGGATACATTATTTCATGTTTTCTCTTAATTTCATATATAATATGGTATAAACCAGCTCCTCCCTGGTCATTTAAATTAGGGTCCGAGACCAGACAAAGAGAGTTCATCCGGACATGCAAATCCAACTTCCTGATTGGCCCATAGCCCAAAGAGGCGTGTGCGTTGGTGTTGTTTTTAAAACACCACGCTCTTCTTCACGCTAAGAGATCACTTCTCAGTCTCTTCAACTTCACTTCTACACTCTTCCGGTTTCTCTCTCCCCCGGGGCCACGTGCCCTGGGAAGAGGAAACCAGGATCTCTCTCTCCCGGACAAAGGATGCAACCGCCTCACGGCCCACACTTTTCAAACGGCGCAACGAACCAGCGAACTCTACACGACCTCGCGCAAACTTTCAAAACCGAAGCCATGCAAGTATAGTTAATGATCTATATCTGCGTTTAAGATTGTACCCCTGTTTACAGGAGAATTAAGTTCGTTGCTGGGTTCTGAAAAAGGCTAATTAGTTGTGTTTTTGTCTGCCACTCCCTTTTATTTCATTACTTTCTCTCTATACCTTTTCTTTCCTTGTATATAGATGTATGTATGTTTGCTTAGAGTTAGTTGTGTGTATCCATAGTTACATCTAGCTATTAAAATCTATTATCCCACGCTTGATTTTCTGTTTTGTCACGTGATGATACAATTAAACGCTGCATAAGATCTCGTTACCCGCTCTAATCTTTAATAACAAACTTTGTGAGTTAATTCTTCCTGGCTAGAAGGATAAACTCCCTCTTTAGAGTTCATAAATCTAAACTAGACTACAGTTTACAGACCACATACATAGTCATAATTAATTATAATCCGTTGTAGTTAATTATCTATATGTATATGTGCACATACATGAATTCCCTTTCATGGCTGATGTATATTTATAACTTTGATTAGATATATAGATATATTTCACGCCAGTCGAGCTAATTCCTTATATAAATTGGAGAATACATTTAAACATGTTAAGCATCTTTTAATTTGTTACATAAATTGTAACTGGTGGAGAATATTTTTAAACGTTGCAGATTCATCCGAGTTACTGCACATTCTGGTAGATAATGCGGGCATGCTTTAAAACTCGTCTCCTTTAAAAAGGTGCTTCGAATCCAAGCGTGCGATTCTGTTTCGTTTTTCATGTTTAAAGTTGATCCATTTCATTATTCTGGTGGAAAAGAATAATGCTAGTAACGCTCTTGATTCGTTACATTGGACATTACATTGCCCCCAGTACTAATGCTAAGGAGGCACTCTGTGAACTGAATGGGGCTATTAGCGACCTGCAGAACACACAAACACACAACCCGATGGACTGATTATTATCACTGGAGATTTCAATCACGTGAATCTCAAGTTAGTGCTCCCTAAATTCCACCAACATGTGAACTTTGCAATGAGAGGGGCGAACATGCTGGATCTTGTTTACACAAACCTCCCCAGTGCGTACCGGGCAGAGCCTCGCCCCCACCTCGGCTACTCAGACCACATCTCTGTTATGCTAATCCCAGCATACAGATTGCTCGTCAGACGCTCCAAACTGGTTCTGAAGCAGGTGAAAACCTGGCCAGCAGGAGCCATCTATGCTCTTCAAAACTGTTTTGAGCACACTGACCGGCACATGTTCAGGGAGGCTGCAACCAACAGCAACTCCACCAACTTGGAGGAATACACGGCATCAGTAACCAGCTACATCAGCAAGTGCAATGATGACGTCACTGACTCCAACACAATCACTACACGCTCCAAGCAGAAGCTGTGGATGACTGTGGAGGTGCTTGCACTGCTGAGGACCTGAGACTCCGCCTTCAGAGCAGGTGACAAGGCAGCCCTAAGAACAGCGAGAGCCAAACTATCCCGGGCCATCAGAGAGGCAAAGTGCATACACCCAGAAAATCCAGTCACTTCACGGACAACGGCAACACACGGCACATGTGGTAGGGCATTCAGGTCATCAGCAACTACAGGACAACATCACCCATCTGTGACAGTGATGCCTCCCTTCTAGATGCGCTAAAAACCTTCTACGCCCATCTAAAGCCCATCTCTCACCCCCCATCCTCATTACATTCTACAGAGGAACTATTGAGAGCATCCTGAGCAGCTGCATCACTGCCTGGTTTGGAAATTGCCCCGTATTGGATCACTATATTGTTACTCTTTTGCACCTGTTTTTTTGCACTACCTGTTATGTCTGACACTTCCATACTAGAACTGTTTACTGGTTGGTGCTACACTATCACTTACTGTGCCAATTGTTCCTGTTTTAGTAGTCACTGTACTGTCTTGTGTTGTTTGCACACGTATGCACGTGCACTTTATGTAAAATGTGTAGTTCTTATTTAGTTCTGTGTCATCACATGTAGTTTAGTGTATTGTTTTATGTAGCACCATGGTCTTGGAGGAATGCTGTTTCATTTCACTGTGTACTGTACCACCTGTATATGGTTGAAATGACAATAAAAGCCACTTGATTTGACTTGAAAGACACATCAGGCTTACTCCCCTTCACAACTGGAAAATGTCCAGCAGTGCCATCAGCTCACACCTGGCAGAAACCAGTGGGATCCTGGTACACCCATCTACTGTCCAGAGAAGTCTGGTCAGAAGCAGCCTTCATGGAAGACTTGCGGGCAAAAAGCCATATCTCCGATGTGGAAACAAGGCTAAGTGACTCAACTATGCACGAAAACACAGGAACTGGAGTGCAGGTGCTCTGGACTGATGAGTCAAAATTTGACATATTTGGCTGTTTGTTTGCCGACAGGTTGAAGAGCAGTACAGGAATGAGTGTCTGCAGGCAACAGTGAAGCATGGTGGAGGTTCCTTGCAAGTTTGGGGTTGCATTTCTACAAATGGTCAGAATTAATGGTCTCCTCAATGCTGAGAAGTACAAGCAGATACTTATCCATCATGCAGTACCATCAGGAGGGCATCTGATTGGCCCCAAATTTATTCTGCATCATGACAACGACCCCAAGCATACAGCAAAAGTCATTAAGAACTATCTTCAGTGTAAAGAACAACAAGAAGTCCTGGAAGTGATGGTATGGCCCCCACAGAGCCCTGATCTCAACATCATCAAGTCTGTCTGGGATTACATGAAGAGAGAGAGAAGCAACTGAGGCTGCCTAAATCCATAGAAGAACTGTGGTTAGTTATCCAAGATGTTTGGGCTACCTGCCGAGTTCCTTCAAAAACTGTGTGCAAGTGTACCTAGAAGAATTGATGCTGTTTTGAAGGCAAAGGGTGGTCACACCAAATATTGATTTGATGTAGATTTTTCTTCTGTTCACTCACTTTGCATTTTGTTTATTGAACTATTAACATGTCTATTTTTGAAAGTATTCTTACTTTACAGCCATGGCCAAAAGTTTTGAGAATGACACAAATATTAATTTTCACAAAGTCTACTGCTTCAGTGTTTTTAGATCTTTTTGTCAGATGTTACTAACTGTTACTGAAGTATAATCACAAGCATTTCATAAGTGTCAATGGCTTTTATTGACAATTACATGAAGTTTATGCAAAGAGTCAATATTTGCAGTGTTGACCCTTCTTTTTCAAGACCTCTGCAATTCACCCTGGCATGCTCTCAATCAACTTCTGGGCCACATCCTGACTGATGGCAGCCCATTCTTGCATAATCAATGCTTGGAGTTTGTCAGAGTTTGTGGGTTTTTGTTTGTCCACCCGCCTTTTGAGGATTGACCACAAATTCTCAATGGGATTAAGGTCTGGGGAGTTTCCTGGCCATGGACCCAAAATGTTGATGTTTTGTTCTCCGAGCCACTTTGTTATCACTTTTGCCTTGTGGCAAGGTGCCCCATCATGCTGGAAAAGGCATTGTTCGTCACCAAACTGTTCTTGGATGGTTGGGAGAAGTTGCTCTCTGAGGATGTTTTTGTACCATTCTTTATTCATGGCTGCGTTCTTAGGCAAAATTGTGAGTGAGCCCACTCCCTTGGCTGAGAAGCAACCCCACACATGAGTGGTCTCAGGATGCTTTACTGTTGGCATGACACAGGACTGATGGTAGCACTCACCTTTTCTTCTCCGGACAAGCTTTTTTCCAGATGCCCCAAACAATCGGAAAGGGGATTCATCAGAGAAAATGACATTACCCCAGTCCTCAGCAGTCCAATCCCTGTACTTTTTGCAGAATAGCAGTCTGTCCCTGATGTTTTTCCTGGAGAGAAGTGGCTTCTTTGTTGCCCTTCTTGACACCAGGCCATCCTCCAAAAGTCTTCGCCTTACTGTGCGTGCAGACGCACTCACACCTGCCTGCTGCCATTCCTGAGCAAGCTCTGCACTGGTGGTGCCCCGATCCCGCAGCTGAATCAACTTTAGGAGACGGTCCTGGCGCTTGCTGGACTTTCTTGGGTGTGAAGCCTTCTTCACAACAGTTGAACCACTCTCCTTGAAGGTCTTGATGATCTGATAAATGGTTGATTTAGGTGCAATCTTACTAGCAGCAATATCCTTGCCTGTGAATCCCTTTTTGCGCAAAGCAATGATGGCTGCACATGTTTCCTTGCAGGTAACCATAGTTAACAGAGGAAGAACAATAATTTCAAGCACCACCCTCCTTTTAAAGCTTCCAGTCTGTTATTCTAACTCAATCAGCATGACAGAGTGATCTCCAGCCTTGTCCTCGTTAACACTCTCACCTGTGTTAACGAGAGAATCACTGACATGATGTCAGCTGGTCCTTTTGTGGAAGGGCTGAAATTCAGTGGACATGTTTTTTTAGGATTAAGTTCATTTTCATGGCAAAGAGGGACTTTGAAATTAATTGCAATTCATCTGATCACTCTTCATAACATTCTGGAGTATAAGCAAATTGCCATCATAAAAACTGAGGCAGCAGACTTTGTAAAAATTAATAAATGTGTCATTCTCAAAACTTTTGGCCACGGCTGTACATTATCAAGTCAGTACAAAAACAGTTTAGATTCCCAAAAATTAATTTTCTAGCACAAAATTAAATGCTACAGAAAAATGTTTGTATGTCATTAAAGAAAGCAGCATATTACGCAAGAGACCACTTTTCAGACAAAAAACACAATTAAGGCTGCTGGGTTTTGCTTTCATATAAGAAATAAGCAGCAAGTGCGAAAGTCAAACTCTCCAGAAGAACTGTGACTGGTTCTGCAAGATGCTCAATAAAACTTAACAGCTAATTTCCTTATAAAACTGCACAAATTGTACCGGAGACTACTATTTTTATTTAAATTTTTTTTTTGGTCACACCAAATATTGGATATGTAATACAGTATTTTTTTTAAAATGTAGAAACATTTAATTTCATTATATTGAAGGCATCTTCGCTCTATACCATTTCTTTGCATGTGGCTAAAACTTTTGCACAGTACTGTATGTCTTATTGCAGTAGCCCATTTTCCATCAGCATGTCCTGGTTCTCCAACATCTGATGCAGACCTTGTTAATCCGGGCGATGCCTGAGCCGGTATGGCTTTTATTATTTTTTTAAATTAAACTTTTTTTATTGTTCAACATTCAAAACTTCAGAGTACATCACCACAGTATTCAGTAATCACCTTTGTAATAACACATTCAGCCACTAGACACCGTAAGTGGAATACAATCAAAACAAAACAAAAGTACATGGAAATTAAACAGATGTTGAGCAGTCCTACTCATTCACACCATTTTTATATGTTGCCAAAAATGATCCCATGTTTTTTCATTTCTCCCTCACAGTGCAATCTCCCCAACATGCTCTCATATGAAGCAATTTCAATCATCCCATCAATCCAATCTTTCAGGTCTGGGGTTTTGGGGCATTTCCAATTGTGTAAAATCATCCTGGCAGCTGTAATACAACCGATCTTAATAAAGGTAAATGCATTTTTTGCTATGTTGGGTACCACTAATTTATCTCCAAGAAGGCATAGTTGTTGTTCCACAGGTAAATTAGACCCCATCCACTCTTCCAGTACTCTCAGAATTTTACACCAGAACGGGCATCCCTGACGAGTACCTCTTGAAATTGTAAAAAATGAGGAAATCATGCCATTTGTCATCACTGCAGCTCTAGGATTTTTATATAATAAACTAACCCAGGACCTAAAATTATGACCAAACCCAAACTTCGACAGGGCTGCGGCCAGAAAGCCCCACTCCACCCTGTCAAAAGCCTTTTCGGCGTCTAAGGATATAGCCGCAATCGGGGTGTTTTCTGAAGAATTTAGCCACATCAGATGAATTAGCCTTCTCACATTATCGGCTGATGACCTTCCTTTAATGAAGCCCACTTGATCCTTATAAATTATACTTGGTAGAACTTTTTCTAACCGTGAAGCTAAAATTTTTGCCAACACCTTACAGTCCACATTAATAAGACTTACTGGTCTAAAATTAGCCAGATCAGTTAAATCCCTATCTTTTTTAGGTATCAGTGTTATTAATGCTTCCATGAAAGTACTAAGTAATACTTCAGTTTCAAACGCCTCTGTATAGACTTCTGTTAGAATTGGGACCACTATGTCAACATATTTTCTATAATATTCAGCTGGAAACCCATCCGCCCCTGGTGATTTGCCAGCTTTCATACAGGTTATTGCAGCTTTGACCTCCTCTTGTGTAATGGGGAAGTCTAGAGACTCTGATTGCAATATATCTAATTTAGGTAACTCGAATTTAGGTAATTAGAAAAAAATTGTTTAAATTTTTCTCCATCCAAATTACCTGAAGATGTATATAAATGTTTATAAAACCTCTGAAAAACTTCATTTATTTCTTTTGTCAATGATACCATAGTATCTCCTTTCTTAATTGCCGGAATAATGTTACCAGCATTTTGTTGTTTTAATTGTCTAGACAGGAGCTTGCCGGCTTTTTCACCTCCTTCATAAAACCTTGTCCGTAGTCTAAATAGTGCATATTCAGCTTTTTTTATTATATATATATATCATATAATTGAAATTTGTATTTACAGATATCCTGATATAAATCATTAGAGTAACGTCTAGCCAGTTCCTTCTCCAGTGTACAAATTGTTGCTTCCAACTTCTTAACCAAGTCTCTTCCTTCCTTTTTCTTTCTAGCTGCCTGTGCAATTAGTTTCCCTCTAATGTATGCCTTTGAGGCCTCCCATACAGATGCGAACCTATTAGTGCTTCACATATTCAATTTAAAGAAGGAGGTCAGATCATCAGCCAATAATGTGCCAAACTCCCCATCTTGTAATAATTCAGTATTTAAACGCCACCTTCCTCTTCTACCAGCTTCTGTATTTAGAGCTATATCCAATTCCACCATTGCATGGTCTGACAATACTATTGCTCCAATCTTACAATTTACTACCTGATCTGTGATAGAACTTGAAAGCAAGAAAAAATCTATCCTAGAATGAGATTTATGGCAGTGAGAAAAAAAAGTATACTCTCTTTCTGTTGGGTTGACCAGGCGCCATATGTCAGTCAATCCAATATCCTCTGTTAGCATATGAAGGGCAGCCCTATGGTATAGAAGGTCCCTGATATTTACTCTTATCCAAAACCCCATCCATAACCTGATTAAAGTCCTCAGCCAGAATTATTTGCCCCTCTTTGTCACCAAGAATCTTGTTTACTTTAATAAAACCCGAATCTGTCTTATTGGGGGCATATACACTGCATAATATCACTTTAACTCCATTGATGAGGGCTTCTATACATATAATCCTCCCAACATCGTCGTTAGTTACTGTTAACATTACAAAATTCAGCCTCTTATTTATTAGGATCATTACCCCATTTTGTTTGCTTGTGAATGATGAATAAAATACATGTCCCACCCAGTCTCGTTTGAATTTGAGCGCTTCATTATCTGTTACATGACTTTCCTGCACAAAAGCAACATCTACTTGTTTATGTTTGAGATATGACAGGACATTTTTTCTTTTAATCGGACTTCCACATACGTTAATATTCCATGTTATAAATCTGACGTGACTACCTATGTATAACACATATTAATCGCACATTGTCGTGCGCGTAATCAAATGCGTTGGGTGTCTGTCCCCTATTGGGGAATGGCATATTAGCCAGTGATGTATAGTTTTTCAAGTTTAACAAATGCCAGTTGAACATTTCAAACACCAAAATTACCTTCTGCAAAATTCTATTGAAAAAGTAACAAAGTATAAAACCCCCTACCCCCAACTTAACAAGAGAAAAAAATAAGAACAAGAAACAACAAAAAAAGAACGGTCATACCAAACAATGAGGACCGTCTTTGTTCAAACACCTTGAGATTGCGGTCTGTGGAGTGCCAAATCAGCTATCCAGCCTTGCCTTGGCTGTCAAAACTGTTCCGAGACAGCACAGTTTTTCGACTCACCCGCCCAACCACCGCATCTTACCCATGTGCTCCAATTTGGCGATCCTGCAGAGAACATTTGGTCCCGTCATTCTGTTGACCCGCAATGCCTTTTGATGAACTGTTCTGCCTCCACACTCGATGTAAACACCTTACTCCTCCCTTGCCATGTGAAACGAAGTGAGGCTGGATATGCCAGTGTATATTTCACGTTGATGCTTCTCAGCATCCTCCGCGAAGCGGTGAATTCCCTCCATTTTCTGGCATTAACAATTAAGTGCCAACAACTGCAAGCCAGGATCTCCTTAACTTTCACAAAACCACCACTAAGACCTATAACTGAGCAACTGTTGCCACTTGATCCCTTTGTCAATCTCACTCTCTATTTCCATCACTCATGATCCCAAGATACTTGGTAGGTAGGTAGATCTCTACACTCACCAGAAGGGAACACCAAACTCTTTTCCAAAAAACATATGTAGACTGGATTAGCATGCTCCGGTGACAAAGCTGTGCAAAAGAACATAGCTGGTCCACTGTTCCATACCCTGGGTGGAACCAACATTATTCCTCTTGAACTCTTGAGTCTCCTCTCCTGGGATAGACTTTTCCTAGGAGGAGTGTGATTCCCATTTTACTGGAACACTCACTCCCTCTGGTACCCTCACCAAAAAAACAAACAAACAAACAAACAAACAAAAAAAACAGTCCAAGGACGTAAGTGGACCATGCATCATTGAGAAGCTGTGTTTACTACACAATCTCAACATTGTTTAAAACTTTTAACATCTCTAGGCAAATCTCCTCCATCACTGCTGTCTTGCTACTATGACTGTTTCTTATCAGTAATCTTAGCCACAGAGATGGAATCCAAAACACCTGATATTTCTGGCACTGCCTTCTGAAGTGAGAGCGACTGGGGAAAGGAGTTACTTAAAGTGTTTTTTCTGTGGCTCAACAAAATCCCCAGCAGATGTCAATACTACCCCACGCACTTGCGTAGCAGAGCTTGGGCAAGGTCTCCTCTCCCTTTCTGTGGTTCCGCACAATTTGCCAGATCTTGGCATCTTTCAAATGTCACTTTCATAGCCTCTTCAAACTCCCCAATGCCTGAGCTTTTGCTTCTACAACGGCTTTTGCTGCAGCCATCATGACTGCCCTATACAGTACATCACAACTGAATCAAGAAAGCACTCTGAAGACAGCTTCCCTCAACACTTGTGTTAATTAAATCTGCCGTTCACTGAAGCTTTTGCCAGATACTATCAAGTAACCCAAAAGACGTAACGAGCTTATAGCTGTGAATATTCTCAGTACAAATGGAAACGTTATGGATGGCACATTCTATCAATTTATACTGTCACCTCAGTTAGCTACAAAACATATTTGCCAAAAGCACTTCAAAAATAAAGCTACGTTTCATACAGTAGGCCTTCTTACAATAAACTAACATTAACTGCACAACATAATCGATAAATAAGTGTCTTACCTAAATCAAAATATTCCACAAAGCCATCATGTCAGTGTCCTCCTACTTTTCCCTGTGTCCCTTACGTATCCATGAGTGCACAAATGGCTTGGGATTGAACTTTGTAATCAGTGGACCCACGATTTCACCATGTTTCAGATCAGAGGCATTGCCATAATTTCCAACATGAGCATTCTAAGGGCCTAGTCCATCTAACACTATATCCATATGTAATCCCATCCTTCATCTTTCTAAGCACTATTTGTTGATGTGGTATTCTATCTACATTTTATAAACTATTCTGTATTTTATACACTAAAAGTTATTCAGCCAATTTAATCAATAATTTAACAAATGTCACATGTTGGAGGTAAATACTGTTGTAGGCAACTCTAATCTCAAGTTTTGGCCTTACCAATAAGTCCAGAGTTGCCATAATGGCAAAGCTACTGAAGAAACATATTAAAATATACTTTGTAACAGATTGAATTTGGGTACATATGCAAGATAAATAATAAATCATAAAAAATAATAAAGCAAATAATTAAAATAACTGGATTTGAACATGATAAAAACATTTTTATATATGGGCTTATAAAGGCAAATATTTTACTGAAAAAAAGCTACAAAATCCCTTATGAATAAATCAGATACTCACGAGTCCTCATCTTCTGAATCCTCATCACATTCAGCACCATATTTGCAGTTGCTACATTTAGTGAGTTTCTTGCTTGTATCTGTACCTGATCCTTCATCATCTACAAGACATTAGGAACCACAAATTACATTAAATAGGATTAGCATATAGCCTAATCAAGAACCTGGTCAGCACAGCTAAAACAAGATTAGTTGTTGTAGTAGTGGGTGGTATGACTTTTTCTTTAATAAAACTTTTTCAAATCCCTTTGTCAGGAGATTTCTCTGCTTTCTGTAAACAACTTAGAACATTGCACCTTTGGTGGCAGACCACCCTATTTTTATGTGAACAAAAATATTGGAACATAAAGTAAATTAAAGTAAATAACACTTAATATTTGGTTGTATATCTCTTGCTTGCAATAACTGCATTAAGCCAGTCTAGGACCTAAGATCACCCGTCACATAATAATAATAATAATAATAATAATAATAATAATAATAATAACAACAACAACAACTATTTTGTATAGTGCCTATAAAAGTTGCTTTCTCAAAAAAATAAATTCTTTAAAAAAATTATGAGCCCCCATGCTCAGACCTTGAGGCACCAAGTTATATACAGCTCATGGCTCATGGCTCATGGTATGTATGACTGCTGGGTTCTCACTGTCCTGTGAACAATGGATGAACCCTCACAGATTAGCAAACCTCTCTTAAAATCATTGATCTAGGCCACTGGCCAAGACCTGGCGGTAGGCCTACAGGATGAAAGCCTGACCCTCAGGTGATAACCTTGCCATTCATATAGCTATTTTACTCCCCAGGGTTAAACATTAGAGTAGTTAAATTATGCTTGCCCTTTTGTGTCTGCTTGCTGAGTAGATTTTGAAATCTAAGTATTGTGTAACATAGTCAGTGTATTTGAATGGGAGTCTTAAACTTGATCAAGTAAAGTTTGAATTAATTTGTGTAGCCAACAGTGAAGAAATCCTGTTGTGTTAGTATGTCCATAGAAACTGGTACAGAATTTTAAGATCGGCTGAGATCACAGAAAACTGTATCAGTTGTAGTGTGCCTGTATCTCATTGTAGCAAAAGTGAGACACCATGCCTCGAAACCACGCTACGAGCACGATATGTTATTTGTGCAGTGTCAAAGTGCCCCGGCACTTGCAAAGTGCTGAAAATTTTGTGCAGTAACAGTCTGTGCTGAACTATTGTTTACGCTGGGTGCCATAATGACGATCAGGCATGGAAGTCCTAGGAAACTCTTCCTGGGCAACTCTGAACTGCACATGCGTAGTCTGTCAACGCCATATTGTAAACAAATGAGAACCATTAACAAACTCTAAAGGAAATGATTTGTTTTTATTTTTTCCCCAAAAAACAAAAACAAACAAACAAACAAACAAACAAAAAAACACACACAAAGTTTTATAGAACTCGTGGTAAAAGTAAATCTCAAACAAACCCCTCTGTATTCAACCTATACTCATTCCACTACATTCCCTACATTCATCAACTTCACCCAAATATGGCATCCTACCCATATAAAGAAATGTGCACAACCTCGCCTTCAAAAGCTTTCATGATAAGCGGCCCAACGGTGTCACATAACATCGGACCGGCCTCGAACTAAGCCCACACAAAAACGAGACACTCCAACACTGGCTAACTTGCAAGAACTGCTGCAGCTTCTAGAGGAGTTCTTGAAGAACCAGGCATACTCCCAGAAACGAAGGACAAACCCGACTCCATATGAAGTGTCCCACCGGAGTTCCAATAAACCAGAAAAGGGGGGAGCCAGAACAGGCTGACACGGCTCGGACAAGTCAAACCCCACACCAACACACAGTTAAAGCAACTAGTGTAGGGAAACCTTCAACCAACCAACCATCCAACTAACTAACTAACTCTTTCTCGCACTCTCATTTAACTTCTCTTCCCCTAATACATCAAATAGAGCAAGAAAGAGAAACTATTAGGGACAGTTTCCTTGCTTAAAGCCTCACAAACCCCTGAGAATAATTAAAAGAAGTTTAATTAACCCATCACTACAATGATATAGAGTAAATAACTGCCAAACGTTAACCTCTCCATTTGTGGTGGGCTGACTCACCCAGACAGGCCCCAAGGACAATCAACACATTCAAGGCCCTTTGTTCTCTCACCCAGTTCGCTCTATCCTTACCACACCGGTCACACTGACTGCACCAGGACACCTCATATATTCTAGAGGACCAAGGACTGCAAGAATACTACATTAACAACTGAAATTGCTTATTTTCTTCCATGAGCTATCACTGTAATTACAGGTGCATCTCAATAAATTAGAATGTCGTGGAAAAGTTCATTTATTTCAGTAATTCAACTCAAATTGTGAAACTCGTGTATTAAATAAATTCAATGCACACAGACTGAAGTAGTTTAAGTCTTTGGTTCTTTTAATTGTGATGATTTTGGTTTACATTTAAGAAAAACCCACCAATTCACTCTCAACAAATTAGAATATGGTGACATGCCAATCAGCTAATCAACTCAAAACACCTGCAAAGGTTTCCTGAGACTTCAAAATGGTCCCTCAGTTTGGTTCACTAGGTAAGCCACAAACATTCATTGACAAAGAAGCTGGCTGTTCACAGAGTGCTGTATCCAAGCATGTTAACAGAAAGTTGAGTGGAAGGAAAAAGTGTGGAAGAAAAAGATGCACAACCAACCGAGAGAACCGCAGCCTTATGAGGATTGTCAAGCAAAATCGATTCAAGAATTTGAGTGAACTTCACAAGGAATGGACTGAGGCTAGGGTCAAGGCATCAAGAGCCACCACACACAGACGTGTCAAGGAATTTGGCTACAGTTGTCGTATTTCTCTTGTTAAGCCACTCCTGAACCACAGACAACGTCAGAGGCGTCTTACCTGGGCTAAGGAGAAGAAGAACTGGACTGTTGCCTAGTGGTCCAAAGTCCTCTTTTCAGATGAAAGCAAGTTTTGTATTTCATTTGGAAACCAAGGTCCTAGAGTCTGGAGGAAGGGTGGAGAAGCTCATAGCCCAAGTTGCTTGAAGTCCAGTGTTCAGTTTCCACAGTCTGTGATGATTTGGGGTGCAATGTCATCTGCTGGTGTTGGTCCATTGTGTTTTTTGAAAACCAAAATCACTGCATCCATTTACCAAGAAATTTTGGAGCACTTCATGCTTCCTTCTGCTGACCAGCTTTTTGAAGATGCTGATTTCATTTTCCAGCAGGATTTGGCACCTGACCACTCTGCCAAAAGCACCAAAAGTTGGTTAAATGACCATGGTGTTGGTGTGCTTGACTGGCCAGCAAACTCACCAGACCTTAACCCCATAGAGAATCTATGGGGTATTGTCAAGAGGAAAATGAGAAACAAGAGACCAAAAAATGCAGATGAGCTGAAGGCCACTGTCAAAGAAACTTGGGCTTCCATACCACCTCAGCAGTGCCACAAACTGATCACCTCCATGCCAAGCCGAATTGAGGCAGTAATTAAAGCAAAAGGAGCCCCTACCAAGTATTGAGTACATGTACAGTAAATGAACATACTTACCAGAAGGCCAACAATTCACTAAAAATGTTTTTTGTATTGGTCTTATGAAGTATTCTAATTTGTTGAGATAGTGAATTGGTGGGTTTTTGTTAAATGTGAGCCAAAATCATCACAATTAAAAGAACCAAAGACTTAAACTACTTCAATCTGTGTGCATTGAATTTATTTAATACACAAGATTCACAATTTGAGTTGAATTACTGAAATAAATGAACTTTTCCACGACATTCTAATTTATTGAGATGCACCTGTATAATGCTTATAACCACAAAGTTGCCATTAGACATTTGATTGTTTATCATGCATGAGTATGATTGATTATGAATATAAACGTGTGACTGATTATTAGTAGTGTGTTAACAGCAGCCAACATTTGTCTTGTTTGTTATGTGTGCGCTCACTGAGTGATTTCCTGAAAGACAAGAGTAAGGAAAATCAGGTAGTATGTTATGTATAGGTGTTAACAGTTGGGACTAAAAGTTTGATCCACACTCTATAAAAGAAAAAAAAGAGAAGCCGTGAAATTATGTGACTACATTCTGCCTGCCAACAGAGAAATTGGGAGGAACTTCATCATGCAGCAAGACAATGAAACAAAACACACTGCCAACACAATAAAGTACTTCATCAGAGGTAAAAAGTGCAAGGTTTTACACTGGCCAAATCACCAGACCTTAACCCAATTGAGCATGGATTTCTTTTTTTTTTTCAGATCCTCAAAGAGTTCTTTGCCATGAGGTGCCATGTTGAACTTCCAGTGACTAGTAAGAGAGAGTGTGAGAGCGATAACACCAAACTTAACACACCTGCTCCCCATTCACACCTGAGACCTTGTAACACTAACGAGTCACATGACACCGGGGAGGGAAAATGGCTAATTGGGCCCAATTTGGACATTTTCACTTAGGGGTGTACTCACTTTTGTTGCCAGCGGTTTAGACATTAATGGCTGTGTGTTGAGTTATTTTGAGGGGACAGCAAATTTACACTGTTATAAAAGCTGTACACTCACTACTTTACAGTCTAGCAAAGTGCCATTTCGTCAGTGTTGTCCCATGAAAAGATATAACAAAATATTTATATATATATATATATATATATATATATATATATATATATATATATATATATATATATATATATATATATATATTGGAGTGTTACTTTTTGGTTCAGTTTGGATATATCTTTTATTTGTTTCAATATATTAATATTTATATAAAAAGTACAGTACATTTTTATGTTACAGTCAATGCTGTTTATTTTTCCAATAAACTTCAGCAATATTTTAATTTGAGTGTTGTGTTTTCATTCAGTATCAATTTAAAAAACTGATTAATCGGTTATCGGCAGGTACTGCCCAACTTAGTTATCGGTATCGGTAAAATACACTATCAGTCGACCTCCACTGTAGACCATGCTATTGCACTGTGGTCCTGAAGAAATGCCACTGTTCCGATGTATACGAGTTAGATAGAGGAAGGACAATAAAAACCCATTTGACTTGACACTGCCTCCTAATCTTGCTCAGCACTTTATCTGCTACTACACAATTTACAGTGCTGTCATTTTTCCTGATTTCCTATATTTTAGCATACGTCACAAAATGTTTTCATATCCTCATACAAAATATAATAAGAGAAGAACATGAAGAAACACAACACTTTAATAATAATTTGTTACATTTATACAGTGCTTTTCTAGACACTCAAAGCACTTTACATAGTATGGGGGGAAATTTCCTCAAACACCACCAGTGTGTAGCATCCACCTGGATGATGCGACGGCAGCCATAGTGGCCAGAATGCCCACCACACACCAGCTATTGGTGGAGAGGAGAGGAGAGTGATGTAGCCAATTCAGGGATGGAGATTATTAGGGGGCCATGATAGATAAGGGCCAGTGGGGGAATTTTGCCAGGGCACCGGGGTTATACCCCTACTCTTTATGAGAAGTGTCCTGGGTTTTTTAATGACCACAGAGTGTCAGGACCTCGGTTTAACGTCTCATCCGAAAGACGGTGCTCTTTTTACAGTATAGTGTTCCCGTCACTATACTGGGGCATTAGGACCCACAACCCTTACATCAATGATGCAAAAAAGTAATTGCTCCCCTAGACATAACAACTGGTTGTGTCAGCTTTAGCAGCAATAACCGCAATCAAATGCTTATGATAACTGGAGATGAGTGTTTCATATCGCTGTGGAGAAATTTTGGTCCACTCTTCTTTGCAGATTTGCTTTATTTCAGCTACATTGTCTTTTGAGCATGAACTGCCCATTTATCAAGTCAGAACTTGACTAGGCCATTACAATACCTTAAGTTTGTTCCTTTTCAGGTATACTTGATCTTGTGCTTTGTTGTCTTGCTGTATAGCACAATTGTGTTTAAGCTTCAGCTCATGAAATGATGCCCAGACAATTTCCTTCAGGATTTTCTGGCAGAGAGCAGAATTAATGGTTCCATAATTTATGGCAAGTTGCCCAGACTGGGAACACTCACCACTGTTCCAAGTTTTCTCCACTTGGAGATAATGTCTCACACTCAGGTTTGATGGAGTCCCAGAGCCTTTAGAAATGACTTTGTAACCCTTTCCAGACTGATATATTTCAATAACTTTCTTTCTCATGTTTTTGGTAATTTCTTGTTGAGAACGTTCAGCCTATTTCACGTTGCAACAGTGAGTGTTAATATTTCTTCCCATTAAAACTGAGTGTACTTGAATCTTCCATAGAAAAAAACATTTGCTACAGATGGTACTCAACCAGAATAGATTTTTTGGCTCTACAGGTACTGCTGCAGTTTCGGCAGTAATAACAGAACCAAAATTAGTACTCAAAAGCCCATGTAAGCAATTGTTGTTTAGAATGAATTCAAGCCTAATAGTAAATGTCAAGATTGTATAATGTGTAGCCTACTACCACCCCGTATTTTATTTTTATTAAACTTTAGAAATGTGTGTATTATTATTTATATCATTGTATCTTGTATTATTTTGTCCTTGCAATAAAATAAAAATGATAGAAAAGGTGGATTACTCTGCATGGGAGCATTAAGGGTGGAAGCCTAGTTGTCTAATACCCTACATTAATTATGCTGGGGAAAAAAAATGGAATGTGTGGTCGGTTAGATTTAAGAAAAAAATATTACGTATGGTTTACATAAAAATATTAAATTTCTCATGAAAATGTGATTTCATAGCTTACGCTAAACTTACTTTTAACAACTTTTGTAAAGTGAGCATGATCAATTCACATAGTATTAACATAAACCAATTACATTATGAAATCTTGTGGGGGCCTAAACCTCGGGTTCGGTCCTCAATGCAGAGTTCAGTTTTATTCAGACCATTGAAAATACATGATCAAATCATGTTGGATGCACGAAAACAAATTATATTAATGTAACTCTGTTGAATCATGTGGAACAGATGTACGCTTTTGAATTAAGTAATGAATGAATGTGACCACCCTTTGCCTTCAAAACAGCATCAATTCTTCTAGGTACACTTGCACACAGTTTTTGAAGGGACTCGGCAGGTAGGTTGGCACAAACATTTTGGATAACTAACCACAGTTCTTCTGTGGATTTAGGCAGCCTCAGTTGCTTCTCTCTCTTCATGTAATCCCAGACAGACTCGATTATGTTGAGATCAGGGCTCTATGGGGGCCATACCATCACTTCCAGGACTCTTTGTTCTTCTTCACACTGAAGATAGTTCTTAATGACTTTCGCTGTATGTTTGGGGTCGTTGTCGTGCTGCGGAATAAATTTGAGGTCAATCAGATGCCTCCTTGATGGTATTGCATGATGGATAAGTATCTGCTTGTACTTCTCAGCATTGAGGAGACCATTAATTCTGACCAAATCCCCAACTCCATTTGCAGAAATGCAGCCCCAAACATGCAAGGAACCTCCACCATGCATCACTTTTGCCTGCAGACACTCATTCGTGTACCGCTCTCCAGCCCTTTGGCGAACAAACTGCCTTCTGCTACATCCAAATATGTCAAATTTTGATTTGGCCAGAGCACCTACTGCCATTTTCTGCACCCCAGTTCCTGTGTTTCTGTGAATAGTTGAGTCGCTTGGCCTTGTTTCCACGTCGGAGGTATGGCTTTTTGGCCGCAAACCTTCCATGAAGGCCACTTCTGACCAGACTTATCAGGACAGTAGATGGGTGTACCAGGGTCCCACTGGTTTCTGCCAGGTCACTTTGCATTTTGTTAACTGATAAACTATTAATATATCTATTTTTGAAAGCATTCTTACTTTACAGAATTTTTTCACAACTGCCAAAACTGACAATTGCACAGTACTGTATATATTTATATTATACTAATAATGGCACCGTTGGTAAATATGAGAAAAGAAGGCTGTGAAAAATTGTCTATTGTTTAACCTTTTGTTAAAAATATTCACAAAAATACTCTACACTCTCATTAATACTTCATGCTAACTCCCTTTGCCACGATAACAGCTCTGAGTCTTCTCTTATAATGCCTGATGAGGTTGGAGAATACATGGCAAGGGATCTGAGACCATTCCTCCATACAGGATCTCTCCAGATCCTTCACATTTTGAGGTCCACTGATGGTGGAAATTGGCATTTTCAATGTTTTTGCTATATTCTTATAGCCCATTTTGTGAAGCTCAACAACCTTTTGCCGCACATCACAGCTGTATTCCTTTGCCTTACCCATTGTTTTGAATGACTAAGGGAATTTGGCTTATGTGTTACCTCATATTTATGCCCGTGGTTGAACAATTTCCTGTTCCTAGTCACCCAGGTATACAAAAAAAAAAAAATTTAAAATATCAATGGGAATATACTTCAAATATATTTTTCTCATATGAATTCATAGGGGTGTCAATAATTGTGGCTGACATATATTTAGCATATATATATATATATATATATATATATATATATATATATATATATATATATATATATACACACACACACAGTATCTCACAAAAGTGAGTACACCCCTCACATTTTTGTAAATATTTTATTATAACTTTTCATGGGACAACACTGACGAAATGACACTTTGTTACAATGTAAAGTAGTGAGTGTACAGCTTGTATAACAGTGTAAATTTGCTGTCCCCTCAAAATAACTCAATAAACAGTCATTAATGTCTAAACCGCTGGCAACAAAAGTGAGTACACTCCTAAGTGAAAATGTCCAAATTGGGCCCAATTAGCCATTTTCCCTCCCCGGTGTCATGTGACTCGTTGGCGTAACAAGGTCTCAGGTGTGAATGGGGAGCAGGTGTGTTAAGTTTGGTGTTATCGTTCTCACACTCTCTCATACTGGAAGTTCAACATGGCACCTCATGGCAAAGAACTCTCTGAGGATCTGAAAAAAAGAATTGTTGCCATACATAAAGATGGCCTAGGCTATAAGAAGATTGCCAACACCCTGAAACTGAGCTGCAGCATGGTGGCCAAGACCATACAGCGGTTTAACAGGACAGGTTCCACTCAGAACAGGCCTCACCATGGTCAACCAAAGAAGTTGAGTGCACATGCTCAGCATCTTATCCAGAGGTTGGCTTTGCAGAATAGACGTATGAGTGCTGCCAGCATTGCTGCAGAGGTTGAAGGGGTGGGGGGTCAGCCTGTCAATGCTCAGACCATACGCCGCACACTGCATCAAATTGGTCTGCGTGGCTGTCGTCCCAGAAGGAAGCCTTTTCTAAAGATGATGCACAAGAAAGCCCGCAAACAGTTTGCTGAAGACAAGCAGACTAAGGACATGGATTACTGGAACCATGTCCTGTGGTCTGATGAGACCAAGATAAACTTATTTGGTTCAGATGGTGTCAAGCATGTGTGGCGGCAACCAGGTGAGGAGTACAAAGACAAGTGTGTCTTGCCTACAGTCAAGCATGGTGGTGGGAGTGTCATGGTCTGGGGCTGCATGAGTGCTGCCGGCACTGGGGAGTGTACTGTGACATGTACTGTGACATACTGAAGCAGAGCATGATCCCCTCCCTTCGGAAACTGGGCCGCAGTGCAGTATTCCAACATGATAACCCCAAACACACCTCCAAGATGACCACTGCCTTGCTAAAGAAGCTGAGGGTAAAGGTGATGGACTGGCCAAGCATGTCTCCAGACCTAAACCCTATTGAGCATCTGTAGGGCATCCTCAAACGGAAGGTGGAGGAGCGCAAGGTCTCTAACATCCACCAGCTCTGTGATGTTGTCATGGAGGAAGAGGCAACCTGTGAAGCTCTGGTGAACTCCATGCCCAACGGGGTTAAGGTGCTGGAAAATATTGGTGGCCACACAAAATATTGACACTTTGGGCCCAATTTGGACATTTTCACTTAGGGGTGTACTCACTTTTGTGGCCAGCAGTTTAGACATTAATGACTGTTTGTTGAGTTATTTTGAGGGGACAGCAAATTTACACTGTTATACAAGCTGTACACTGACTACTTTACATTGTAGCAAAGTGTCATTTCTTCAGTGTTGTCCCATGAAAAGATATAATAAAATATTTACAAAAATGTGAGGGGTGTACTCACTTTTGTGAGATACTGTATGTATGTGTGTGTATATATATATATATATATATATATATATATATATATATATATATATTGCAATCGTTTGATATCCATGAGAGCAGAGTATTTTTGTGAATTTTTTGAACAGAAGATCAAGATGGGGGTACCTGTCACCACAAGCATGACCTGAGAGTACCTGCACAGTTTTGGCGCAGCGCCACCTAGTGGTCACGAGATATAGAGGTAAAAAAAGAGGAAAATTTTGCTTATAACTTCTGAACGGGTTGACCAAAATTCACGAGACTTGTCTTATTAGATTCGGTACGGCATACCGAGTCGAACGGTACTCAATTTCCCCATGTCGGCCATTTTGAGCATCGCCCATTTTGAATTTGGTAGTAGACTGCTATATTTTACAAACGTATTGGCGTATCATTTTGAAACTTGGCATGTGTCATTGGCACCATGCCCTGAAGGTACTCAAGACATTTGAGACAGCAAGTATAATGACATTTCAAAAAATGCTAATAGCTTTTGAATAATTTTGCCTATTGTAATGACAGTGGTCTTGATAGATTCCGTGAGTCATGCTGAGAACGATGATACCAATTATGCCACAGTCGACTGAACTTGCTGTCCGCCATTTGGAATTTTGTTGAAAACTTACTTTTTCGAACTCCTCCTAGATTGTTGGCCCGATTTTCACCAAATTCGATTCAGATCATCTTCAGACCATACCAGCTAAAAGTTCAAAAGCTTTATAATAGACCAAACCATGCTCATTTAACTCATCAACAAAAATGATGGCATGATGCCAAACTGAATCTGAGGCTGTATCTCTGCAACACTTATTCACACCAACATATTTACACCAAACTTTGTGTGTGGCATTGCCACCCCACCCTGACAACACCACATCAATTTGTTGACAGTGCCACCTATTGGTCAAACATGATAAGCAATTAAATCATATAAAAATTGATTGTATTTATAAATTGCTCTTTTTTACAGTTGGTCTTGATGCCTCCTGCCATGCTTGTTTAGCTCTTCATTTAGCCTCTCTTGTGCTTGGCCCCTTAATTGCTGCTTGCAGCTATATTTACTATTATGCTGGCTTGAGAAAGCCAACATACTGAAATGCTATTTAAACTTATTCTTCTCTTTTCTTCTTCTGAGACTAAAATTTCTGACTCTAACTAGTCATAGAGCTTTAAAGCTACAACCACCAAACTCTGCTCAGACCTACAGACTGTTCTGACTCGTGTTGCTATATCTGGCTGCTATATCTATATCTAACTGATCAGACTTATGGTTTTCCTAAAAATGACAATGAAAATTCCCCAAAACTCCCACTGATGAAATGTTCAGAGCCTGGCTCGGAATGTCCTCGAACTTACAGACATGTAAAAGTGCTTCCAGTGTCTCACGTAGCCAACGATATTCAATGCTGATAGGCAGGCCTATGTAATTGATCACACTGGTACAGCGACGTAATAGCATAACAAACTTAATAGCAGTGAATATTCTCAGTACAATGGGAAACATTTATGGATTGCACATTCTATAAGGTTATGTGCTGTCACCTCAGTTAGCTACAACACACATTTGCCCAAAGCACTTCGAAAACAAAGCTACTTTCATACAGTAAGCGTATTTACAATAAACATTAACTGCACAACATAATCGAGAAAAAAATCGTTTTTACCCAAGACAAAATATTCCACAAATCTGTCATGTCAGTGTCCTCCTACTCTACCCTGTTCCTTCACGTATCCATGAGCGCACAAGTGGCTTGGGATTGAACTTTGTAAGCGGTGGACCCACGATGTTCAAAAACAACAGAGACGAGATGGTGTGTATGAGAAGGGATGCACACTGCGAGCTACAAATGAGATTCATTTTGGACAAACCCTGCTCGCCTTCCACTCGAGATCGGTATGGTATTCACAGAAGCCAACAACTGCCTCAGTCCTTCTGGAACTTTTTGTCTATTTGAGTCCCTGTACTCCCTAAAAGCCTGAATGACTGTACATGGGCTGTTAACTCTATTTAATTCCAGGCAGTCAATATCACTTTCAAAGCCATGCGCAGGTTAACAATGTTTAGCCTCATAAGCGCTTCTAAAAACCTTCCACAATCAGGTTAGCGTTATCACTGCTAGTTGTGGGAACGGTCACCAAACTGCTTCATCAGTGAAGCAGTTCACCTACTGCTGCTCGCTCTCTTGGACTCTTGCCTTTTTAGTATTTTGTTTGTGTGCTTAAAAAATGCTGGTAATGATAACTGCTTTCTTTTCGCCATGACACACTCTACAACGCATGCTATGTGACTGTAGGCTTCACTTCATGACAGTGAATTCAGGTGAACTTTGAGCTTGAAATTATTACGTTATGTGAAAGAGGCTATTGATTGATCTAGCTAGCTATCCAACTCTACAACTATTGGCACTCTTTCTTTCTTTCTTTCTTTCTTTCTTTCTTCCTTCCTTCCTTCCTATCTATCTATCTATCTATCTATCTATCTAATTAGCATTGTTCGCTAGTAAGCAAGCTAACGTTATGCTAACCGCTGCATGTAAAAAATAAAATTGGCTCAGGTGGTAGAGTGGGTTGTTCACTAATCACAGGGTTGGCTGTGTAACCAAACATACCACAGGGTTTGGTGGTTCGATTCCCCGCCCACATGACTCCACAGTCATAGTCACAGCCGAAGTGTCCTTGGGCAAGACACTGAATCCCAAGTTGCTCCTGATGGCAGGCTAGTGCCTAGCTAACGCTACACTAATCGCTACCCTAAGACATTGAAGATGCTAAATTGCAATGGGGTTTTTGACATCTCGAGGCAATAAATTTATGGGGAAAAAAGGAAACAGAAGTGTCTCACGTCATTCACTGAGTGATTTAGATTAAACTTTAAGAGCTTTATGTTTGGTACTGGGGGCTGATCACATGGATGTGACTATTGTGAGTCACAGTCATAGTGCCACCAACTGGCAGCAGGAAGTGTCACTTAAAACAGGCTTTCAAATAGTCCACTTATATTTACCCGAATCGCTTCGAACTTGGTCAGAATATTGTTCAGACACGGCTGATGTAAAATTGCAAAAGGAGTCTTGATATCTTAGTGTTGCCATGGCAATGCATCAAATTTTAATACTCATTTCTTTGTATATTTGGGTGTTTTACTCTATAGCACTCACTTCACTATGCATTGCTTTCATACACCCACTGGGTGGCGATGGCACCGTAATGCTTGGGCCCGTCATTGCTGCTTGCAGCTATTATTATTATTATTATTATTATTATTATTAATACTATTATTATTGTTATTCTTCTTCATCTTCTTTTTCTTCTTATTATTATGTTGGCTTGAGAAGTATGCATACTGGTCTGCTATTTAAGCTTTTTATTATTACGTTGGCTTGAGTAGGCCAACATACTGTTTTGCTTTATAAGCTTATTATTATTATTATATTGGTTTGAGAGCCCCTCCTACGGTGGCCGAGAAGTGCAAAACAAATCACAAATATGAAAACAAAATAACAAATCTGAAAACAAAACAACAAATTATAAATACAATGGCAAATCTAAAAACAAAATAACAAGGCAGAAAACACAATGACAAATCCGAAAACAAATTAACAAGTCAGAAAACACAATGGCAATTCGGACAAAACGAAAAGGTAGGTATATTTTGCGAATGGGTTACTTACCACTGATTGAACGACACATCTGTCAATCAAGATATACAGGAAGTACAGCAGGCTGCAGCGCTGCACCATTACTAGTGATGGGAATTCCAGCTCTTTTTAGTGAGCCAGATCAGCAATAAGAGCCGGCTCTTTCGGCTACCAAACTGCTCTTCACTTAGTACCACTTCTGGCTTTTATAATTCAGCCAGATTTGCAATATTTTGACCTATGATTAGTATGTGTTTCGATGTAATTATACTAAAACTTATAATTTTACATTATGTTTGGCATAAAAACCTTAAGTAATGTAAAAACATCAAACAGTATTACATATGTGTATTGAATGTTTTATTTATATTGAACTATCCAAAACACAAAGACCCTGCTCCATATATTTTTACCTTACAAATTCTACATTCTGTCTTTATATTGTCTGTTATTAAAATGCATGTATTAAATGTATTAAAATGGAGAACGTTATCACACGTGATTGGTCGCACGCACATATACGTCAACACAACATTCAGTCAGTGCTTGGAGCGCGCGTGGCCGAGCAGTGTGGCGAAAAGATTGGTCTCTCGTGGCTCATTGTTGTTTTTAGCATTTTAACTAAGACATATTTCAGCTAAATGGTATAAGGTCCTTTGGTAAGACACCGGAGTATGCCTGGCACCAAAAAGAAGCTCACTCTTTCGGCGAAATCTAAATCGTCTGAGATTAGATCACCTCAGGTCAGCCAGGCAAACATGGCGGAGCAGGCCTCACGTTTGCTGAATCAGGCTGAGGTTGACAGTTTGGTGGAAAGAATAACAGCTGAGGTGCTTAAAGGGGTTGAAATTTCTTTCAACAAAAAGATCGACCTGGTCATACAGAAGCTCGATGTCTGCTCTTCAAAACTAGGGGTGCTGGACACTCGAATCACTGAGATGGAAGGTCGGGTTTTGAGCACCGAGGATGCCGTGGTTTCCTATGGATCGAAACTTGGTGAAGTGGAGAATAAGCTTGAGTCTGCCTTGGGAAAAAAATTGACGACCTAGAGAATAGGAGCCGACGCTGCAATTTACGTATCATTGGCCTTCTGGTGGGCAGTGAGGGTAGAAACCTGACCGCCTTTTTTAAATCTTGCTTTTTCAAGTCAGTTTTAAAGGAGGAACTGTTCAAATAGATCGTTGCCACCACGCCCTCACTCATTGCACCCTACCGGGCCAACAGCCCTGCACTTTTATCATAAAATTTCATAATTTCCAGGATAAAGTCCAGATCATGCAAGCTGCAAGAAAGGCGTGCACCCTGACCTACAACGGAGCCCCTATCATGCTGTTTGAGGATTGTTCCACAGCAGTGATGAGGAAAAGGCAAGAATTTCACCAAGTGCTAAACCACTGCGTGTGAAGAATGAAATTAGCCACATTCGATAGCAAGCACACTAACGCTATGCTAACGCTGCGCTAACCGCTAGGTATGAAGAATGAAATTAGCCATGTTCACTAGCAAGCATGCTAGTGGTTAGGGTAGTGTTACCAGTTAGCCATGTTTGACAGCAAGCGAGCTAACACTACGCTAACCGCCACGAGTAAAGAACAAAATTAGCCATGTTCGCAAGCAAGTGAGCTAAAGCTACGCTAACCGCTGCATGTAAAGAATAAAATTGGCTATGTTTTATCTATCTATCTTTCTATCCCATCTATCTAATCAACTCTATAACGATTGGCACGCTATCTTTTAGACTTGCTTTGTCAAGCCAACATCAAAGTTTGTCGTGACAAGCTTTACCCATCTAGTTATTGGTGCTTCCAAAGCAAAGCATCACAATTGTTATTGCTCATACTTATTATAATTATGTGCAGTAATGCATTAAGGGTATTTTAGTGATGTCATGCATAATCAACCCCAAAATAAGTGAAATCACAAAACTACCTCAACATAGACATGTGACATATCAAAACACTCAGCTCAATGAGGAGAATTGCATTATGAGTATTTATTCCGTTATTTGATCTTTTGAAAACCGTCCCTTTGCGCCACCTGGTGATAATTTCATGAATGACTTTCACATCTAACTGGTTTGTATTTACTGCCATGGCCTTGTGGCAGCTGTACACGCGACAGTAATGATCATTCTGGTTGACTACCTACTGTATCAGTGCTGTGTCGAGGACTTCAGTGGAGTTTTTCACATAGTCTGCGCTGTCCACCGAAAACAGTTTGCATTAAATGAACAAACAGTACAATATTGCAGTGAGGTATTTGAACGCTAAAATATTGTATTTCATTGTATTTGTATTGCATTATTCAGTGATGCCACAGTTAAATTAAATTTTAGGAAAGCCTGGGCTTCCCATGTTGTCTCAAAGCTATTGCTTCTGGCCTGGTCAGCAGCAATTATGTATCTGCATACAGGGAGGAGTTAGAGCAGCTTGCAGATTGGTGCAGGCTGACTTTATCTCAAATTTCAGTGCAGTGACTCAACAAGGCCAGTCTTGTTGCTAAAACAAAAGAGATGACTGCTGACTTTAGGACGACATTGTTGGAAAGGTTCTATTTAAATGATGTTTAGATTCAACAGGGCTGCCAGTCATCAATTGAACCCAATTATTAAAAATAATCATTTCAACTGCATTTTGTGTTTACTCAGTCTTAAATTAGATTTTGTACACTGTCCCTTTTCTAAGAATATCTCAAATTAAACCTAACAACTACAGATACTTTTACTGGCCATTATGACTGACATTGCAACCAACCAACCACAGACTTTTCCTACAGGCTGGTGGTAAACCAGGTTCAGAGGTTTCTTTAACTGTTGAAAACCAGTTTATGCAAGTGTATATACAGTAGATGGAAGAACATATAGACAGTACAGTGTACACCTATCAGACATAATATTAAAACCAGTGACAAGTGACATGAATAACATTGATTATCTCATTACAATGGCACATGTCAAGAGATGGGATATATTAGGCAGCAAGTAAACAGTCAGTTCTCGAAGTTGATGTGTTGGAAGCAGTACAAATGGGTAAGCATAAGGATCTGAATGACTTTGACAAGGGCCAAATTGTGATGGCTAGATGACCTCCAATACGGGAGGTCTTGTGGGGTTTTCCCGGTTATGCAGTGGTTAGTACCTACCAAAAGTGGTCCAAGGAAGGACAACCGTTGAACCATTGACAGGGTCATGGGCGTCCAAAGCTCATTGATGCATGTGGGGAGCGAAGACTAGCCTGTCCAGTCCAATCCCACAGAAAAGCTACTGTAGCACAAATTGCTGAAAAAGGTTAAAGGTGGCCGGGTCTGATGAATAACGTTTTCTTTTACACCATATGGACAGCTGGGTGTGTGTGCGTTGGTTACCTGGGGATGAGATGGCACCAGTCTGTACTATGGGACCAAGGCAAATAGGCAGAGGCAATGTGATGCTCTGGGCAATGTTCTGCTAGGAAACCTTGGGTCCTGGCATTCATGTAGATGTAGAATGATTCATGTAGAAGAGATTGCACAAACTTGACCTGCATGGGAGGCGTGCCAGGAAAAAGCCTTTTGGAATAATGTGCTCTGGACAGAGGAATCAAAGATAAAACTGTTTGGCCACAGTAATAGCAGACATGTTTGGCATTGACCAAAGACAGCATTTCAGGAGAAGCATCTCATACCAACTGTGAAGCACACTGGTGGAAATGTTATGGTTTGGGGTTGCTTCACTGCCTCACAGACTAGACAGCTTGCGTTCATTGATTCAAATATGAATTCTGTGTCATATCAAAGAGTGCTTGAAGACAATGTGAGGCCACACCTGTCCAAAAGCTGTAGTTGAACTGAAAGTGGACATTTCAAGCACACTAGCAAATCCACCAAGGAATGGTTCAAAAAGAAGAAATTGAGGTTTATGGAGTGGCCTAGACAAACACCGGACTTGTGGGGGGATATTTGAAACAGGCAGTACATGCAAGAAAACCCTCAACTATCTTGCAACTGAAAGAATATTGCATGGAGGAATGGTTAAAAATTCCAGCAAGCCAATATCAGAGACTGGTGGACAATTATGCCAAATGCCTGCTAGAAGTTATTTTTGCTAAAGGCGGCAATACTAGCTTCTGAGGCCAAGGGTGTACTTACTTTTTCCACAGAAGTAAAATAAAATATATGCCAGATATAGAAGATATAAACTTAAAATACTGAATTTAGCCTGAACCCAGTCCCCAGAACCCAGTGTTGTTGTATTCAATATTATAACTTTTTAAAAACGTATATATAAGTGATATATTTAGTGCCACTGTGCTTACTTAGGGTCATAATTGTAAATAAATAAATCCCTAGTAGTTTTGAGAGATTTAATTAGAAATCCATGCAAAAACTAAATATTTAATATTTTTGTAAAGTAAAGATATTTGATGTAGACTTCAGGCTAAAATAAATATTTAGTTTATATCTTATAAGACTGAATACCTTCCGAACCCACTGTAAAGTAGCGATATTTTTTTCCAGGTGAAAACTGAAAACGTGACAGAAATGTCAAAATATTACCACAAGATTAGAGCAACTGGAATCCTTTACTCTAATCCAACTGGCTGAATTAATTTCACTGACCATCATCAGATTGTGTACTAGAGCTGATACATACTTGGTTCCTCAAGGACCTACTACCAGAGGCAATCAAATAGAAGAAAACATAATTCAACTATAGGCCAATATCAAACCTCGTTTTATCTCCTGAGATCTTGAGTTCAATCCTGAGCTGAGTTTTTCATGTTCTCCCATGTACATGTGGGATCCCTCCAGGTCAAATAGGTGTGCAATGCACTGCTACTGGCATTACATCCAAGTTGTGCCTTTCAGTTCAGTTTGATGCTATTACTCCATTAGAGAACAACATTTAATCTATTTATTGTTTGGTACAAAAACAACAACAAAAAAATATCTTACTTTGCTCTAATAACAGGTACTTTTAAAACTGAAGAAACATGACATTATACCGTTATATATACAGTATCTCACAAAAGTGAGTACACCCCTCACATTTTTGTAAATATTTTATTATATCTTTTCATGGGACAACACTGAAGAAATGATACTTTGCTACAATGTAAAGTAGTGAGTGTATAGCTTGTATTACAGTGTAAATGTGCTGTCCCCTCAAAATAACTCAACACACAGCCATTAATGTCCAAACCGCTGGCAACAAAAGTGAGTACACCCCTAAGTGAAAATGTCCAAATTGGGCCCAAAGTGTCAATATTTTGTGTGGTCACCATTATTTTCCAGCACTGCCTTAACCCTGTTGGGCATGGAGTTCACCAGAGCTTCACAGGTTGCTACTGGAGTCCTCTGCCACTCCCCCATGACGACATCACAGAGCTGGTGGATGTTAGAGACCTTGCGCTTCCGTTTGAGGATGCCCCACAGATGCTCAAAAGGGTTTAGGTCTGGAGTCATGCTTGGCCAGTCCATCACCTTTACCCTCAGCTTCTTTAGCAAGGCAATGGTCGTCTTGGAGGTGTATTTGGGGTCGTTATCATGTTGGAATACTGCACTGCGGCCCAGTTTCTGAAGGGAACTGCTTCAGTATGTCACAGTACATGTTGGCATTCATGGTTCCCTCAATGAACTGTAGCTCCCCAGTGCCGGCAGCACTCATGCAGCCCCAGACCATGACACTTCCGCCACCATGCTTGACTGTAGGCAAGACACACTTGTCTTTGTATTCCTCACCTGGTTGCTGCCACACACGCTTGACACCATCTGAACCAAATAAGTTTATCTTGGTCTCATCGGACTACAGGACATGGTTCCAGTAATCCATGTCCTTAGTCTGCTTGTCTTCAGCAAACTGTTTGCGGGCTTTCTTGTGCATCATCTTTAGAAGAGGCTTCCTTCTGGGATGACAGCCACGCAGACCAATTTGATGCAGTGTGCAGCGTATGGTCTGAGCGCTGACAGGCTGACACCCCACCCCTTCAACCTCTGCAGCAATGCTGGCAGCACTCATATGTCTATTCTGCAAAGCCAACCTCTGGATATGATGCTGAGCACGTGCACTCAGCTTCTTTGGTCGACCATGGTGAGGCCTGTTCTGAGTGGAACCTGTCCTGTTAAACCGCTGTATGGTCTTGGCCACCATGCTGCAGCTCAGTTTCAGGGTGTTGGCAATCTTCTTATAGCCTAGGCCATCTTTATGTAGAGCAACAATTCTTTTTTTCAGATCCTCAGAGAGTTCTTTGCCATGAGGTGCCATGTTGAACTTCCAGTGACCAGTATGAGAGCGTGTGAGAGCAATAACACCAAACTTAACACACCTGCTCCCCATTCATACCTGAGACCTTGTAACGCTAACGAGTCACATGACACCGGGGAGGGAAATTGGCTAATTGGGCCCAATTTGGACATTTTCACTTAGGGGTGTACTCACTTTTGTTGCCAGTGGTTTAGACATTAATGGCTGTGTGTTGAGTTTTTTTGAGGGGACAGCAAATTTACACTGTTATACAAGCTGTATACTCACTACTTTACATTGAAGTGTCATTTCATCAGTGTTGTCCCATGAAAATATATAATAAAATATTTACAAAAATGTGATGGGTGTACTCACTTTTGTAAGATACTGTACACTGAGACTGTGAGAATTTTAAACTGTACACTAATAATACATTTCTGGCCATAACACCCACTACTATTCCATATTATTCTGGGTATGCCTCTGACAGTTGTTTTGTTTTGAAGCATAAACAAGGAAGCCTTAGCAATGAGACTGGATGTTCCCAGAAAAAAAAAAAAAATTAAATTTTCTTACCTCCATCCCCAGACCCTGAGCTGCTATCTGCAAAAAAAAAAAGAAATTATGGTTAGAACTTCAGTGTCTTTGACAGTATCTATCAAATGTACAATACAAATGCACAAACAAATAAATACAGATTATGTATTTTAAAGAGACAGAATTATTATGAAGTCACCCAACAAACAAGAACTCTATTCATCTTTTTCGGGTTTTATTACATGTAACCCGGAATTTAATTATTTTATTTTATTTTATTTCTATAAATATAGTTTATTGAGGAGCCATGATGTACAAAAGAGAGTTTTGCACACATACCAAACACTGGTGTATTTTCACAAGCAGAAAACATAACAGCCTGCCAAACATCCCCTCAACCACACACTAGGAAGGGTTTTGGTGTTAAACTTACATTCTACACAGTTAAGAACACCTCAAAGATGTCCACTTAGAAATGCTGCAGCTTATGGCAGAGATCAAAGTATGAGTGAGACATGCTTCTTTTGTTTTACATTTATCACATACTGGAGAAATGTTTCGGGGAAAAATGTAGTCTTGCAACCTGTTTTATTTTAATTTGGTAGAGACATATACATACACACACACTATATATATATATATATATATATATATATATATATATATATATATATATATATATATATATATAAGTCAATATTTTGTACTACCACCCTCTGCCAAGATCCAAGTCTTCTATAATGCCTGATGAGGTTGGAGACAAGGGATCCGAGACCATTCCTCCATACAGAATCTCACCAGATCCTTCAAATTTCTAGGTCCACGCTGGTGGACTCTCCTCTTCAGTTCACCCAACAGGTTTTCTATGGGGACTGGGATGGCCATAGCAGGACCTTGATTTTGTGGTCAGTAAACCATTTTTGTGTTGATTTTGATATATGTTTTGGATGATTGTCCTGCTGCAAGATCCAACCACGGACCATTTTAAGCTTTCTGGCAGAGGCAGTCAGGTTTTCATTTAATATCTGTTGATATTTGATAGAGTCCATGATGCCATGTATCCTAACAAATTGTCCAGGTCCTCCAGCAGAAGAACAGCCCCAAAACATTAAAGAGCCACCACCATATTTAGCACCTCTGATGTTTACTGCCAAAAAGCTCTATTTTGGTTTTATCTGAGCACATAACCCAATCCCATTTCAAGTTCCAGTAGTGTCTGGCAAACTGAAGACGCTTGAGTTTGTTTTTGGATGAAAGTAGAGGCCTTTCTCTTGAAACTCTTCCAAACAACTTGTGGTGATGTAGGTGACTTCGGATTGTAGTTTTGGAGACTTTCTGACCCCAACACACAACTTCTGCAATTCTCCAGCTGTGATCCTTGGAGATTTGTTGGCCACTCAAACCATCCTCTTCACAGTGCCTTAAGACTATATAGACACACGTCCAATTCCAGATTGATTCATAACATTTCCAGTTGACCAGTTGACTGGAACTTCTTAATTATTGCCCTGATGGTGGAAATGGGCATTTTCAATGTTTTCTCATAGCCACTTCCCATTTTGTGAAGCTCAACAACCTTTTGCCGCACATCACAGCTATATTCCTTGGTCTTACCCATTGTTATAAATGACTAAGGGAATTTGGTCTAGGTGTTACCTCATATTTATACCCCTGTGAAACAAATATATATATATATATATACACACACACACACACATATACATACAGTGGGTATAGAAAAGAATCACCCCCCTTTAAAATAATCACATTTTGTTGCTTTTCAGCCTGAAATGAAGACGGACACAGTTTTTGTTTTATCCAGCTGTATTTACTCAGTGCAACTTATAACATCCAAGTGAAAAAATAAAACACCAACATGTCAGAAAATGATATGTCTCTACTAACTTTGCACATCTAGACTTTGCAATATTTGCCCACTCTTCTTTGCAGAACTGCTCAAGTTCAGTTAAATTTGATGGAGACAGTTTGTGGACTGCAGTCTTCAAGTCATTCCACAGATTTTCAATGGGGTTTAAGTCTGGGCTCTGACTAGGCCATGCAAGGACATTCACCTTTTTTCCTTCAACCACTGTGTGGTCAGTTTTGCTGTGTGCTTTGGGTCATTTCATGTTGGAAGGTGAATTTTCTTCCCATTGACAACTTTCTGGCAGAGGGCAGCAGATTTTCCTCAAGAATTTGACGGTATTTTGCCCCATCCATTTTCCTTCTATCCTGACAAGTGCTCCAGTCCCTGCTGCAGATAGACACCCCCATAACAGGATATTACCACCTCCATGCTTTACTGTAGGAATGGTGTTATTTGGATGGGGAGCTGTATTGGACTGTATCGTTTGGTGTTGAGGCGAAATCATTTCAATTTTAGTCTCATCTGACCTGAATCTTCAAGATGCGTTTTGGCTCAGTCGTGACTGCATGTGGCCTTTCTTGAGGAGTGGCTTTTTTCTTGCAACCCTCCCATACAAGCCACATTTATGGAGAATTTGTGATATTGTTGTCACATGCACACAATGACCACTCTTTGTCATAAATTCCTGCAACTGCTTCAGAGTTGCTGTAGGCCTCTTGGTAGCCTCTCTGACCAGTTTCCTCCTGGCTCTTTCATCCAGTTTGGAGCGACGTCCTGATCCAGGGAGGGTCTGAAATAATAGACTTCACTGTGCTTCTAGGCATTGATAAAACCTTTGAAATTTTTTTGTATCCATCTCCTGACTTGTGCCTGTCCATGACTTTATCCCAGAGATCTTTTGACAGTGCCTTGCCACCCATAGTTCATTGTTGGCAGATTGGCGAGTCTCAACCCATGGAGGCTCCTTATATACTATGATTAGACAATTGCCTCACCTGTTTCACATCACCTTCTTATTTCAACTTGTCACATTGCTATTAATCCTACAACACATTTTTTGGAACGTCAAAGTACATTTACAAAGCACTCATCTTTGTTTTTATTAGCATTTTCCATACTGTCTCAACTTCTTCAGAATTGTGGTTTTATATATATATATATATATATACAGCCGTGGCCAAAAGTTTTGAGAATGACACAAATATTCATTTTCACAAAGTCTACTGCTTCAGTGTTTTTAGATCTTTTTGTCAGATGTTACTAATTGAAGTATAATCACAAGCATTTCGTAAGTGTCGATGGCTTTTATTGACAATTACATGAAGTTTATGCAAAGAGTCAATATTTGCAGTGTTGACCCTTCTTTTTCAAAACCTCTGCAATTTGCCCTGGCATGCTGTCAATCAACTTCTGGGCCACATCCTGACTGATGGCAGCCCATTCTTGCATGGAGTTGCATGCAGCCCATTCCTCCAATGCTTGGAGTTTGTCAGAGTTTGTGGGTTTTTGTTTGTCCACCCGCCTCTTGAGGATTGACCACAAATTCTCAATGGGATTAAGGTCTGGGGAGTTTCCTGGCCATGGACCCAAAATGTCGATGTTTTGTTCCCCGAGCCACTTCATTATCACTTTTGCCTTGTGGCAAAGTGCCCCATCATGCTGGAAAAGGCATTGTTCGTCACCAAACTGTTCTTGGATGGTTGAGAGGAGTTGCTCTCTGTGGATGTTTTTGTACCATTCTTTATTCATGGCTGTGTTCTTAGGCAAAATTGTGAGTGAGCCCACTCCCTTGGCTGAGAAGCAACCCCACACATGAGTGGTTTCAGGATGCTTTACTGTTGGCATGAAACAGGACTGATGGTAGCACTCACCTTTTCTTCTCCGGACAAGCTTTTTTCCAGATACCCCAAACAATCGGAAAGGGGGTTCATCAGAGAAAATGACATTACCCCAGTCCTCAGCAGTCCAATCCCTGTACTTTTTGCAGAATAGCAGTCTGTCCCTGATGTTTTTCCTGGAGAGAAGTGGCTTCTTTGCTGCCCTTCTTGACACCAGGCCATCCTCCAAAAGTCTTCGCCTTACTGTGCGTGCAGACGCACTCACACCTACCTGCTGCCATTCCTGAGCAAGCTCTGCACTGGTGGTGCCCCGATCCCGCAGCTGAATCAACTTTAGGAGACGGTCCTGGCACTTGCTGGACTTTCTTGGGCGCCCTGAAGCCTTCTTCACAACAGTTGAACCTCTCTCCTTGAAGGTCTTGATGATCCGATAAATGATTGATTTAGATGCAATCTTACTAGCAGCAATATCCTTGCCTGTGAATCCCTTTTTGTGCAAAGCAATGAAGGCTGCACATGTTTCCTTGCAGGTAACCATAGTTAACAGAGGAAGAACAATAATTTCAAGCACCACCCTCCTTTTAAAGCTTCCAGTCTGTTATTATAAGTCAATCAGCATGACAGAGTGATCTCCAGCCTTGTCCTCATTAACACTCTCACCTGTGTTAACGAGAGAATCACTGACATGATGTCAGCTGGTCCTTTTGTGGAAGGGCTGAAATGCAGTGGACATGTTTTTTTGGGATTAAGTTCACTTTCATGGCAAAGAGGGACTTTGAAATTAATTGCAATTCATCTGATCACTCTTCATAACATTCTGGAGTATATGCAAATTGCCATCATAAAAACTGAAGCAGTAGACTTTGTGAAAATTAATATTTGTGTCATTCTCAAAACTTTTGGCCACGGCGCTATATATATATATATATATATATATATATATATATATATATATATATATATATATATATATATATATATATATATTGTTTGCAATGAACAAATTGCACTACTTGCACCAGGTGTGCTTGAGCTGGAACTCATGAAATACCTGAACTGGCTAGGGGCAGAAAAATACATGAAATACCTGGATGGGGCAGAAAAAAGGAGCTATCAACGACTGCAACCAGATTTCTGAGAAGGCAGGTTGTGAAAAACCCTTGAGTGACTGCAAAAGACCTGCAGCAAGACTTGGTGGCAATAGGCACGGAGGTTTCAGTGAGCAAAGTATGGCACATACTAAACGCAGAAGGTTTCCATGACAGAACTCCAAGATGTACACCACTACTGATTCAAAAGCACAAGAAAAGTCAGCTCAAAATCATATAAATAAGCCACAGAAGTTTTTGGGATTCTGTTCTGTGGAGCGATTAAACAAAACTGGAACTTTTCGGCATGATAGGTCAGCAGTACGTCTGGAGAAAGAAGAATGAAGAAAGAACACTCTGTCCACAGTCAAACGTGGTGATGGCTCGGTGATACTCTGGGGCTGCTTTGCCTCCTCTGGCACTGGAAACCTGCAGCGTGTGGAAGGCAAGATGGATTCATTGAAGTATCAAGAAATCCTAGGAGAAAACGTCATGCCATCTGTGAGGAAGCTGAAGCTTGGGCATCATTGGTCCTTCCAACAGGACAATGATCCCAAGCATACCTCAAATTCCACCAAGCCTTGGTTGCAGAAGTAGTCCTGGAAGATTCTACAGGGCCATCACAGTCACCTGACTTGAACCCCATAGAAAAACTCTGGTGGGATTTGAAGAAGGCGGTGGCAGCACTCAAACCCAAGAATATTACTGAACTGGAGGCCACTGACCATGAGGAATGGGCTAAGACTCCTCAGGAACGCTGGCAGAAGCTGGTGTATTGCTATGCATCTCATTTGCAGCAGGTTATAACAGCAAAAGGGTTCTCTACTAAGTACTGAAGATGCTTGCCATGAAGGGGTTGAATAATTTTGAGACTGGAGAAGTCATTATAAGTTCCATTTTCAGGTGAATTTGGGGAAACCACTTGAAGCATTTGATGTGTTGAAATATTTCTATTGCTTTTGTTTGATTTGTGCATTGCAAACAGCTGTACAAAGTCTGTACATTTTGACAATAAACCTGATTTGCAATGGGGGTTGAATCATTTTGATTGCAACTGTAATTAATAACATGAAAAAACTGTATTTTAAAAGTTGTCAGATTGCATTCAAAATACTGATGTGTGAGCGTGATGAATTCCTGTGATTTGTTTTATTCTTTTTAGAGGGGAATGTTAAACAGATATTTAAAACCTTGTTAAATTGCCAGTTGGTGGTGCTATGACAGTGTGTCAGTGTGGGCATGTTGGTGTTATTACAATGCATTATGGAACCTACACTATATGGCCATGGTCTATAATGATGCATGCTGTTTGTATGTATTTAGAATTCCTCTTTACTGGAACGCAAACCTGCATTAGCATAACAATGCCCCTGTTCGCAATGTGTGCTGACTACACACATAATACTAAGAAGAAGAAGAAGAATTTCAGTTGGGTTACAACTACTTCATCCTTGGACCCCTAAAAAAACCAAACAAAAACAATAACATTCTGTATGAGTAAATTAAGCTCCACCCCACTAGAAAGTACACCTTTCAAAGACTGATTGACATGCTTGACATAATGTTTACAAACCTCAATATATTTTTGATGCTCCGGGCCAGAGCACGCTTACATCATTGCGATGCAGCTTTTTGTTTTGAAGAAAAGCGCTCTCGCACAGCACAGTAGAGTCCATCATCGTAACGTTACTTGTCTTAAAACATACTTTTTTAGGTTAGCTTTTACTTAACTTTTGATTATTTTTTTTCATGTTGGTATGTATGCTTATTTTTTATGATTTGTATCTATACATGATGTTTATGTAAAGCGCCTTGAGAAGCTACTTTTAAAGGTGAAAAAGTTAATTATTATTGTGGCTTATTTGGAATCATTTGGGGCATGGTGACACATGGCCCACTCACATGCCTAATAGATTCATCACTTATGTAGCACAGCGATTATCGCTAATCGTGCTGCATGTATCAAAAGATTTTCACGGACACAGCTGACAGCCACATCATTGACGTTTCGAATTTCATGCTTGGCCACAATTAGTGATCACACTAGATGCGTACTGTGCCCAAGTCCAACTGAACCGTGCCCAGGCCCACTTGAAGAGGTGCATGGTACGGAGCAATCACACTTTTCAAATGAACTGAATTTTGGGGGTCAAACGTGCTAGGGCACGGTACAGATTGCCTAGTGTGAGTATACCTGCAGACTCTGCTATGTAGATCAAGTTTGCGAGGATAGGGCAACAATCATAGGACCAGTTTACAAAAGTAGGTTTTGCATGTTACGCAAATTATCATAAAATTCAGTGCGCATACTGTAAGGGTAAACCTCATTTTACAAGAGCTATGCTTGTTTTTACATGCCAAAACCTGAACTGTACCCCTACTGGGCAATCTGAGTGAGGCTGCATCACTTAACTAGTGGATCCCCTAGACCCAAATTTTGTGACGATTGGGTGATCGCAGCTATGCTTTTTAATTAATCAGATCAACATCACAAATCCTTTTACAGATCAGCACATATTCGCAGTAGACCAAATTTCAGCTGGATCAGACTTATGTTTCCTGAGGAAAATCTTAATTTAGCCCCACCCCCTATGGATGGATGGCCATGCTCCAAACATTGTACACATCCACAGAATCTTCTCCAGAATAGCCCTTTCAAACTTGCTGCAAATTCCTCCAGTTATTTATGTTTATACTCTCCTGAGTATCTTGACACCAATTCTGTGAAGACCAAAAATCCTAGAACTAGTTCACAACAATAGGTTTGCCACGTTATGCAAATGAGCTCAAAATCTAAGTGAGTGGTGCAAAATGGTTCTTGAGGGGTTTTTTTGTTGGGGGGGAAGGGGGGACCCTGAGACATCAGTGGGAATATAAGTAGAAATGGAAGAAGACCAGAAGCCTCTGGGACCATCAGTGCTTGCATTAAAGTAAGTAAGTAATTAAATTTTATTTCTAGAACACATTTAAACACAGCTTACACTGACCAAAGTGCTGTACAAAGGAGATAAACATATTATTAAAGGAAATATACTAACTTTATAGGCAAAATATCATGCTTTTCCTGGGATATTTCCTCACTTCCTGTTTTCAGTAGACCTTCCGAGTTGTAAATGAAGTCAAGTCTTGTTTCTTATCTTTAGATTACATTGCTAAATTTATTTGAGAAGTTTGATGTCCATAAGTAAGTGTTGCCAATATATGCTCTCACTTCCTGTTTGGCAACCTAGCAAAAGAAAAAAAAACAGCTTTTTTCTTAAAATTCAAACTGACTGACTAAAATCAATAAAACTTTGCACCTGCTAGGGAATCAAGACAAACAAGATTCTTGAATGGATGTTGACAGTTTTAAAACTATTAGCAATTTCATACATTTGTGAATTATAGCACCAACTAGAGGTGAATTTAGACAAACATTCTTGGAAGCCCTTAGTATGAGGTCCTTCAGTTATCTTAGTTTGGACAAAATGCCTCACATCGTTGCTGAGATATGCCCTCACGTCCTGTTTGGTGGCTTTGCCATCAGATCGTGATAGAGGGCTTGAGTGGCTTACAACAAAATTGCTGTGAAAGTAGAGGAGACTGTCCTCTGCCAAAGAATCCCAAATGGAAGTAGAAGAAGAAAGAAGAAGAAGAAGAAAACATACAATCTCCAAAGAGTGCCTAGACATCTTCGGTTTGTGGCCCCATAGTAATAATGAGAAGAAGAAGAAGAAGAAGAAGAAGAAGAAGAAGAAGAAGAAGAAGAATCCTAACCAAACAACAGGGTTCCAGCATTGGTGCTTGAAATGGGATGGCCTGGTGGTGCTCCAGGGTCCAAAGTTCAGTCCTAAGCGGTCTGTGTTTCTGTGCATGTTCTCCCCGTGTACCTGCATTTTTCTTCCATGTTCTCTGGTTTCCTCCCATCGCTCAGAAAACATGCCAGTAGGGCGATTGGCCAAGATATACTGCCCCCAGGTGTGAAGGAGTGTGTAAATTTGTGTGTGTGGTCATGGACTGGCGTTTAAGTCAGAGTTTATCCCTGCCTAATGCCCAGTGTTCCCAGGATAGGCTCCAGATCCACCACCACCCTGGCCAGGATAAGTGCTTACTGAAAGTGCGTGAGTAAGAAAGACAATTCTGAGAGCTGACTCACAGAAAGAAAATAAATTGCAACTATATAAAATAGAAACAATCTGATCCAGCCAGACCCAACAATCTGATCCAGCCAGACATTTTTTGCAGTACACAGACTGATCATTTGATACAGTTAACTTGCATGCATCAACACTAAATAAATTCTAATGGGTGTCAGTCCATAGCCACACTGGATTTGCCATACGATTTTCCTCACTGTCAAATCAAATTCAAGCAGTCCCGGTCACATTGTGATGGCAAAGATGTATGTCAAGCAACAGTTAGAAAACTGTTTAACCAAACAAAGAAACCACAGTCCCACCCAGTTGTTTTCCATTGGTCTATATATAAGATTTTCTCAATTCAAAGGTCAAAGTTCACTTAGAAAGCTCAAAGTAACTGCTACTAGAAGCAAGTGTATGTCTTCAATGTCTAAAGTTCTTTCCCTTTCAGTAATCATTTGTCTCCCAGAGGGAATTAAAATTTAGTCAGAGAAAATTTTCTTTAGTTGAGAAATACGAAAAGTGTACCTCTATTTCCTTTCAATCCGGACCACCAGGGAGGTTTCGTTTGGAATTAATGGAGTTTTCCTTTTCGCTCCTTTCCTTGTCGAGTAACAACAATGACTATTTAATAATAGCAAAGTCATCACCTTGCAGCACTTTGGCAGAGTGTACTGCTAGCTCTACCTCAACAGACTGAAGATTAGAGAGAAAAGCAAGAACACAGCACAGCAATAGCACAGAATGCACTACAGGCTAGTGGGAAGGCTGGTTTAGCAAAATGAATGCTCAATCCTTCATTATACATCTTTCCATTTGAGTGGCTGGGCTATTCCACAATGTACCATTTTTTTTTATTAATGAACTATTAAGTGCGTTTAAGATTGTATTAAAGCTACAACTTAACAGAGCAGGCATGATGGATACACTAACTGATGCAAAAACCAGGGACTTGAGATACCCTTGGTAGAGACATTGGTCAACTCATCATTGGTAGTACAGGCTGATGAATTGCAGCAAGTCTGCAAATCATGCAACTTGACTATAAACATCTAATAAGCTTGTTTGTAAAGCATATGTTACCTTGGTGAGTGTATGTAACTCCAATAGAGTGGCACACTGGTCCTTAATCAAATAATGCCTGCAGCAAGAGATGTAATGGTCATGGAGATCTTACTAACAGCGCTTCAAGATATGGGAGTCATGACAACAAGGTACACAAATCTCTGGGGATATTAATGTAGGTGAGGAGAGAAGTTTGTATGCAGCGGTACCTGGACAGGTCTTTTGCACACAGATGTATTATGTGATGCAACAGACTACCCTTAGTCCTGCACCACCTGCACCAGCACATTATTCATGCTGAATGGGGTTTCAAAGAGCACAACAGCAAATGTAAAGAGCTATGCTTGATGCAGAGGGGACCACACTGCTGTCACCACAGCAGTCCATAACACAAAGGCAGTTTTGTGCCAGAACAGAATGGGATCAAGCTTTTACACTGCAAAAATATCTTAGTAAGTGAATTTAAACTGAATAAAGGAAGCTACCTAATATTTCACATTATTCACAAAATTATCTGCCAAAAGAACAGAATAAGACAAAAGAACTTGACAACAGGCTAGTGGTTACTGAGCACAATGTCCACAGAGTATCATTTACCCTTTCAATGTCGGCAACCACCAAACACAGGGGTCCACCCCACAGAGGTGCAAAACAAAAGTCATTCCTATACTGACTGTGAAAGTGCAATTACTACTAGAAAAACAAGTAACAAATAACACACAGGCCTCACCTCTTTTTAGGTATTCCCTTATTCCCAAAAAATTATGTAAGAGACTTAAATGTCTTCCTAAAACAACTTCCATTTCCTATGCTACATATACCAGATATAATGTGAGAATTGAGCAAACACCATTAGTTTGTAATCATAGATCTAAGGATTCTAGGATCGATGGATGTATATTTACACATTTTAAATGAGAATCACCCACTTCCACATAAACAGAGTGATGTATCAGTTCAAGGTCCTTCTCCTTGGTTTAGCTTTAGCAACCAGGTGTTGACAAAATGTGTGGGAGCTGCCCTAAAGCCCCGGCAACACCAGGGTCTATACAAATGTTTTGGACACGTGGCTGCTGTGTGGACAGTCCCAACAGCAAGTGATGAGCTATACAGTGCTCCTCATTTCACGTGCTCCTCATTTCACTTGTTGGTGCACGACTGCCGAAATTGATGCCTGTATGCCTTTTTAGCACTGTCACTATGATGGATAACACTGCAATGCATGTCTGAAGGGTAGTTCCATTAACTGCCATTCAACACTTACTATGACTAACTCCTTGGTAACACTGGCAAAAACAGACTGGAACACAAATGCAATAGCAGAGTGTAACTTCAGTAGTGCTTGGAACCCTATTGTTTTTGTTAAGATTTTTCTTCTTCTTCTTCTTCTACTTATTAGGGGGCCAAGCACTGAAGGTGCATAGGCACCCTATTATTATTAGGGGGAAAAGCAGCAAAGATGCGTAGGCACCCTGTTGTTATTCGATGTTGTTCTTCTTCCTCATCACCTTCTCTTTCTTCTTCTTCTTCTTCCTCTTCTTCTTCTTCTGTCTAATGTGTCTATGGCAGCCCATAGAACTGTCTGGTAAAAAGTTGTAAAATTTGGCACAATGATTGGGGAGGGTCTAAGAAACATTCTGACCAAATTTGGGTGCCAATGCTCTAGTACCACCATCAGGTCAAATTTGGGCCTTTTTTCAAATTATTTTGCTACTCCTCCTACAAATTTTGCTTAATCATCACCAAATTTTGCATACTTCATCTTCAGAGTAAGCCGCACAAATGTACAAAAAGAATTTTTAATATTCCAAACAGTGTACAGTGTTACAGCCTGTAATGGGGCAACGAATCTGACAGCGAAGCTGCCAAACAGGAAGCAAGACTGTATCTCAGCAATGACTACGCATTGACCCAATATTTGCTAGGCTTCTTCAGGACCTGAGGCTATGCAACAAATTTCATGATGACAGCACCACCTACTGGTCAAAAGTTACAATAACATGCTTAAAATTCTTACATCTAACTGCCATTTTTGTTACTCCTTCTCCAAATTTTGTCCAATCCTCACCAAAGTTGGCTGACATCATCTTGAGACCTGTCTAAACAAAAGTTATCAAAGGAACACTGATATTCAAAACTTCTCCCATAACAGGCTTTCAAATACGTGAAACTTGGCTCTGCTTTCCTGTGATTGCTTATGCAACAATTGTAGCGTGTCTGAATGTACAGCTCACTTGGGAAAATGCTGTTTGCAGCTTTAATTATTATTATTCTCCTCTAAAACTGATTGGGCAGACCAAACTGTAGGTCCTACAGACATGAAACTTGGTAGGTATGTAGTACAAACTCAAGCAACATAGATGAGCCTGATTGGCCTAATGGCGTCACTGTAGCGAAGCTATACATTTTGGCTCATATCTCAAATACTATACGTCCTACAGTGAAAATTAGTTTTTGCTACTTATTCCATGGGTTGTCTCCCAACAAAAAAGGCTCAACAACCGTTAAGCTCCAACCAATTTTTTTTGCTAATTTGCATAATGTACAAAACGAAAAAAAAATTGTCACAATTTCAGAATTTCAATGTCAAACTACTCAGCAAAGTGTGACCCTCAATAATTATCAAAAACATGTTGACATTTGTAAACAATATGGCCACCACATGTCAATCGATTTGAATGAGGCAGAGCATAATCTACTCAGACATTTTTGCATATATTTGCACAAAACTTGAATCATATATACAGGACAGGATTCTAAAGTTGTATGTAAAGTGGAGTGTGGTCACACAAGGGGCTAACTGTTTCTCAAGAACAGTACTTTCAACTGAGCTGAAACTTGAGGGGGCGCTATTCATGTTTTTGCACAGAAAAACAAGCATATATTTTGCACATAATAAAACAATTCTGATTGGCCAAACTGTTTTACCGCTACAGGTCATGACATTTTAAGCCATTGCATGTATGTACTAAAAGAGCTGTATCTTCTGAATGCAAAGTCAAATTTATACAGATTTTATACACAGTCAGTAGGACACTCTGGTCAAGCCTCAAATTCCATAACAATTGGCCCATAGGGCCTGCTATATCATGAAAATGCATACATATTTGTGGAAGAAACATAGCCTATCAAAAGCTGCATACTCAAAAAATAGCAGACTTTTGGCACCTGGTGTGTGTGTGTGTGTGTGTGTGTGTGTGTGTATGAGTGAGTGAGTGAGAGAGAGAGGAAGATGGGATTCTAGGGACATGTTTGTTATAAACAAAATTGATCACCCCTGGTTTATATGGATCCTAATCTATATATTCTGTCAAAGAAATCTGTTTTTTATTTTTTCATTTATTTATTTTTTTTATGTGAAGTTATCTAAAATAATGTGCATGAGTAGAGTGAGGTTTAGGGACATTTTACCTGAATCAATTAACACCAATAATCCACTTTAAAAGACAAACAGCTTCATCTTTGGCTTTCTACCCATACCAGTGTTTGAACGAATAAATTATTTAACGTCTCAAGAAACATTATCCTGTGTGATCATTAAATGGGCAGGCATGTAAAACTGCATCAAATTATTTTCAAATCTCAATCAGCATGTGTCTCCTGCAATCTCCTGCAGGTGACATCAGTTTAAGCACCAGCTAGCAATGGCCTTCAATCCCTTTACATTTTACGTGATATACGTTCTACTTGCAGTATTTTTTGTGGCCCGTGATATCTAGTTTAGATATAATTATTAGATCATATTTTATTAAAAATATTGTTAAAACCATCAAATTTTGCCCCACCACTTTTGGAGTAATGGTGCCACCCCTGAGTCACAGTAAAATATTTTGTTAGTGCTGATTCCTTGACTCAACCCCTATTTTCCATTTGATTCATTTAGCCCTGCCCACTCCAATCCATAATAATTTGCATTAGAAATAAGGAAAACCTACTTTTTGCGAACTAGTCCTAGGATTTAAAATATCCAAAATTTAAAAGCCAGTCATACCTGGATCAACGCACCCTAGGATGTCAATTTCTGCCTAATGAGATTTTCCGCCAACCTGGATTTCGTCAAAAACTTTTTTTTTCGCTACTTCTCCTACAAATTTTGTCCAATCATTACCAAATTTCGCATACATCATCTTCAGAGGAAGCCTCATAAAAGTTATAGAAAGAATTTTTAATAATCCAAACGGTTTGCCTGTAATGGGCCAACAAATCTGATGGCAAAGCCGCCAAACAGGAAGTGAGGCTGTATCTCAGCAACGACTTTGCGCACTGACACAAAACTTGGTAGGCCTCTTCAGGACCATGACCTGAAAAGGCACTTCGATGGAAGCATTTTCGGCATGTTATTATAACTTTTGACCAGTAAGTGGGGCTGTCATGAAATTTGTTGCTTAGCCTAGGGTTCCGGTCTTGAAAATGTCTACCAAGTTTTGTGTTAGTGCACAAAGTTGTTGCTGAGATACAGCCTCACTTCCTGTTTGGTGGCTCCATGGTAAGATTTGTTGGCCCATTACGGGCAAACTGTTTGGCGTATCAAACTTTTTTACATATCAAACTTTTTTGAGGCTTACTAAGATTGGACAACATTTGAAAGAGTAGTAGCACAAATTGCAGTTAGATGTAAGCATTTTAGCATGTTATTGTAACTTTTGACCAGTAGGTGGACCTGGCATGAAATTTGTTGTACAGCCTCAGGTCATAGTCCTGAAGATGCCTACCAAGTTTTGTGTCAGTGTGCAAAGTCTTTAATGAGATACAGCCTCACTTCCTGTTTGGCGGCTTCTCAGTCAGATTCGTTAAGGGCAAACCGTTTGCAGTGTTCAAAATTCCTTTGATAACTTTTGTGAGGTTTACTCTGAAGATGTATGCCAAATTTGATGAACAGTTTTTGACAAAATCCAAGATGTTGGAAAATATAATTAGGCAGAAGGTAGAAAAACAATAGGGTGCCTATGCATCTTCAGTGCTTGGCTGCCTAATAATAATAATAATCATAATAATCATAATAAATATAGCTGCAAGCAACAATCACGGGGCCAAGCATGCAAATGGCAAAGAAGTTAAGTGAACATACCACTGTGTTGGTGTTTTTAGGCCAGTGGTTTAAAATCCATTGACAGAATTATTTATAATGTTAAAAAAAATTGCTTTTTATCTGATGAGTACTAGGTGCTGGTGTTCCAAAATTGTGGCAGGTGCCCTCAAGTCATGATGGCAATGACATCTACTAAGTTTGGTCTGAATAGGCTAAAGCGTTATGGAGATATAGCCTCACTTCCATTTTGACATGCTCTTCGTCAAATTCATTCACGCATTATTCGAGAACAGTTTGGTCTATCAAAAAGCTTCTATTAAATTTTTGCCAGCATGATCACAATCCGTTAGCCAATCTTAGCCAATTTTGGTGAAAATCAGACAAACCGTTTAAGACGAGATAGAAACTCTAAGCTTGCTTTGGATAATGTTGAGACTGTCCTCTATCTGTGTGCCAAATTTCACAACTTTCCCGCAAGCAGTTCCATGGGCTGCCATAGACTCAAGAGCGGAAGACGAAGAAGAAGAAAACTAACGGATACAATACAGTAGGTACCTGGTGCTTGGCCCCTAATAATAATAATAAAAATAATAATCCATAGAACTGGATACATGCCTTTATGAAATTTGACACACTTTGGAACATGGTTCCAAAAATGTTCCATAACACCTCTAGTGCCACAAATAGGCCTACGTTGAACACATTTCTGTCCATAGCTCTGGAACTACTCATTAACGAGTCATCATTCAGATTTCGTACGATCCCTTAGAATTTTGCTCTCTAGAATCTTGGACAATCCTGGCCACAGATGGCTTTGGCATAATTGGAATTTGAACTAGCAATCTCCCCAATTATAGTGTGCTTTTTATGTTGACCCCTTCCCACACCCCCTTTTTTCCAAACAAGGTCTGAGTTTGACTTAATAAATTAACCAATGTCAATGCAGCTGCAAGAGTCCTCACTAGAATCAGATATGACCACATCACGCCTATAACTTATCCACACTGCATTGGCTCCCAGTGAAATTTTGCATTTACTACTTAGTATTACGTACTACGTAGTATTATAAAATACTACTGTTGGCCTATAAAGCTCTAAATGCTCTCGCGCCACAGTACCCAAGTGAACTTTTGGTCTTTTATGATCCACTATGCCTACTTCGATCAAAAGGTGCAGGCTATTTGTTGGTACCTCGAATAGTGAAGGCTACAGCGGGGGGAAGAGCTTTCTCTTACAAAGCCCCACAGTTATGGAACAGCCTTCCAATTAGTGTTCGGGACTCAGACACAATCTCAGTGTTTAAGTCCAGGCTGAAATCATATTTGTTTAGTCAAGCTTTCCGTGAATAGTTTTTTCCTTAGGTAAAGGAGCAGATCTAGAGGTCTCACAAGCATAGTGTGTTGTAGTGAATTGGGATGTTTGGATGCTGTCTACGACAATGACCATTGTTAAAGCGCTATACAAATAATTGAATTGAATTTTAATTTGAATTAAATTATTAAAATGCATAACTTAATGAGGATGGTAATTTAATGGTACAAATTCCATGGTACTGCAATGTTTGTGTTAGGACTCACCTGGATCGCAGGGTCCAGGAGAGGTTAGAGATACAAGACGTTGCTGTGTGCAGGCTGCTTGCCTCAGGTAGCACTCATTCTGATAGGTGTCCCCATTAGATCCACACACAGGAATGTATTTTTCATGACACTGTTGCAAAAGTCAGAAACCAAGTTTTAATCAATTTCTCAAAGGAGTACAAATTTGAGTGTGAATGTGCAGTTTCATTATTAAGGTAGCTGTTTATCCTAAATGCCTTCACAGCAAAATCTCCGTTGTTGATTTAACACACAGAGTGTTGAATTTACACCCTACAGTGTTAATATATACAAGACCCTGTCTGGAACAGCACCTCCATACCTCAACACTCTCCTTGAGGTTTATGTTCCCTCACGTAACCTGCGATCAGTTAACGACCGACGCCTGGTAGTGCCTACTCAGCGAGGCACTAGGTCCCTTTCCAGAACCTTCAAACTGACTGTCCCTCAGTGGTGGAATGAACTTCCATCCTCAGTCCGGACAGCAGAATCTGCCACTATTTTCAATAAACGGCTAAAGACCCACCTCTTCTTTAACTAACCCTCCCCCATATTATTCAAATAAATAAATAAATAAAATAAAATTTAAAAAAATAAAACTCTGCACACTTTGCTTCTCTAGAACTCAATTAAAAGTCTTGTATGGTAGCACTACTTGTATTGTTCTCTGCTAGATATATTGCTTTGCCTGTATTTCCTCATTTGTAAGTCGCTTTGGATAAAAGCATCTGCTAAATGAATAAATATAAAATGTAAATGTATATGTCCAACTGGACACAATTGAACACTCTGGGTGTTAATTCAACATTAGGGATTTTACTGTGTTGTTTTTATATAAGGTATTATTTTATTTTAAATAAAGTTAAATCACCAATAACTGTACATGTGATATAAAATTTGAAATGCATGAAAAAAAAAATACCTGAAACTGGCATACACATTTAAGGTCGGCACCATTGTCCCTGCAGATTCCACCATAGCGACATGTGGATTTGTCACACACTCGCAAATCACTCTTCTTCTCAGACAAATCTGGGATAAAAAAAATTACAAATTAAAAAATAAATAAAAAATAGCTAAGCATGCAAACACACTGTATGTCAGTAACCTAATGTGATTTGTGATCATATATTCTTGGTCAGGGGTCCCAAGCTTAGGTACTGGAGAGTAAAAATTGTTTTTCTCTCTCTAACACAGTTCTAATAGTTAATAGTTCTACTAGATATAGTTAATATATAGTTAAGATATAGTTAATATCTTATTTGCCTATAAAGGCCTTCATGTGTGCTCACATGTAATGCAAACACTAATATTGTGTCTTTCCGCTAGATTTTGGAGCATGACTGGGGATTTGCCCATTCAGCCACAAGACCATATGTAATGTCAGGCACTCATATCAGATGAGGTGGCCTGGGGTACAGTTGGCATTCCAGTTTCTCCTAAAGTTGCTCAGTGGGGTTGACGTCAAGGCCCCACTTGAGTTCTTCCATTTCAATCATGGCAAACCAGGTCTTCATGGACCTTGCTTTAGGCACAGAGGCACTGTCATATTGGTATGTTTGTTCTAGTTCATAATAGCCACTTGTATTTTTTTAAACAAAGATTATCTGTAAAGCCACCTCAGCTAATCTTTACTGTCAAGTTCTCAGAGAAATATCCAACAATGGGAATGCAAATTTATTTGAAAATGTTTCTGTCTAGAGCTGCAACAATTAATCGATCAAATCGATAATAATTGATTACGAAAATTGTTGTCAACGAATCTCTGTTTACTCCTTGCATTACTTCTGTTCCGAAAACACGCATCAGAAATATGGCAAAGAGCACAGACCAAAGAAGTGTCCAAAATGACCTACACTATACACTACGCACTTACACTATGCACTAGCCGGAAGTATAAAAAAGATTTTAACCTGCAAACTTTACAAAGTGGAGCTTGTGTAGCATGAAAGCACAAAAGTGATGCACGAGCACAAACCTATGTTTGGGGTTGGGGAAATTGGTTGCTAAAAAGGCTCAGTTTAATTCAAGTTTATTGTCATATATGCTGTATTTGCATGCTTGCAGTGTAAATTCTGTCATTTATTATAATGGGAGCAATCTATTAGTAACGAGCCCATGCTCCTCCTCACTCGCACTGTAGATGCTCTGATAAACAGTGGTAGTGTAATATCTGTAATAGGGTTGTGCCAATAGATGATATCGGAGATTGGCGATAGTCAGAGATATCGCCGTAGCTGATGCCATTGACGATATGTCAAGACGATACTTGGCTCGTTTTCCCATTAATCTACAGTACTGTGCAAAAGTTTTAGGCAGGTCTGAAAACATGCTGTAAAGTAAGAATGCTTTAAAAATAGACATGTTAATAGTCGATATTTATTGATTAACAAAATGCAAAGTGAGTGAACAGAAGAAAAATCTACATCAAATCAATATTTGGTGTGACCACCCTTTGCCTTCAAAACAGCATCAATTCATCTAGGTACACTTGCACACAGTTTTTGAAGGAACTTGGTTGGTAGGTTGGCCCAAACATCTTGGAAAACTAACCACAGTTCTTCTGTGGATTTAGGCAGCCTCAGTTGCTTCTCACTCTTTATGCAATCCCAGACAGACTCGATGATGTTGAGATCAGGGCTCTGTGGGGGCCAAACCATCGCTTCCAGGACTCCTTGTTCTTCTTTACACTGAAGATAGTTCTTAATGACTTTTGCTGTATGTTTGGAGTCATTGTTATGCTGCAGAATAAATTTAGGGCCAATCAGATGCCTCCCTGATGGTATTGCATGATGGATAAGTATATACCTGTACTTCTCAACATTGAGGAGACCATAAATTCTGACCAAATCCCCAATTCCATTTGCAGAAATGCAGCCCCAAACTTGCAAGGAACCTCCACCATGCTCCACTGTTGCCTGCAGACACTCACTCGTGTACTGCTCTCCAACCCTTGGCGAACAAACTTCCTTCTGCTGCAGCTAAATATGTCAAATTTTACTCATCAGTCCAGAGCACCTGCTGCCAGTTTTCTGCACCCCAGTTCCTGTGTTTTCATGCATAGTTGAGTCGCTTGGCTTTGTTTCCATGTCAGAGGTATGGCTTTTTGGCCACAAGTCTTCCATGAAGGCCACTTCTGACCAGAGTTCTCCGGACAGTAGATGGGTGTACCAGGGTCCCACTGGTTTCTGCCAGGTCTGAGCTGATGGCACTGCTGGACATCTTCCAATTGCGAAGGGAAATAAGCCTGATGTGTCTTTCATCTGCTGCAGTAAGTTTCCTTGGCTGACCACTGCGTCTACGGTCCTCAACATTGCCAGTTTCTTTGTGCTTCTTCAAAAGAGCTTGGACAGCACATCTGGAAACCCCTGTCTGCCTTGAAATTTCTGCCTGGGAGAGACCTTGCTGATGCAGTATAACTACCTTCTGTCTTGTTGCTGTACTCAGTCTTGCCATGGTATATGAACTGTCTTCAGCAACCTCACCTTGTTAGCTGAGTTTGGCTGTTCCTCACCCAGTTTTATTCCTCCTACGCAGATGTTTCTGCTTCAGTCAATGATTGTGTTTCTACTAGGGCTGCAACAACTAATTGATAAAAATCGATAATTAAAATAATCGACAACTAATTTCATTATCGATTAGTTGGGTCTGTGACATCCCTGGGGATAACCCAGGTCAGTGACGTCACTTCACAATGGTGAAAAACGCATTTCTATGAATAAAACACATCTGAAAAACAGCAGAGGTCACAGAGTAAGCTGCTGCGGGGAAAGTGCACAATCCAGGTTGTCCAAAACATGCGAATGTTTTATATTAAGCACTTCAAACAAACTCATAAGTGTATTAACGTGGCTTGTCATGTCAGATGCTGCGACAGATGCGTGTGCTGAATGTGTTCCAGACATGTTTTCTTCAGTGCAGAAATTACATTTTTACATTTATATCCTTATCTGTACATGTTAGAAATTCACACCAGTATTTCCATTTTACATAAAGGCTCATCCTGACAGCAAGTAAGTCTCTATTAAACTTCACTGAATGAGCATGAGTCCACGTATGCGCGTCAATCAAACAGCGTGCAATAGAAAGGAAGCTCAATAACTCTGACTAAAATATACATTTTGATCAAATATGTTGTTTGATGCTATATTTAGAAACAAAAGTAATTGTGTTTTTATGAGAGCAGTAACTGTAATGGGGTTATAACATGTAATTGTATATAAATGTAAGACGTGTCATACATTTACAGAATAAAGTAACGTTATTGTGTTCAAATGAGTGAATGTGTGTGTTACTGCAGAACATTCACCCTCTTACCAGTTAATATTTTTGTGCTTTTGTTTTTCTTTTTTTAGCATTTTTAATATAGTGACTTAACTTCTGCTTTAAAGCTTGTGGACAATCAGTTTTGTTTTATTTTTCAAAATATAATGTTAATATAAAAAAAAAAAATCATTTGAACATATAGCATAGCCCACATACAGTGGGGGGAAAAAGTATTTGATCCCCTGCTGATTTTGTTTGTTTGCCCACTGACAAAGAAATGATTTGATGAAATCAGTCTATAATTTTAATGGTAGGCGTATTTTAACAGTGAGAGACAGAACAACAACAAAATCCAGAAAAACACATTTCAAAAAAGTTATAAATTGATCTGCATTTTAATGAGGGAAATAAGTATTTGATCCCCTATCAATCAGCAAGATTTCTAGCTCCCAGGTGTCTTTTACACAGGTAATGAGCTGAGATTAGGAGCACTCTCTTAAAGGGAGCGCTCCTAATCTCACTTTGTTACCTATAAAAAGACACCTGTCCACAGAAGCAATCAATCAATCAGATTCCAAACTCTCCACCATGGCTAAGACCAAAGAGCTGTCCAAGGATGTCAGGGACAAGATTGTGGACCTACACAAGGCTGGAATGGGCTACAAGACCATCGCCAAGCAGCTTGGTGAGAAGGTGACAACAGTTGGTGCGATTATTTGCAAATGGAAGAAACTGTCAGACTCCCTCGGTCTGGGGCTCCATGCAAGAGCTCACCTCGTGGAGTTTCAATGATCATGAGAATGGTGAGGAATCAGCCCAGAACTACACGGGAGGATCTTGTTAATGATCTCAAGGCAGCTGGGACCATAGTCACCAAGAAAACAATTGGTAACACACTATGCCGTGAATCTTGCAGTGCCCGCAAGGTCCCCCTGCTCAAGAAAGCACATGTACAGGCCTGTCTGAAGTTTGCCTGAATGATTCACAGGAGAACTAGGTGAAAGAGTTGTGGTCAGGTGTGGTCAGATCTCTTTGGCATCAACTCAACTCTCCGTGTTTGGAAGAGGTGGAATGCTGCCTATGACCCCGTCATAACACCATTCCCAACGTCAAACATGGAGGTGGGAACATTATGCTTTGGGGGTGTTTTTCTGCTAAGGGGACAGGACAACTGCACCGCATCAAAGGGACGATGGACGGGGCCATGTACCGTCAAATCTTGGGTGAGAACCTCCTTCCCTCAGCCAGGGCATTGAAAATGACCTTATTGACTTGGAGAGGATCTGCAAAGAGGAGTGGGACAAAATCCCTCCTGAGATGTGTGCAAACCTGGTGGCCAACTACAAGAAACATCTGACCTCTGTGATTGCCAACAAGAGTTTTGCCACCAAGTACTAAGTCGAAGGGGTCAAATACTTATTTCCCTCATAAAAATGCAAATCAATTTATAACATTTTTGAAATGCGTTTTTCTGTATTTTTTTGTTGTTATTCTGTCTCTCACTGTTAAAATACACCTACCATTAAAATTATAGACTGATCATTTCTTTGTCAGTGGGCAAACGAACAAAATCAGCAGGGGATCAAATACTTTTTTCCCCCACTGTAGATACATTTAATATCTTTTTCTTCAATTTGCACAATGTTTGAAGGACAATATTGGGCAGAATATGAAATATATTTTTCGAAGAAAAAAAAATTCAGAAATTAAAAATTGTCCTTTTAATCCAACTAATCAATTAATCGAAGATATAATCAACAGATCAATCAATTATAAAAATAATCATTAGTTGCAGCCCTAGTTTGAACCTACATATTGAATTGATGATCATTAGCATCTGTTTGGTATAATTGTTTTATCATACACCTGACTATATGCCAAAAAATCCCTGACTGCGTGCAAGTGTACCTAGAAGATTTGATGCTGTTTTGAAGGCAAAGGGAGGTCACACCAAATATTGATTTGATGTAGATTTTTCTTCTATTCACATTTGTTTATTCATAAATATAAACTATTAACATGTCTATTTTTTAAAGCATTCGTACTTTACAGCATTTTTTCACACCTGTCTAAGACTTTTGCACAGTATACACACACACACACACACACACACACACACACACACACAGTTGCAATCAAAATTATTCAACCCCCATTGCAAATCAGGTTTATTGTCAAAATTTACAGACTTTCAGCTGTTTGCAATGAACAAATCAAATAAAAGCAATTGAAATAGCTCAACACAACGAATGCTTCGAGTGTTTTCCCCAAATTCAACTGAAAATGCAACTTATAATGACTTCTCCGGTCTCAAAATTATTCAAAAGCCAAAAAGTTCAGAGAAGAGATCATTGCCCTTCACAAGGAACAGGATACAAAAAGATAGTGAAGGCACTGAATATTCCTAGAGACACCGTTGGAAGCATAGTTCACAAGTTCAAAGTTAAGGGAAAAGTAGTTACACTACCTGGACGGAGCAGAAAAAGGAAGCGATCAATGGCTGCAACCAGTTTTCTAAGCTTCCTTTTCACTAATCATGGTTTATGAATGCGCTGCCAGAGTTTTCATTTACACTTTCAAACATTTCGTTTAAGCTCCACAAGTTTACATTCACCATTCTGGCACAAACCTCACGTGTGGGTGGGGCTTAACAGCACTTTACTCTCATTGACTAGTGAGATTTGGAGCAACAGCTCCCTGACCAGGAAGTAGAGACTTCAGTGGTGTGAATTTTGGAGAGCATTCTGGATGCGGTTAGTTAATATATTAGTTCATAATTAATATTTGAGGTTTGGAGAGTCTGTCTATGACTATTTTTTCAAGATTAGCTCTCAGGAGCGGCGTTGTCATCATCAACGTTATCCTCCTCTTCAGCTGGACACTCGAGCTGTTGAGCAAAATCTCACTAGCCAATGAGAGTAAAGCGTTGTTAAGCCCCGCCCACATGTGAGGCTTGTGCCAGAATGGCGAATGTAAACTTGCGCTCCGCAAAACGAAATGAAAAAGTTTGAAAGCATAAACGAACACTCTGGCAGCACATTCATAAACCATGATTAGTAAAAAGGAAGCTTAGAAAACTGTTGTTTTAAATGTCATTTATTTGAAGACAATGTTACATTTTTGCCAATGAGTTCACTGTTTGCAGTTTCAGGGTGTTTTTTTTTTCTCTCTCATTGTATATTTTTGTTTGTTTCTTGAAAAACTTACGTTCAATACTTTTGGCACAAATCTAATCCCATAAACATACAGTACTTGCCTGTTTTTGTTACATGGATGATGAACAAATGATCTGTGAAACCTAGCATTGTAAATAAATTACATTTGTCTTCTTTATTTTTTGTCATAAGGGTATGTAAACATTTGCACCTAACAATAACATTTGTAAAAACCTTAACAAACATACTAGTTTCACTTAGTTTGTACTTTTAAATATTGGAGTATCTTGTGGAGACTTTTTTTTAACTTACAAGTATAGTTTAGCTTCCAAGCAAGTTTTAATTTTGTTTACAAAAACTAAGATGAAACGTGTTTATTAACATACCTTTTTTCATGAGGAAAACAAAATGATAAAAAAAAACTTTAATCATATATAAAACATTTTCCTGAACAGTAAATATAAGATTTAAATGTCAGTGACCATTGTTTGAAGAAACGTGGTATCTCTCTTCACTGCTATCCTGGATGATGCCTTTGAAAAAGAAAAACAACCCTATAGAACCCCTACTGGCTTAAATATATATTATGCAATATATAATGTACATATTATATACTGGCTTAAATATTGGAAGGCTCAAACTTTTTAACACCTCAATGAAAACAATACAGATTGTTGTATTTGGGGATTCTGATGGCACTTCTAAATCTAGGCTGTGGGAAATAATCTGCATAAAATAATAACTTCCATAAAAGTAAATAAAAACACAGGAGACAATTAAACTGAAACAATAGAGTTTATTGAACAGGGCTAGTGGGAGAATAATCAGTGGGACTGTAACTAGGAATAGAAGGGATGTATGAGGGACTGTAGCAGTAGCCAGAAGCAACAGAAGAATTATCATCAGATGATTTCACAGGCCCCTCGATAAGCCTGACATCAGTATGCATGACTGAAGAACTCTCAGGATATACAATAATCAGGTTCAGTTTATGTTGAAGCGTGAATCATGGTCACAGTGGGAGTAATACGATAGGCAGGAGGAGGGGGAAACTCAAGTGTGTTAGAAACGACACAGAGATGGTCAAATAGAGCCATAACATCAACGGCGATATGGGTCAGTTAGTAACGCCGATATTGTTCACGGCCAGAGAAGTCAGGATGTTGGCGAGATGTTGGACGACGAGAAGCTAGAGAGGAAAACAAAACAGCAAGATGTGGGCAAAAGGGCAAATATATAAAATCAATATGATGTACCAATACAAGCATAATCCTACCAAACGTATAATCTTAAGGCATAGTTTATAATCTTGGTAAAACTATTAAAGAAATATGTAAAACACACAAGAACATGTTAAGATCATAGCTGTAAGCACAGAATCTGTATTACATAAAGAAAGATAACTTACCCACGTAAAAGATAAAATGGAAGTAAAATCAGAAGATAGCGTTTAATATGATATCCAAAGAGAAGCCACGCTAAGGTCCGCTTGTCTTGGTGACTCAGAGGAAAATGATGAAGTAGGCTGAGAAACCTCTTTTTTATATGGCAGGGAGAGTGGGAACAAAAATAAAGGGAATTAAATAGCCTGAGAAAGGATTTTAAGGGAAACTAAAATAACTGACTATGAATTATAAGGGAAATTAAAACAAGCCAAACTGAGAAATAAGGGGAACTGGAGGAGGTGAGAACCAAGCATAATGGGAAATTTTAGATAGGAAGGGAGGAAAGAAAAAGGTGGGAGGGGGAGAAATATGGTGTAAATAAGGGAGCAGAACCCAGGACAGATTAGATCATTCTGGGACGTCTCATTGAATTGATCTCATGTTGGCTGCTATTTTTGGGCAATAAACCTGAGTTTTGCTTCTCTCATCCACTGTGTTGAGAGTATCATTCTTTGTCAAAGTTTATCGAATTTGTATTAATTTGTAGTAATTTGTGAAGAGGTTACTGTATACCCAGTGTCGTAGACACGACAAGGCCCTCTAGCTCTCTATAGTAAACCGATGATGAGGAATTTAGGGGTAGTATTTGACAGTCCTCTCAAATTTGACAAAAAATAAATGCTGTTGTCAAATCGAGCTTTTTTCATCTACGGTGACCTGGATTATTATAACTCTCTTTATAGAGGAGTTAGTCAATCTTGGTTGTCACGACTGCAAATGGTTCAGAATGCTGTTGCTAGACTACTATATATATATATATATATATACATACATACATACATACATACATACATACATACAGCCCTCGCCAAAAGTTTTGAGAATGACACAAATATTAATTTTCACAAAGTCTACTGCTTCAGTGTTTTTAGATCTTTTTGTCAGATGTTAGTAACTGTTACTGAAGTATAATCACAAGCATTTCATAAGTGTCAGTGGCTTTTATTGACAATTACATGAAGTTTATGCAAAGAGTCAATATTTGCAGTGTTGACCCTTCTTTGTCAAGACCTCTACAATTCGCCCTGGCATGCTGTCAATCAACTTCTGGGCCACATCCTGACTGATGGCAGCCCATTCTTGCATAATCAATGCTTGGACTTTGTCAGAGTTTGTGGGTTTTTGTTTGTCCACCCACCTCTTGAGGATTGACCACAAATTCTCAATGGGATTAAGGTCTGGGGAGTTTCCTGGCCATGGACCCAAAATGTCGATGTTTTGTTCCCCGAGCCACTTCGTTATCACTTTTGCCTTGTGGCAAGGTGCCCCATCATGCTGGAAAAGGCATTGTTCGTCACCAAACTGTTCTTAGATGGTTGGGAGAAGTTGCTCTCTGAGGATGTTTTTGTACCATTCTTTATTCATATCTGTGTTCTTAGGCAAAATTGTGAGTGAGCCCACTCCCTTGGCTGAGAAGCAACCCCACACATGAGTGGTCTCAGGATGCTTTACTGTTGGCATGACACAGGACTGACGGTAGCGCTCACCTTTTCTTCTCCGGACAAGCTTTTTTCCAGATGCCCCAAACAATCAGAAAGGGGATTCATCAGAGAAAATGACATTACCCCAGTCCTCAGCAGTCCAATCCCTGTACTTTTTGCAGAATAGCAGTCTGTCCCTGATGTTTTTCCTGGAGAGAAGTGGCTTCTTTGCTGCCCTTCTTGACACCAGGCCATCCTCCAAAAGTCTTCGCCTTACTGTGCATGCAGACGCACTCACACCTGCCTGCTGCCATTCCTGAGCAAGCTCTGCACTGGTGGTGCCCCGATCCCGCAGCTGAATCAACTTTAGGAGACGGTCCTGGCGCTTGCTGGACTTTCTTGGGCACCTTGAAGCCTTCTTCACAACAGTTGAACCTCTCTCCTTGAAGGTCTTGATGATCCGATAAATGGTTGATTTAGGTGCAATCTTACTAGCAGCAATATCCTTGCCTGTGAATCCCTTTTTGTGCAAAGCAATGATGGCTGCACGTGTTTCCTTGCAGGTAACCATAGTTAACAGAGGAAGAACAATAATTTCAAGCACCACCCTCCTTTTAAAGCTTCCAGTCTGTTATTCTAACTCAATCAGCATGACAGAGTGATCTCCAGCCTTGTCCTCGTTAACACTCTCACCTGTGTTAATGAGAGAATCACTGACATGATGTCAGTTGGTCCTTTTGTGGAAGGGCTGAAATGCAGTGGACATGTTTTTTTGGGATTAAGTTCATTTTCATGGCAAAGAGGGACTTTGAAATTAATTGCAATTCATCTGATCACTCTTCATAACATTCTGGAGTATATGCAAATTGCCATCATAAAAACTGAGGCAGCAGACTTTGTAAAAATTAATATTTGTGTCATTCTCAAAACTTTTGGCCATGGCTGTACATATACATGTATGTATGTATATATATATATATATATATATATATATATATATATATATATATATATATATATATATATATATACATATATATATATATACACACCATGCTTAACTTCCAGTGACCAGTATGAGAGAGTGTGAGAGCGATAACACCAAACTTAACACATCTGCTGCTCGTAACACTAACTAGTCACATTAAACCGGGGAGGGAAAATGGCTAATTGGGCCCAATTTGGACATTTTCACTTAGGGGTGTACTCACTTTTGTTGCGAGCGGTTTAGACATTAATGGCTGTGTGTTGAGTTATTTTGAGGGGACAGCAAATTTACACTGTTATACAAGCTGTACACTCACTACTTTACATTGTAGCAAAGTTTCATTTCATCAGTGTCCCATGAAAAGATATTATAAAATATTTACAAAAATGTGAGGAGTGTACTCACTTTTGTGAGATACTATATATATATATATATATATATATATATATATATATATATATATATATATATATATATATATATATATACACACATACACACACAGTGGGGGGAAAAAAGTATTTGATCCCCTGCTGATTTTGTACATTTGCCCACTGACAAAGAAATGATCAGTCTATAATTTTAATGGTAGGTGTATTTTAACAGTGAGAGACAGAGTAACAACAAAAAAATCCAAAAAAACGCATTACAAAAAAGTTATAAATTGATTTGCATTTTAATGATGGAAATAAGTATTTGATCCCCTATCAATCAGCAAGATTTCTGGCTCCCAGGTGTCTTTTACACAGGTAATGAGCTGAGATTAGGAACACTCTCTTAAAGGGAGTGCTCCTAATCTCAGTTTGTTACCTGTAAAAAGACACCTGTCCACAGAAGCAATCAGTCAGATTCCAAACTCTCCACCATGGCCAAGACCAAAGAGCCATTACTTACCTTTTTATAAATAGTCATGAAAGGTAAGTAATAAAGAAACAGTTTGGAAAATTATGGAATCACCACACAACGGATGTTGACCCGGCTTTTTTTTTTTTTTTTTTTTTTTTTAACTTCGTAGCAAATGAACATATCACAGATATAACACAAAACAATTTTGTTTAATAGCTGAACATTCTGGCTTTGTGAAACATACTTGAAACAAGTTATATGAAATTGTTTTAATTAATGGCATATTTTCCCCCAGATCAAGTAGAGGAAAAAATTATGGAATTATGTAATTTGCAATTCTAAAACAAATACCAGCACAAGTCTAAAAATGCAAATTAGTCTGCAGTTAAATGAGATTGCTTACAGACCTTAACCTTGGACTTTTTGAAATGAAACATGGCCCCAACAAGAGAGCTGTCAATTGAAACAATGGAAAGGATTATAAAACTCCTTCAAGAAGGAAATCCAACACTGAGTGTGGCAAAAGATGTTGGTTGTTCCCAGTCAGCTGTGTCCAAAATTTGGTGCAAGTATAAACAAAATGGGAAGGTTGTAAAAGGAAAACATACAGGTAGACCAAGGAAGACGGCAAACGTCAGGATAGAAAACTCAAAGCAGTATGCCTTGAAAATAGATTACAAAATTAAAAACAAATGGGTGGAAGAAGGAGTCAATGTTTGTGACAGAACTGTAAGAAATCGGCTGAATGAAATAGGATTTACATATAGAAAAGCCAAAAGAAAACCAGCACTAACACCTAAACAGAAGAAAACAAGGTTACATTGTGCTAAAGATAAGCAATAATGGAGTGTGGATGATTAAATGAAAGTGATAGGTTTGGTGATGAAGTCATTTTTTCAGGATGATGATGATGCAGCTTTCCGCAGAGCAAAGAGTGTTAAAGCTTTTCATAGGGAAAGGCATATCAACTCAAGAACATGGCCAGCAAACAGTCTGGATATCAATCCGATTGAAAATTTATGGTGGAGATTTTTTTAAAAAATTGTCCATCACAAGACTCCATCCTGCAAAGCTGATCTGTCAACCGCTATTCGAGAAAGTTGGAACCAGAGTGATGGAGAATATTGTTTTTCATTAGTGAAGTCCATGCCTCAAAGAATTCAGGCCGTCATAAAAGCCTGAGGAGGAGAGTACTAATTGTGATGTGTTTTGTTGATGATTCCATAATTTTTCCTCTACATGATCTGGAAAAAATATGGCATTAATTAAAACAATTGAATTGAATTGAATTTAATTTGTTTGAGGTATGTTTCATGAAGCCAGAATGTTCAGCTATTAAACAAAATTTTGTGTCATATCTGTGATTTGTTTATTTGCTACGAAGTAAAAAAGCTGGGTGAGCATTCTCTAAGTGTGGTGATTCTGTCATTTTTGCCAGGGGTTGTACTATCTCCAAGAAGGGAGTTTAAAACTAAGAAAAAGAGGTGCAAGAATGGGACAAAGACTGGTCGCAAGCTCAACACAGTCAGACATTACATGCTGATGGTGAATCAAGTGAACCGGCTCTTTCAACTCTTATCAGCATGAGCCATATAGAGTTTGAGACGGTCACTAACGTGCTCAAAAAGTCACTAAATGTGTCACTAGGCGCTTTTAACTCAATTAAGGCAGTGCATGTGGGAAGGAAAATATAGTATTGCTTACTAGGGCTGGGCGGTATGACAGTATATACCGTTACCGCGGAATAAAATGTCTACCGTTACAGATTTTTCTATTCTGTGTATACCGCGAAATGTAAATAAGTGGGCGTGGTTAACTTTGTGCGTAGCGCTCCTGCACGTGAGAACGATCGAGAAGCTGCACATAAGAGTAGCTGTGAGAGGAAAAACATGGAAGAAGATAAGCATGCTGGGGAAGAAGTCCCACAAACCAATCCTGAGCAGGAGGAGGAACTTGTTATGAAAAGAGGCGCGACATCGGTGGTATGGACGTGGTTCAGGTTTACAAAATCTGACAAAGAGCAGAAAAATGTTATTTGCAAACTGTCGCGTGAATGTTCCCTCTAGCAGCGGTAGCACAAGTAACCTGTTTTATCATCTTAAAATGAAGCATGTCAAAGCATACAATTGATTTACAGTTGATTTACCAGAATGACTATTTTCTTACGTGATGTATATCATTACCATGAAATAAAATTACTCATTCGGTGAAATAGATTTTGGGTCATACCGCCCACCCCTATTGCTTACTATAGATTTTATGCACTTAATACAAGAATTGGTCATTTATATGTTTCCTCATTTCAAGTATTATTGACTTGTCTTTCTATTCTTTTTTTTTTTTTTTTTTTTTTTTAAGCAATGGGCCTCGTTTATCAAACTGGATATGAACAGGTTTATTTTAAAATCAGTTACACACGAAATTTGGTATTCATGAAAATCCAATAAATATACAAAAACCTTTGTATTTTCCTCATGCTCCTGAGTGTGTAAACTTGCACATGAGAAGACTAACTCATGTAAACCTTGACTTAATTGTCTTCAAATCATATAGTTTGCATGGATTACTGCACTTTTATATGTGCAATAAACTGTCTACACAAATTGAAATAGCTTATTTTTATTATGTTTACAGCATTTAGCAGACGCCATTATCTAGAGCGACTTATAGAAGTGCTTAGGAGTCTCTTTTTTAAAAAAAAAAAAAAACCCACCACATCCTTATCCTTATGCTATATTACTGCCATTAATTAAATAAAAATAATAAGAACCCGAGCTAACACAAATCAATACATTAAGACAAATAAATCTAATCATTCAATTATGACAAAACAAATGCTAGAGGATGGGCTGGTCTGTGGATAGTCATATGTTGTAAACAAATAAAAATATTTAATCATATTTTATATTTGATTATATATTAATAAGTGAGTGCTAAAGCTTCCATCAGCTCCTCAGCTGATTTAGCACACACTTATCCTTATTAATATATAATCAAACATAAAATATGATTAAATATTTTTATTGGCATAGAAGTCAGTCAAATAACTTGCACTTCTGCCTTTTAGGCTTTACCCTGACTGCTCATTTAGTGCTCCCAAATGTCTGTGCACTTGAACTTTTATGGAGTTTTAAACCCTTTAAAATTTTCTATATTTTTATACCGGTATACCGGTACTACGGTAGTATGATATTAAATCTTCAAAATACCGCTGATGCCACTGTATTTTTTAAACGGTAGTATTGGCAATATGGTAGTACCATTAATATTATTGTATGCATGGCAGCTAATACTATTTTTGCTAAAACAACATCTAACTGCTTTTGCAGAATACAAAGGTTAGTGACACTTCATTTAACCTAAATTCTTTACCTTAATCTTTAAAGATTTCCTGTTTGCTGCCAAGCGAACTAACATTACACTAACCGCTGTGTGTAAATACTAAAATTAGCCGTGTTTGATGGTAAGCAAGCTAATGTTATGCTAACCACTGTGTCTAAACACTAAAATCAGGTTTAGTGCTTGAAGTGTTTGAATTTGGCTTTTTGAAATTTAAGTACTGAAAATAGCCATTTTGTATCTAGTGGTGCTTAAAAGGTGTTTGAATGATGAGTCAAAAATACGAAATCGCTATATAACTCCTAAGTGTTTATTTTTGATAGAACATGAATACAACCCTTTCACTTAAAATATGACACCCTGCTGTAGCCCCTCCCTGTCCTCCCGCTACTCACTCACTCAGTGTGACAGACAGCTCCGGTCCACTTTTCAGCGACTTTTTTCCCCCTCAAAAAAAAGCACCTAGCAGCAAATTTAGTGACTTTTTGGGCAAACTTTAGCTACTTTCCATAGAAGAGAGTGGTCAGTACTGCCCCGGGAGCATTAGGTCCTGCTTTCCCCCCCAGAGACACACCTCTCTCTGCAGCTACTCTGTTCAGTGAGGCCTGGCATTATCCTGCTGAAATATAACCATGGACTTCCTGGGAAAAGACATGCCTTGATGGCACATACAGTACTGTGCAAAAGTTTTAGGCAGGTGTGAAAAAATGCTGTAAAATAAGAATACATTCAAAAATACACGTTAATAGTTTATATTTATCAATTAGCAAAATGCTAAGTGAGTGAACAGAAGAAAAATCTACATCAAATCAATATTTGGTGTGACCTCCCTTTGCCTTCAAAACAGCATCAATTCTTCTAGGTACACTTGCACACAGTTTTTGAAGGAACTCGGCAGGTAGGTTGACCCAAACATCTTGGATAACTAACCACAGTTCTTCTGTGGATTTAGGCAGCCTCAGTTGCTTCTCTCTCTTCATGTAATCCCAGACAGACTCGATGATGTTGAGATCAGGGCTCTGTGGGGGCCATACCATCACTTCCAGGACTCCTTGTTCTTCTTTACACTGAAGATAGTTCTTAATGACCTTCGCTGTATGTTTGGGGTCGTTGTCATGCTGCAGAATAAATTTGGGGCCAATCAGATGCCTCCCTGATGGCATTGCATGATGGAAAAGTATCTGCCTGTACTTCTCAGCATTGAGGAGACCATTAATTCTGACCAAATCCCCAACTCCATTTGCAGAAATGCAGCCCCAAACTTGAAAAAACTGCCTTCTGCTACAGCCAAATATGACAAATTTTGACCCATCACTCCAGAGCACCTGCTGCCATTTATCTGCACCCCAGTTCCTGAGTTTGGCTGTTCCTTACCCAGTTTTATTTCTCCTACACAGCTGTTTGTGTTTCAGTTAATGATGGTGTTTCAACCTACATATTGAATTGATCATCAATAACACCTGTTTGGTATAATTGTTTAATCATACACCTGACTATATGCCTACAAAATCCCTGAATTTTTACATTTCCACTGCCTTTTAGTCCATCTGAGATGAGCTCAGGCCCAGAGAACTCTGCGGTGTTTCTGCATAGAGTCAATGTGTGGTTTCCTCCTTATGTAATAGAGTTTCGGGTTGCATTTCTGGCTGCAGCGGCGGACTGTGTTAGTGACAACAGTTTTCTGAAGTACTCCCAAGCCCATGTGGTTATATTTATCACATTAGCATGACGATTTCTCAGGCAGTGCCGTCTGAGGGCTCGAAGGTCACACACATTCAACAGTGGTTTCCGGCCTTGCCCTTTACGCAATGAGATTTCTCTGGATTCCCTGAATCTTTTCACAATATTATGCACTGTAGATGGTGAAAGACGTACATTCTTTGCAATCTTGCATTGAGCAATGTTCTTTTTTAATTGACTGACAATTCTCTCATGAAGCTTGGCACAAAGTGGTGAGCCACGACCCATCCTTTCTTGAAAGACTGAGCTTTTGGTGGATGCTCCTTTTATGCCCAATCGTGATACCCTCCCCTGTTACCAATTAACCTGATCCTCCAAAATGGTGTTACTTGAATATTCTATAAACCTTTCAGTCTTATTTTGCCTCTGTCCCAACTTTTTTTGTGTATTGAAGGCATCAAATTCTAAATTTGTTTATATTTACAAAATACAATTAAGTTGGTAAGTGAAAACATTGAATATCTTTTCTTTGGGCTTTTGTCAGTTAAAGTTTCAAGAGACTTGACAAATCACAGATTTTTGTTTTTATTGCATTTAGAAAAAATACCAAATTTTATGGAAATGGGGTTGTAGACAAATAGAAGCCAATTAAACAAATGCAACAAAAATATTATACTTGGTAATTTATTTATTGAAGAAAATGATCCAATGTTACATATTCATGAGTGGCAAAAGTATGTGAACCTCTAGGATTAGCAGTTAATTTGAAGGTAAAATTAGAGTCAGGTGTTTTCAAACAATCAATCAATTACAATCAGGTGTGTGAGCACCTTGTTTTATTTAAAGAAGAGGTTCTATCTGTCTGATCTTCACAACATGTTTGTGGAAGTGTATCATGGCATGAACATGATACTGAGGATGTCCAAAAAAAAAAAAGGAGTTGCTGATGCTCATCAGGCTGGAAAAGGTTACAAAACCATCTCTAAAGAGTTTGGACACCACCAATCCACAATCAGACAGATTGGTGTACAAATGGAGGAAATTCAAGACCACTGTTACCCTCCCTAGGAGTAGTCAACCAACAAAAATCACTCCAAGAGCAAGACATGCAATAGTCATTGAGGTCACAAAGGAACCCAGGGTAACTTTTAAGGCCTCTCTCACATTGGCTAATGCTAATTATCATGAATCCACCATTAGGAGAACACTAAACAACAATGGTGTGCATGACAGGGTTGCAAGGAGAAAGCCACTGCTCTCCAAATATAACATCGCTGCCCATCTGCAGTTTGCTAAAGATCACGTGGACAAGCCAGAAAGCTATTGGAAAAATGTTTTGTGAATGGATGAGACCAAAATAGAACTTTTTGGTTTAAATGAGAAGCGTTATGTTTGGAGAAAGGAAAACACTGCATTCCAGCATAAGAACATTATGCCATCTATGAAACATGTTGGGGGTAGTGAAGAAAAATGGCAGCAGGTGCTCTGGACTGCTGAGTCAAAATTTGACATATTTGGCTGTAGCAGAAGGCAGTTTGTTCGCCGAAGAGTTGGAGAGTGGTACACGAATGAGTGTCTGCAGGCAACATTGATGCATGGTGGAGGTTCCTTGCAAGTTTCGGGCTGCATTTCTGCAAATGGAGTTGGGGATTTGGTCAGAATTAATGGTCTCCTCAATGCTGAGAAGTACAGGCAGATACTTTTCCATCATGCAATGCCATCAGGGAGGCATCTGATTGGCCCCAAATTTATTCTGCAGCATGACAACGACCCCAAACATACAGCGAAGGTCATTAAGAACTATCTTCAGTGTAAAGAAGAACAAGGAGTCCTGGAAGTGATGGTATGGCCCCCATAGAGCCCTGATCTCAACATAATCGAGTCTGTCTGGGATTACACGAAGAGAGAGAAGCAACTGAGGCTGCCTAAATCCACAGAAGAACTGTGGTTAGTTATCAAAAATGTTTGTGCCAACCTACCTGCCGAGTTCCTTCAAAAACTGTATACAAGTGTACCTAGAAGAATTGATGCTGTTTTGAAGGCAAAGGGTAAACTGTCTTCACCAACCTCACCTTGTTAGCTGAGTTTGGCTGTTCCTCACCCATTTTTATGCCTCCTACTCAGCTGTTTCTGTTTCACTTAATGGTTGTGTTTCAACCTACATATTGAATTGATGATCATTAGCACCTGTTTGGTATAACTGTTTTGATCATACACCTGACTACATGCCTACAAGGACCTTGATTTTGTAGTCATTAAACAATTTTGTGTTGATTTTGATGTATGTTTTGGATCATTGTCCTGCTGGAAGATCTGACCACGGCCCATTTTAAGCTTTCTGGCAGAGGCAGTCAGGTTTTCACTTAATATCTGTTGATATTTTATAGAGTCCATGATGCCACGTACCCTAACAAAATGTCCAGGTCCTCTGGCAGAAAAACAGCCCCAAAACATTAAAGAGCCACCACGATATTTAACCGTGGGCATGAGGTACTTTTCCATAAGGCTATCTCTCTGTGTGCATCAAAACCACCTCTGGTGTTTACTGCCAAAAAGCTCTATTTTGGTTTCATCTGACCATAGAACCCGATTTTATTTCATGTTCCAGTAGTGTCTGGCAAACTGAAGATGCTGGAGTTTGTTTTTGAATGAGAATAGAGGCTTTTTTTCTTGAAAGCCTTCCAAACAACTTGTGGGGATTGTAGTTTTGGAGAGTTTCTGACCCCAAGACGAAACTAACTTCTGCAATTCTCCAGCTGTGATCCTTGGAGAATTTTTTGGCCACTCAAACCATCCTCTTCACAGTGCATTGAGACCATATAGACACACATCCTCTTCCAGGTTGATTCATAACATTTCCAGTTGACTGGAACTTCTTAATTATTGCCCTGATGTTGGAAACGGGCATTTTCAATGCTTTTGCTATTTTCTTATAGCCACTTCCCATTTTGTGAAGCTCAACAACCCTTTGCCGCACATCACAGCTATATTCCTTGGTCTTACGCATTGTTATGAGTGAGTAAGGGAATTTGGCCTATGTGTTACCTCATATTTAGACCCCTGTAAAGTCATGGTTGAACAATTTCCTGGTCCTAGTCACCCAGGTGTACTAAAAATATGTAAAATATCAATGGGAATATACTTCAAATATATTTTCTCATATGAATTCATAGGGGTGCCAATAATTGCACACCTATATTTAAGATTTTTTTTTTTTTGGATAAACCTGTGTTGTGTTTGCGATTGTTTGATATCCATGAGAGCAGAGTATTTTTGTGAATTGTTTGAACAAAATATCAGAAGGTTAAATAATAAAGACAATTTTTCACAGCCTTCTTTGCTCATTTTTACCAAGTGTGCCAATATTAGTGCAGGGCACTGTATGTCCAACAGGTATGCTAAAAAAACAAACAAACAGACGTGCAAACCACTAAGTGTTTGTTACAAGGCAGCAGTAATATATTGTGCTATAGCCCAACAATTGTACTTAAAGAAGTGTCCATATTAAAGGGGTCACATCATGGTTTTTAATGTTTTCCTTTTGTTTGGGTGTGTAATTTCTCTGTTTGTAAGCTCTGCAAAGTCCCAAAGCTCATAGTCTCCCCCAAAGGGATATACTTACAGACTTACAGTCCAGATTTACTTCTGTAATATCTCTACGTCACAAAGTGCACTATCAGCATAATCGCACCCAGTGGCAGGCACAATATAAATTGTCTGACAATTTATATAATTCAAATAATTCAGTTAACTAATAAATGTATGCAATAAAATGTGCAACAAATACACACATTTAACCTTTGCCTGCATCAGATTCTGCCATTGGATTTATGTTAGAAGGTTTTATCTCCTACAGTTGGTGAGTCTGACGTGAGCACCACTACTTGATTTGATTAAATAATTTTCTGATGTGGTAAACACTAGTGTCATTCAAATTCTGCTTTATCTTCTTTCTAAATTAAAATCCAGTCAGTGTGTTTTCCCCTGCAATGGTGCCAAACAAGTAGAATTCCTCTGCCAACCAGTCTAGTGCTTCTTGTTACTATTTGTATGCCTGAAATACCCTTAAAATATACTACAAACAGGAAAGAAACTACTAAAGAAAAACTATTTCAGATACTTTACCTTGTTGTGACCATGACCCTGTTTGAATCAATTCCAAAATCTAATCCGTTCATCTGCAGGTTACAGTGAAAATTCCATATAAACCCTACAAACATTCAACCACTTGAGTGATATTGAGTGACTTATATTGTGAGGATGTTGGCATTGACAGGAAGAAATGACTATAATATTAAAATAACTTGATTAACTTGTGTGGCATGATAGCCCAGTGGGTAATGTCACTGCCTCACAATGTGAGGATCCTGAGGTGACTGCACAGAGTTTGATCTTATTCCAGGGCTTTGAAAATACATGATTAAATCATGTTGGATGTACAAAAACAAATTGTGTTAATACAACTCCAATGCATACAATTAAATTAAGTAAGTCAAACATTTTTTCAGTGCACCACCTGGTGGCAGAGGCAAAAAAGTGAGGAAGATTACAGTATATAAAAGGATCTTCTGATAGACTGTAGCTATTATTCTAAATACAGTATGCTGAAACTTATGCAGAATAGTATATCCGATTTTTTTTTTTTTTTTTTACAATTACAAGTTACTATCTTGCCTCTCAAGATAGTATAATTAAGCCTCTCGACTTAATTTTATTTAATTAAACTTTAATTAAGGCCATGTTCTTATTAATGGTAACCTGGCCCACCAAAATCTGTGATTACAAGCTGCTGTTGATCTGATCTTGCCAGCAAAACCCACAACTCTACATTATTAATAACCCCCTTGCAGGCAGTTAAATGAAAGGACAGTTTAAGCTCAATTTAATCTATTGTACACCATATGTGCACTGTTTCTTCACATTACAGCACCATGCTCTGGAAGGGGGAAGTAGCAGTGAGGTGCAATCTTACCTGATTTTGACACTTTCTGCAAAAGTCGTGCGGTGTACAAAATACACCGACAACACCACGCAATATTCATGACTTGTGTGTAAAAACCAAAGTGCTGTGGTGCCACCCTGTCATTCCTAGACATTAGCACTGTCGCAAGCTGTTTAGATTGTTGGGGAGCCATTCTTGTCAATCAATACGCAAGATGACACACCCACATTATTCAGATCAGGCAGAAAAAAACTTTTTTGTACATGTTAGTTATAATTAAATTGTAGTTAGGAATATTTTTTATTTAATCTACCATCGGTAAATGCTTATTTAATGACAGCCCTTTAGTGTCACAAAGTTTATTTAATATTTGAAATGGTGTTTCCAGGGACTTTTAATAGGAAGCCTAAATAGTACTGACAACACTGATGTATTAACATTAGTAAGGTAGGTTAGCATGGTAGAATGTGCTGCAGGTATTGCTGTCTCTTCAGTTATACAGAGGCATTACAATAAAATAAAAGTCGTAAAAGTACAGAGAAACGCCAAACATACACCATTAGCCACTAGCCAGCTAGTATATTCATGCATGTTTGTGGGTCATTCCACAAAATGGGTGCCTTTTCAATTTTGAATAGTTCAAATTTAAAATCATTTTATATCGTCAAAATTTTTACAGTTTTCAAAAAAAAAGACAACTTAAAGTGACAGAAATTTATACCGTGACATCTCAGGCTGTATAATTTAAATATTTATCAGTGATTTTCTTTTCAGCATTTTGGAAATGATGTCAACCCTGTTACAGAGATGTGCAACAATCAATGAAATATTAACATATACCAAAATCTAGTAAAGTGTACCTATATGAAAAGTACTTTAGTCCCTGTCTTCACTGACTTAATTTTCAGATCATAATGATTTTTGTTTTAAATAGTATAGTTTTATATTAAATACACCAGGACAAATTTTTTCCCCCAAATGAATATGTTATAAATAATGGCAAATCAACATTTGAAGTAGTAAGCTTCTCAGCTTTCCCCATCTCCATCAAATAACATTGTACTCTTTACACAAGTAATGGGTAAATGGGCATTAGATATATTGTTTCTCACATTTTGATCAAATTAATGTATGCAACAGGGTTGACATCATGGTAACAGGACTGACTAGAGTAACAGGGTTGAGAGGACAATGTTTTTGCATTGTTGTGGTATTAAAGAATAATTTTGTATTTTTAAAGTACAATGGCTGTATCATTAAAGTGTTACATTTTAGACATTTCTAACATGGTTAATGTTATTTTCCTTATGCATGTTGTATAATGTAAAGTAGACAAATACACACATACATTGGCACTGCTTTTATTGACATGATACTGAATGAACAATGCCCAGCAGAACACTGCTAACACAGAGAGAGCACATTACCAAATAAAGAACAGTTTGCTTGAATTACTTAGCAAGGTCCAACCATATGTCTCTTTGAATCTCCATGTGCTGGGCAGTGACTGGCAGGGGGACAGAGATGAAGCGAAGGACATCATCACAGAGGTACCACAGTACATCCTCTCAGGCAGACCAAAAGAATCCATTTTCTAATGTGTTCTCTCTGTGTTAGCAGTGTTCTATGGGTCATCTGTTATTGTCCTCATTTTGAAGTGTTTTTGTTTAATTTAGCTTCATTGTTACATTTGCATATATGTTCTGAAAGAACACTGTTAATTAATAAAATTTCTCAAACCTTTTTATGTCTATCAACTGTTTAAAACCTATTGTTGCACATTACAAGTACTGTATTACTGCCCTTGCTCTGTTGATATGCATGGGTATTGTTCATTCAGTATCTGCAATACTATTTTGCAACTCTTAATGCATTAATTTAATAATACACAATTTTAACAATAAGATGACACATTAAACACTATATAAATGTAAAGAAAAATACAGTTTTCTATCTTTTCAAAATAAACATTCTACAGAATTGGAATGATCAGAGTGAGGCACATGCCAATTTATTCACCTGTTTTCTCTGTAAAAGTGATTTTAAGTGTCTAAAATAATGCATATTTGTTTAAAATTGGTTTCATATTGAGGGGAGAAATCACAGTAACATTTTTTAAATTAAAAGTTTCTGTTATTGTAGTTGTTTTATTGATGAATCTTTCTTGGGGACACAAAAGGTACCCATCTTGTGGAATGACCCTTGTACAGAGCAGAAGATAAAAAGACATCTATAAAAAGAAACCTTGTATGGTGAAATACACAGACTATAGGCAAGCAGAAGCCTTGATTGCCTCACTCACACTTAAAATAACAGTTGTAAATGCATTTAAGTACAGAACGCACGAAAAACACCAGTTAGCCACTAGCCAATCTAAATTAATGTGCTAGCTAGATCAGAGGATTAACAGATCTTTGAAATTTATACAACCCAAGACTGAGCAAGACCATTTATCATATCATATTTAAAATGCAATCATACACAAAAACACATAAAACAAAACCAGTTAGCTACTAGCTTAGCCACTTAGCCACTAGATCTCTAGCTAAAGCAATTTCAACACATGAAAATACACTAAACTCTAATATTCCTGAATGTTTTCTCTTCATATTAGAGTAATGTGTTTACCTCTCTCTCCCCCTTATTAGTTGTCGGCTGTTGTCTATTACAGTGTATTTGGACTTCTTTCATGCCTAAAGTTGATGCGTGATACTGTGTGACATGTCAAAGCTGGCATATGAACTATACATACAAAACTCCAGCCAAATCCAATCCAGCAGCTCTGAATGTAAATTGCTGTGAATTACTATTATTGGCTTTATAGGGTGACTCTCAGCAGCACTGGAACACTGTTTGTACCGTGTTCTTTCAGCTATGTATGTATACAGTATGTGTATTTGCAGGTGGCTCAGTAATCTTGACTAAGACATTTTAAACATTTTTATTTTTAAATGGTGAATTTTAAGTCACTAAATGATTACATGTTTTTAGTCTTTATAAACACTTCTTTTGTGGTGATTATGCTGTTGGCTAAGCACCAAGATGCACCAGAGACATTATCCTATCATCGTTTTTATGAAAGTCCCTCTCTCTTCCAAAATTACAGCCAATCAAAATTATTTCCTTGATGTTTACAGCTTTTAATTTTGTGCAGAATGTCTACTACTGTTACCGATTTACTTCCATGGTTTATAAATGAGAAAGGCCGAATCAAACAAAATCATCTAGCCTAGAATTTGGTTAAAACAAACATAATGGAATATGACTTATAAGGCCCGGCTGTTTTGTAATCCTGGAATAATTTTTTACTGTTGTGATTAGCTAAAATGTTATACTATTAGGCAGCCTATTAGGAGTGGATTCATAGACATATGCATTAGCATATGTCTATGAATCCACGCCTAAATAATTGGGTACATAGCGCAATATGATGTAAATAAATAAATAAATTCTAATCGTAAAGGCTGATCAATCTACCTTACTTTGGTGTTGTATGGCCCAGGAGCCATGTAATATTTCCTTGCCCATTAATTCATTCGTGTATTTTAACTCATACTTGTATTTTGTCTGTAACTAGTCGAGGAAAGACGTGTTTTAAACGGCAACGTGTCCCCGTTTAATTGCATGATTATAAATACGGGACCTAGATACCCTAGATCATTATAGCAGCGTGAAGGGTGGGGTTCAGGGTGTCTTTTAAATTGTGCCTCACCTAACCCGACACAAAGACAGCAAACATACAAAAGTAGGTTAAGTTAACGGTGTAATTGTAGTCGAAACACAAGGCGTACCTGGACATTCTTTTCCTTTGTCAGGCACACAGTCGCTGCCTTGAGGATACGACGACTGAACGCCGAGCACAGCAGCGATGGTCAAGAGGCAAAAGAGAATGCAGTGGAGATGGCGGCATCGTAGTGTTCTGATTCTAATGAGCTGATAGCCTAATACCATGATGACAGAGAGATGCCCGAAGTGCAGTTCAGCTCGTTTTATTATTTTAAATTACGAGGCAAACACACAAACAATATATGTCGCTAATGCATATAGCTACCACAATTAAATGTTTCCTTTTAGAAGCGTGGTGCGGGTGTGGAATATTTCCGGACAATTCAGAACCAAAAACGTAGGCCTATAATAGTATCACGCCAAATCTGAAAAATCGTGGATTTAAATACACATTTCACTCTGTTGCTGTAGGTAGCCCACTACACTTCATTTGGTCCTAGTCGTGGCTGTGTCAAGCTCCTTCAATCGTTCCTTCCCTTCTGTTTTGTTTCTGTGTGCATCTCGACCGTAAATCCTCTCCTGCCTCCAATTACGAACCGCGTGTTTTTATTCCACTGGATGTGGCGTGTATTGACGCTCTGAAATAACGTATGACAAAGACAAAGCGTTACACTTTGTTACGAGAGCCCTGCCAAAAAGCCAACAACAAAGGGTCCACAAGGCTGGTTTGAAGTCATGTGACCTAAGACCACCTCCCCCAATTCACATAGGGAATCTGTCGAGGACGCTGTTACCTCATGTTTCTTGCTGAACAGGAGTATTCTTAATCTGAAAGAACCCCGGAAAACTCATTCTTTTGAATGTTTAACAGTAAAGAATAAATTGTTTTTTCCCCTTTAACTATTAAATAAAACAAAAAAGTTATCGCATAATGACAAATTGGTGTCATATTTATCTACGTTTTTTAAAAGACCAGAATTTACTTTTTAGTTTTGTAAATTGCATTTATTTACCTTGAATACGATTTATTTTGTATTCACTGTACAAATGATTCACTCTTTGGTTGTAGTTCCTTTTGGTAAATTTGTTATTAGGCTTAATTCAGAGTCTCTTCAGTATTTTTTTTTTTTAAGTCTTTAAAGAAAAAAATTTAAACTTTAATTTTATTTTTATTGCAAGGTTTTTTTTCTGGACGTTTTTCACATTGTTTGTATACTTTTTGTTTACTTTATACTATTTGTGCAATTTCACATTAAAGGTGGGAAAAGTTCTGACTTCTTTTTTACCTCACAAAAACCTGCCATTTTAACAGGGGTGTGTAGACTTTTATATCCATTGTACATGTTACATTGACTAACGGCGCAAAACGGGGTAATACTATTCTACGTCTCAGTGGCAGAGTATGGAAAATTAAGAGAAATTAACATACTGTTAATGTTCATGAGTGTGGACACAGCATTTACAGTCATGCGGAAAAATACGTACATCCCATGGAAATTGTTGGCTTTTTTGACATATTTGGACAAGCACCTTTCATCTTTGAAACATGCCTATTAATAAAGTTGATATACTTGAACAAAACCATGCGGAAAATTAGCTTTTTCAATAATTTATTCAACAGAAATATTAATAGATGTGATAGTCTTCTGTGGAAAAAGTAAGTACACCCTTGGCCTCAGAGTATAGTATTGCCTGCTTTAGTAGAAATAACTTCTTGTAGGCGTTTTGCATAATTGTCCACCACTCTCTGACATCGGCTTGCTGAAATTTTTGACCACTCTTCCATGCAATATTCTTTCAGTTGCAAGATGTTTGAGGGTTTTCTTGTATGTACTGCCCGTATCAAATCCCCCCACAACATTTCAATGGGATTCAAATCCGGGCTTTGACTAGGCCATTCCATAACCCTCCATTTCTTCTTTTTGAGCCATTCCTTGGTGGATTTGCTAGTGTGCTTAGGATCATTTTCCTGTTGAAAGGTTCACTTTCGTTTCAACTTCAACTTTTGGACAGATGGCCTCACATTATCTTCAAGCACTCTTTGATATGATGCAGAATTCATATTTGAATCAATGAATACAAGCTGTCTAGTCCCTGAGGCAGCGAAGCAACCCCAAACCATAACATTTCCACCACCATGCTTCACAGTTGGTATGAGATGCTTCTCCTGAAAAGCTGTGTTTTGTCTGCACCAAACATGTCTGCTGTTATATGGTATATTTTTAAAGCACATGTTATATATTAAAAAAATCATTGAATAAATACGTATGTTAAGGTCAAGCAATCTAAAGTATAAACCAATCATGTATAATCAATGTATAAGATATAAGAGTATTTATGTATATTAATAAAAGAAACCAGGACAATCTGATCCAGCTTGTGGGAAATTACTGAACACCCATTTCTCACTCGCAGTTTGTATCTTTTTCTTCCTAGCTCCCTAATTTGTTATCTGTCATTGCTTAGCATGTATCCACTGTCATTGCCAAATCTTTATGAGTGGGCCATTGTTCAAACTGAAGAAGTTAGATAAATACAGATTGTCATACGCAAAGGCCTGTGCGCACAAATGTGCAAGTTCTGATAAGGCCACCTGTGTTAGTGGAGGTGCACCAAAGATTTGTGTGTGTTAGTATGGTATATTTTCAATGAGCAAATGGTACATTCAATAAATATCTATTCATGTGTGACCAATGTATGAGATCATAAGAGAGAATGTGTTAATCAAAGAAGCTAAAATCAAAGTAAGTCTGTTAGGTGAGATCATTGAGCGCCCTTTCTTCAGTTATAATAGTATCTTTTTTAGGTTTGTGCTGTTGTTTCCCAGAAAAAATCACCCTCTGCACCTGAATAAAGACACTGAGTTTGTACTGTCTTTTTAAGTCTGTATCTTTAAAGACAGTTTGATGTTAGGGATTTCTTAAGATGTATTGTTGAAATCCATGACGTAGATCAGTAAAATAAACTCTTCTTAAAAGTTAAGCTGACCAAACTTATGCCCCCTTTATAGATAAGATATGAAGAAAGAAACATAATTGTGGTGAGTTGCCAGAAATGTGATCAAAGAAATGTGATCAAAAGAGAACGTGGGAATACCCAGCCGAAAGCATGAACATTGATTGTACTCATCAGATGATCTGCAGACATCTTGGCTTTTTGATTGATTCTTCAATAAAAGTCAAATTTTTGAAATCCAGAACCCATGGACTCTGAGAGATTTTTATTTTGGCTAAGTTGAATTTCCACAAAATAAATTTGACATTGTTGTGGCAGGATTTGAAAAGAAGCCAGAGAGGAGTGCGAGGCTGCATTGGACTGACCAGTGGTGGTCCACATGAACAAGCCAGCTAAATAAAGGTAAGCAATTTTGCTTTTAATTAAGTTGTTTGTGTAATCCACTGTGGTCGGCCTGAACGGTAGGCACACTCATATGCTTCTTCAAATTAAAGGACCAAATTGAGCAAAGGGGTTTTTGATCTCAAAAAGGTGTAAACTGCATGCAGGATATATTTTACTGTTGAGTGAGCCTTGATGTATAACAGTAAAGTATATAAAGGGTAGAGTGTATTTCACTGTTAAGTGGGCCTTGAAGATATGTGAGAAGTGTGCAGAAAGTCTGATAAGAGAGCAGGTCACTCGAAAAAGTGTTATGCAGCAAGAAGCGTAAGTACACCCTAGCACGCAGAGTGTTACCGCGGGGTACCACCCAGAGAGACGTGAGTGTGCAAAAGGCACTGAAACATTAAAAAGGGGAAAAGACAAAAAAAAAAATAGAGGGTGTAAGTCTTGTATGTCTGCTCTGTGTTTTATGTTAAAAGTTTGTTTGTGCTACTAAAGATCTTTGACTTGTTTGTATAATTGCCTATTTTCTGATTTCTTAAAAATTGTCCCTTGTTAAAAGGCTCTGGAGGGTTTGTCTCTTTCCTAGGTGAGTTCCAGGCCCCAAATCACTCTCATCACCGGCTGTGAGGCTCTGCAAATCTCCTGTCACTGATCTAGGCATGTCCATGTCACATAGATCTAAGCAAATTGGACACTCCAATTTATCAATTCAATGTACCACTCGTTGGGCATTGGTTGCTCTGTTTTGAGTGTTGTCCTTTTGTGTTAAAGATCTCTGTCTCGTGGTGGTGGATATTACTAAATTGTGGTGCACAGGAGTTGGAGTTTTCTCAGTTGTGTGATTGGAAGTGTTTGGGGTGGGTGTCCTTGCCTTCCACCTGGGGGGACGGCTTATCTGGAGCCTAACATAGGGAGTCTTTGTTATATGAATGTATGAATCACAACCTTTGTATTGGAAGTGAGTAAAAAAGGTATACTTATATGCTGTAATGTATGTAAATATGAAACAGAAGATTCTTATGTCACAAAAAAAGTGCAGTTTGTGTGTGTGTGTGTGTGTGTGTGTGTGTGTGTGTGTGTGTGTGTGTGATAAAAACAACAGAGCAGCCAAAGAATTGGTACTGCAGCTATTTTGGACACTTACATAATTGTTTCTGTTATAATCCAGACCAAAAGCTTTTATCTAAACGTACATCCCGAGGTTGGATCCCTAATTGTCATTGCTGTGAATCAGTTAAAAAGGCCAAAATCTCTGTTGAATAACCCATGAAGTTGTATACAAAATTTGAGTTTGTCTCTTGATTTGAAAATTGCATGAGTGACTATGTGAGTGTATGTGAGTGAATGACAGGGCCCTGTGTGTGTGTGTGTGTGTGTGTGTGTGTGTGTGTGTGTGTGTGTGTGTGTGTGTGAGGAACGGAGAGAGACGGAATTTTTTTTGTGTGTGTGTGTGCGTTCTCATCTGTGGCTGTGTGTGTGTGCACCAGTGTATGTTTATGTGAATGTGCATTTTAGATAAAAGTGAAAAATTATTTATGGAAAGTTGGAAAATTGTTATTGCTGTGAGTAATACTATAACTAAAAATATTCCAAGATATTGGTTTGTAGATTGTTTGGTCATTCTCCTGGTTGTCTTTGATGTAACCCAGAAAGGGAGACTAAGCCTTTGTTGAGAAATTAGTGAGCCAGGTGGAAGAAGGGAGCCTATTTGGACCTTTCACCTATATCCCATAAATGATGAGCTCCAAAAATTAATTTTGGGGACAGTATGAATGTAAATGAGCTCCATACATAGGGAGACGAGGCATGATTGATGAGCTCTGAAAATTAGTTTTGGAGACGGTGTGATCCTGTGTGTGTGTGTTCTTATCTGTGTGGGCATGTGAGAGAGAGAAACACTGGTGTGTGTGTAGCAGTGTAAACATTTGATCTGAGCTGGTTGACACAGAGTTTTGAGGTTTATTTTTATCATTTATGCCACCAAAACACCGTAGTAAAATGAAACAGAAAAATAGTTCTAGATAGGGAGACTCGGTCCCTGTTGAGTAATTTGTAAATTGGTGGATGTCTAGTTCTCATCCTCACATACTTCACTTTTCAGTTCCATTCTATTGGGATTATAATTCATTAGTACTATTGGGGTTTTGAACATTAGGTTAGCATACACAACAACCCATCTTAGAGTAGAGGAATTTGGCCCTTTTACAAATAAGATATTGAGAAAAGCAATTAAAGAAAGGGGAAGAATTAATCTTTGTAGATTAGAATTTTATTTTTGCGGACACCAGACTAGAACCCATTATGGCTACTTAAGCATATATGAGAACAGGAGACACCACATTTATGAAAAGTGCTATTCGTTTGATTTTAGAAGCACACTAAATTAAAATTAAAAGTCAATGAATGAGAGAGTGTGTCAAGCTGTACTGAAAACAAGGGGAATTAGCAATCATTTTTGGAAAGAGCCATTCTAGTCTCAGTGGTATTGAGAAAAGTTACTTGGTATTCAGTGACAAGACCAGACAGACCAAATGATATAGGACTGACATTGAACAGGATTCTAGTGACTTTTATTCCTGACTGTGACAACGAGCAGTCCCCTAGGCGGTTATGAGTAGGAAGCCCTAGGACACAGGGACCAATCATGACATCTACACATGTAGAATTGTTGGGGGTCAGACACCCTGTGTGCAAAGAGATTGTGTAAAAACTCTTAAAAAAGTGAGAAAAAAGGATAAAAAATCTGAAAACAAAATGGCCAGAAGGAGGGGTATTTGATCCATTGGTGTGTGAGGAGATGGAAACATTGGTAAAAAAAAAAAAACTATAAGGGTAAAGAGAGAGGCAAAAAGGGAAAAAGAATGGGAAGTGGTCACATTGTTCAAAGCAGAAGGGGAAAATTCATGGAAGAGCATGAAACAGGCAAGAAAAATACTGAAAAAAGACAACATAAAGACAGAGGAAAAAAATGCTGATCCATATATACCATCTAATTCATATGTGCCACCCAAAAATCAGCTCCCTGTAATAACAGGAGAAGTAAAAATTAAGGGAAGGGTGGATATAGAAGAAGATGGAAAAGGAAGAGAAGAAGAGTATGAGTGGATAGAAAGCTCCTTAAGGGAAGAACAAGACGCACGACGACCCAAAGTAAAATTAGGAAAAAAGGCTTTAAATGGATATTCTCAACTACACACAGCAGTTAAACAATTGGCAAAAGGGGTACAGAAAGAAGTAGCAGATGAGTAGGAAGAGTCAGAATGAGAAGAAAAGGGAGAAGATGAAGGAAGCATATCAAAAGACTGGAAAAATTCAGATAGGGAATTAGCAAAAGCAGAAAAAGCACACAAAAAAGGATGACTAATCATCTAATCATGATAACTAATCATCATCATGACTACATCATTAAAGGTAAGAATGCTGCAGATTTAGAAGCTAAAAATATTTTGGGGTGCCAGGTAATGGCCCCAATGGTTCTTATTCAACCTGAACCTAAGTTGGATGATATTGCCCACATGCAACATCAGGCAAATGCTTATGAACATTCAGTGTGCCAATAGAGAGGTGCTACTGGGGACGCCAGTGGCATATGGCGCTCTCACAAGGTACACATGATCGCACCTACTGCACTTCTCACGGTACTTATCTCAGATGGAGGTCAACAAAGTGACCACACCTCATGAGCCCAAGCCATGTTCCAGTCAGAGGCCAACTAAATGGCCTCCCAAGCCCAGTACCAGTCAAAGACCTGTAAGACGGCCTCCCAAGCCAAGTTCCCGCCTGAGGCCGATGAGACGGCTCACCATGCTCTGCTCACGCATGAGGCTGGCAGGATGGCCTCCCAAGTTCAGATCATGCCTGAGGCTGAGGAGACAGCCCACCATGCTCTGCTCACGCATGAGGCCAGCAAGACGGCCTCCCAAGTTCAGCTCATGCCTGAGGTAGACAATGCAGCCTTCCAAGCGTTGTTCCCGCCTCACGACCAGGGACAATGCCTGCTTCAGGACCTGGGGAGCAGAGTGGACAATTCTGCCAAGGGGTCCAGGACCGCCAGGGAGAAGAAGTCCCCTGCAGAGCTCCAGCCAGAGGTCAACGTGGCGACCTCAAACCAAGAGCTCCAGCCCGAGATCAACGAGCTGGTCTCCCCTGCAGAGCTCCAGCCAGAGGTCAACTTGATGATCTCATCTCCTGAGCTCTAGCCTGAGACCAACGAGATGGTCTCCCCTGCAGAGCTCCAGCCAGAGGTCAACGTGGCGACCCCAAACCCAGAGCTCTAGCCTGAGACCAACGAGACGGCCTCCCCTGCAGAGCTCCAGTCAGAGGTCAACATGACGACCTCCTCCCAAGTCATGTTCCAGATGGAGGTCAACGTGGCAACCTCCTCTCCAGCCATGTTCCAGCCAGAGGTCAACATGGTGACCTCCTCTCCAGCCATGTTCCAGACGGAGGTCCACGTGGTGACCTCGTCTTAAGCCATGTTCCTGCTAGAGGCCGACGAAGCGGCTTCCCAAGCCATGTTCCTGACGGAGACCCACGAAATGGTCTCTCCTGCGGAGCTCCAGCCGGAGGTCAACGTGGCGACCTCCTCTCCAGTCATGTTCCAGATGGAGGTCAATGAGGCGACCTCCTCTCCTGCAGAGCTCCAGTCAGAGGTCAAGTTCAAGTTCAAGTTCAGTTTATTTGTATTGCGCTTTTAGCAATGGACATTGTCCCAAAGCAGCTTTACAGAAATATATAAATTCAGGACATAGATTTTAAATTTATGAATTTATCCCCAATGAGCAAGCCAGAGGCGATGGTGGCAAGGAAAAACTCCCTGAGACGATATGAGGAAGAAACCTTGAGAGAAACCAGACTCAAAAGGGAACCCATCCTCATCTGGGTGACAATGGATACTGCGATTATAAATAAATAAATCCTAAGTTATATCCTATAAATGTACCAATACTACATGGTCAAATAGCAGTTGTGAAACCAGTTTTATATGAAGTCTGTTTTGTTGAACTGTTCACTGATGCAGACTTGAGTGCCAAACTGTTTGTAGCAATTGCAGTCCTAGCCATCATAGCACCGTTCGTATGAATTGAGGTCCAAAGCCATCTTTATGGTTTTTGAGTGGTACCATCCTCAGTAATCTAAATGATCTTTAGGCTGCACCATGTGGGGCCATCCTCAGCAGCAGCAGCTTCCAATTGATGAGATCTCCAACCAGAAGTAGAGCATCAGAATGGATCAGGCAGGTCCAGAGAGCAGAAGGGGTCGGGATCACTGGAATCTCAGGAGTATCATGTGTAGCTCGACAGAAGGGGAGAGAGAGAGAGAGAGAGAGAGAGAGAGAGAGAGAGAGAGAGTATTAGGTATGCTTATTGTCCCGTAATGGTTAAGGACAATGGACTTTGCGTGAGTGCAAGCGGGTACTCCAGCAAGACTAGCTATGACAGCAAAACTAAAAGGGAGAGCCAGAAGGTAACACAGACATGAGGGCTCCCTGGGACATAAGGCGGCCAGCCACTCCACCATCAACAAACCTGGGTGAACGCTGAAAGTGTTGGGGTGACAGCATCCAAACATTCCAGTTCACCACAACACTCTATGCCTGTGACACCTCTAGATCTGCTCCTTTACCTAAGGAGAACACTACTCACAAAAGGCTTGACTAAACAAATATGTTTTCAGCCTGGACTTAAGCACTGAGACTGTGTCTGAGTCCCGAACACTAATTGGAAGGCTGTTCCATAACTGCAGGGCTTTGTAAGAGAAAGCTCTTCCCCCTGCTGTAGCCTTCACTATACGAGGTACCAACAAATAGTCTGCACCTTTTGATCGAATTAGGCGTGGCGGATCATAAAAGACCAAAAGTTCGCTTAGGTACTGTGGCGCCAGGCCATTTAGCGCTTTATAAGTCAATAGTAGTATTTTATAATCAATGTGAAATTTCACTGGGAGCCAATGCAGTGTGGATAAAATAGGTGTGATGTGGTCATATCTTCTGGTTCTAGTAAGGACTCTTGCAGCTGCATTCTGGACTAACTGGAGTTTGTTTATGCTCCTACTGGAACATCCAGACAGTAAGGCATTACAATAATCCAACCTAGAGGTGACGAAAGCATCGACTGATTTTTCTGCATCATGTAGTGACAATGTATTTCTTATCTTAGCAACATTTCTGAGGTGAAAGGAGGCTATCCTAGTAATATTATCTACATGGGTGTCAAATGAATGACTGGAGTCAATAATCACACCAAGGTCTTTTACTGCTGCACATGATGAAACAGAAAGGCCAACCAGAGTTACTATGTAATCAGAAAACTTACTTCTATCTGCATGTGGTCCTAGTATAAGTACTTCTGTCTTGTCAGAATTAAGTAAGAGGAAGTTAATAAGCATCCACTGTCTAATGTCCTTTACATATTCCTCGACTTTATTAAGCTAGTGTCTGTCATCTGGCTTTGCTAAAACATACAACTGTGTGTCATCAGCATAAGAGTGGAAGCTAATTCCATGTTTATGAATAAAGGTCAATGTGGTGACCTCATCTCATGTCATGTTCCAGATGGAGGTCAACGTGGCGATCTCCTCTCCAGTGATGTTCCAGATGGAGGTCAACGTGGTGACATCCCCTCAAGCCATGTTCCTGACCGAGACCCACGAGGTGGTCTCTTCTCCGGAGCTCCAGCCTGAGACCCACGAGGTGGTCTCTCCTGCGGAGCTCCAGCCAGAGGTCAACGTGGTGACCTCCTCTCCGGAGCTCCAGCCTGAGACCCACGAGGTGGTCTCATCTGCGGAGCTCCAGCTGGAGGTCAACGTGGCGACCTCCTCTCCAGAGCTCCAGCCAGAGGTCAATGAGGCTACCTCCTCTCTAGAGCTCCAGCTGGAGGTCAACGAGGCGATCTCATCTCCAGAGCTCCAGCCAAAGGTCAACGAGGCGACCTCCTATCCAGAGCTCCAGCCAAAGGTCAACAAGGCAACCTCATCTCCAGAGCTCCAGCTGGAGGTCAATGAGGCGACCTGTAAAACGGCCTCCCAAGCCAAGTTCCCGCCTGAAGCAGACGAGATGACCCACTGTGCTCTGCTCACACATGAGGCAGGCAAGATGGCCTCCCAAGTTCAGCTCACGCCTGAGGCCGACTATGCAGCCTTCCAAGCATTGTTCCTGCCACATGACCAGGGACAATGCCTGCCTCGGGACCTGGGGAGCAGAGTGAACAATTCTGCCCAGGGGTCCAGGACCGCCAGTGAGAAGAAGTTTTTGGCGCTTCGGGAGAAGCGCCCTTGGGAGGGGGCTCTGTTATGGGTTTCCCCTCATGCTGTGCTGCACAAGCATTCAGCACGCATGAATTTCCCTAAACGCGAGCAGCATGAGCAGCACGCTCAGCGCGCACTTCCAGGTTCAGTGACACTGACTATGTTTACGTGCTACATGTGTGTTTTGTTTTGATTTCTGTCCTGTCTCTGCCCCTGTTGTGTCATTGGTTCCTCCCTAATGTGTCTCAGCTGTTTTGTGTTAACCGTTGATTATGTTTGTTATTTAAACCCCTTGTGGGTCTTTGTTTGGTGCGAAGTATACGCTCAGTTGCTCAGTTGCTTTTGTCTCTGTCGTTACCAAGCCTTATTTTGTGTCTGTTATTCTTGTTATCAACTTTGTTTTCTCCCCTGACCTTGATTATATGCCTTGCCTATTCTGTACTGTTCGCCTGATCGTTTGACCCTTGTCTGTTTTGTGATATCGATTTATGCCTAACCCCTTTGGATTTGTCTGCCAGTAAATTGCCATACCTGCAATTGCTTCTGTCTCATCCTCTTTATGTGACACAAAGTAGGTATAGCTGGTGAGATCATTGAGCGCCCTTTCTTCAGTTATAAACGTAACTTTTCTAGGCTTGCTCTGTTATTTCCCAGAAAAATCACCGTCCACATCTGCATAAAGACACTGAGTTTGTACTCTGTCTTTTTAAGTCTGTATCTTTAAAGACAGTTTGATGTTAGGGATTTCTTAAGATTTATTGTTGAAATCCATGACGTAGATCGGTAAAATAAAAACTTCTTAAAAATTAAGGTGACCAAACGTACGCCCCCTTTATAGATATGAAGAAAGAAACATAATTGTGGCAAGTCATTAGAAATGTGATCAAAGAAATGTGATCAGAAGAAAACATGGGAATACCCAGCCTAATGAGATCATTGTTTTAGTATTGTATAAAAGCATGAACATTGATTGTATGCATCAGATGATCTGCAGACATCTCGGCTTTTTGATTGGTTCTTCAATAAAAGTCTAATTTTTGAAATCCAGAACCCATGGACTCAGAGAGATTTTTATTTTGTCTAAGGTGATTTTCCACGACAGTTGGAGTCATTGGCAAAGTGTAGTTTTGCTTTTTTGTTATTTTTAGACAGCAAAGTCTTTTTTCCTGGCACACCTCCTATGCAGGTAAAATTTGTGCAGTCTCTTTCTGATTGTCGAAGCTTGCACTTTGACACCAACAGTTGCAAGACTTACTGGCAGATCCTGTGATTAAATCTTGGGTTCTTGGAGACTTCTTTTTGCATCAGACCGTCTACTCTTGGGCTGAATTTGCTGGGACAGCCAGTCCTGCACAAATTGGCAGTCATTTGAAAACTGAGCCACTTGTAGATTATTTCCCTTACAGTGGAATGATGTATTTCAAATAATTTGGAGATCTTTTTAAATCCCTTCCCAGACTCATAGGCATCCAAAAAAAATTTCTGAAGGTCTTACAGAACTCTCTAGATCTTGGCATGATGACACCACACACCTCAATAACAAAGGGAACACCAGACAATAGATGTGAGAGGTTTAAATAGACAGGTTCCACCCGCACTCCCTAAGCAGGTTCTAATCACTGGCCCTCAGTCTTGAACACCTGATTCTAATTTTATGGATTTGAAGGTGTGATATATGTAGGGGTGTACTTACTTTTTCCATGTGACTGATCTGTTTATTTTTTGTTAATTTACAGTTCATTGGGAAAATTACTACAAATGTCAGTTTTATGTGTCATTTGGTAGAGTGTATCAACTTTATTAATATAAGCACTGTTTCAAAGAGGATGAAATGTTTGCTTATCCAAATACGTCAAAAAAGCCAACAATTTCCATGGAGTGTACTTTTTTCACATGACTGTACATCTTTACCACGAGAGCTTCAGCATGCTCCTAGAGTCCACAAATAATTCATCGTTCCCCAAATGTTAGCATATGATTCTCTTTTTTTTCTAGGAACGTTCTCTTTATGTTCTATTTTTATTACCATATACTAACCTTCCCAGAAGGTTGCTGGGAGGTTTTTGTGGGACAACCTAAAAATAACTTATACAGAACATTCTCTAATGGCTGTTTTTAGGTTTTATTTTCATAACCATAGACAGGGATTTTTGATAGACAAGAAGAGCTAGATATTGCATCATTTTACAGGAACACATTACAATGTATACGATTCTGCAATCAAAATGCATTAATGATGAGATGAGCATTAAAATCCAACCATTCCCAGATGTATGCTTTTGATGTGCACACACTTTTCCCAGTCTTCCAAAGAAATTCAAACACTTGGACAATTTAAAGACTCTCATTTTCTCATTGCCATTGTCATGGGTTCCCCCAGTGGCGAGGCCAGAAATTTTAAAGTAAGTGGACCTTGGTGAAATAGGGTGGACCTCAAAGCCTACTCTCAAATTACATCATTTACAAAATGGGATAAAAATAATTTGACAGTTAAGATTGTGATGTGATTTATTGTTAGCCAACAGTTTCATGAATACAACAAAATCCATTCATAAATAAAATAAACAATGAAGAGAACAATAAACAAAGATAAATAATTTATGTGTGTTGGGGAAAATCTGCATATTGCACACACAAGCAGCAGACTAACATGTGGCTCCTGTCAGATATGTTGTTGAGAGAGAGAGAGAGAGAGAGAGAGAGAGAGAGAGAGAGAGAGAGAGAACTGAATTTTTAACCAACCATTTATTCCACAATTTTTATACACTCAATACAATTCCAATATAATAGTAACCACAATAATACAAATACTACAAATTAACATTACTGATAGTCATTGTAACACCCAAGAAAAAAATAAGAATTCGTCTACAACTGAGCAGATTGCATCATTATAACACCACTGGTTTGAAAAAAAACCCAAAAAAAACATTGTCTTTCATCATCTTAAAAAATTTAAAATCAATCCACACTCTTGTTTTTATCCTGTTTCTTAAAATAGATACAACTTCACATCCTTCCAAACCTTCAATTTTATTCCTCCTGCTTATATATATTGCCATTTTTGCTTTACCTATAATGAAGTTTAAGAGTTGACATTTTATTCTATATTTTTGCTGCATATGGATAGCCAAGAATAAAACTCTGAACAGTAAAAACTTAATTTAACTTGTTAAACAACAATTTAAGAAAATCAAATAAATAACACAGTCTTGTCCATTCCATGAAACAGTGAAAAATGGTTTCCCTTTTTTCACAAAAAGGACACACATTAAATACATTTGGGTTAATAACATTCACAAAGGCATTGACAGCAACTGCGCGTATAAAGTTCTCCATTGGAGAGCCCCCAAGGAGGTTTATTAAAAAATTTCCACACAGGTATTACATTCTGATCCAAACCTAGTTTGTCTCTCCAAACATTATCTACTCTTCCTTTTAAGGTGTTCTTATTTAAAACTTTGACACAACTTCTATACAATTTTACTGTCAGCCTCATGAATGCTTAAATCTTCTAAATTCTCCAACATCTCCCCGTCTGCTCCTTTAAGATCAGGAGTAATGTAAACCTCTAGAAAAGGATCTTTATTGTTTGGAAACACCTTTCCTTCACCGTAACTCAAAAGGAGAGACTTTGTTTCTCTCATAAGTTTCTGCTTTAAAACATCCAGCAGTTTCCCTGCTAATCTTGTTGATTTTAATCTTAAACAAGAGGCTACCCTTTGTGGGTTATTTAACTCAGGACCCCGAGCATCTATTAGATGATACAATTGAACTTTTCTTGATGTACACATTACATTTTCAAAACCCCATGCAATTTCATTTGATACATCAAATCTGGCTCCAAACACAGTCGGTTCTTTTAGTAACCAATACAAAGAAGACTCAGAAACCCCTCTTCTCTTTTTAAATAAGCGCCAAGCTCTAAAGATCCCTTTATAAAAAGGAGTCAGTCCATTCAGTTGAATATTACTAGAGTCCATTAAAAACAGGTTATACTCCAAACCTAAACCTCCAGGTTTTCTTAAAATAAAGTTTGCAACATTTCCCCAGACAAGATCTTTAGAACAAAAGGTTGCTCCTCTGCTGAACAGATGTATTAATCCTTGTCCCCCTTTTTCTCTGGGAAGATATAGTACACTCTGTGGTACCCAATGAAACTTAGTCCAGAACAAAATCCACTATGACAGCCTGCAGTTTTGCAAGAAGGTGCACCTGGTGGCGCAGTACATGCCAAGCGATGCCAGAATGTTGAAGCCACCAAATTATTGATGACTATGACTCGTCCTCTGAATGACATTTTTGGCCATAGCCATCTCCATTTTTCTAGTCGTCCTTTTGTTTTTTTCCAAAACCCCCTCCCAGTTTTTTTTGCAACACTCAATCGTCTCCAAGATATATATCTAGATATTTAAAACCACCTTTCTTCCATTCAAGTCCAGCAGGTAGTTTAGGAAGGCATCTACCTTCCCATTTTCCACATACTATAGCTTCACTCTTTATCCAGTTTACCTTAGCTGAAGACATTTTTCCAAAATCGTTAATTATTGCTTGTAGAGTGTCTACTTCTTCTTAATTTTTTTATCATGACAATAATATCATCAGCATAGGCTTAATTTTAAACTCAGTTTGCAGTATACTCCAACCATCCATGTTTGCTCTAATTCTTAATAACAGTGGTTCAATAGCTAAAGCATACAACATACCTGACAAAGCACACCCTTGTCTTATACCTCTTGTGATCTTAAAAGGAGCATTCAACCCTCCATTAAGTTTCCATACAATGTTTCCATACAACACCCTGATTATTTTAATAAAAAACGGGCTGAAACCAAACTCTCCTATTGTCTGCCAGAGGTAGCTATGCTCAACCCAGTCAAAAGCTTTTTCTTGGTCTAAGGAAATAAGACCAAAGTTTAAACCCAATGATCCAGAGATGTCCAAAATGTCTCTAATTAAATGAATATTATCAAAAATAGACCTATTAGGTACACAGTATGTCTGGTCTATATGGATGACCCAACCAATCACTTCTCTAAATCTAATTGCTAAAGCTTTGGATAGAATTTTCAAATCAGAGCATGACACTGAGTCAGTGGTCACTGAGACACTGAGTCAGTGGTCACTGAGTCACTGAGTCACTGACACAGGTCACCAGTTTTTTTATGTTTCTGAGGTCACCTTTCTTCGGTCGAAGGGTAATCACTGCTCTCCTGCAGCTCATAGACAGCGACCCTCTGGTCAGACTGTCATTAAGAACTTCTAGCAGATCATCCCCTAAAACTGCTCAGAGTGATTTATAAAACTCTACAGGAATACCATCCATCCCCGGAGCTTTCCCACACTCCATACTCTTTAGGGCATTCACCTTTCATAAAAGGTTTTTCCACTTCAGCATTAGCTCTATACGGAACTTTAGGTAGACCCTCATTTTCATTCCTTATTTCCTTAGGCTCTATGATTTCTGTGCATGATCCAGATATCAAAGAATGCATATTTCTATTTTGGCTGTTCTTCTTTAAAAAAAAAAACTTGGTTGGGCCATCCATCTGTACTACACCGTGAAAACGTGACCGTACCAGTGCACCCTGTGCATTAACACCCAACAAATCATCCAAAACTTTTTTTTTTTTAATCTTTAAGAACTTTAATACATTCTCAGTCTCTTGCAGATTCCATTAATTTTTGTATTTCTACTATTTCTCTCTCTAGATCTTGTAGCGACCAGGAGATGTCTCTAGAAGCATTGAGGGTATACGTACGGCACAGATGCTGCATCTCTATTTTCCCATTATCCCACCATTGCTGTATAGAAATAAACGATGATTTCCTATTCTTAAAACTTTTCCAAAAATAACCAAACACCTCACAAAAAATATCTTGGAATAAAACTGTATTAAAGTGCCAGCACTCCTTGGCTTTACATTATTAATAAAAACATTACAACTGACTAATCCATGATCTGAAAAGCTAACAGGTGAAATTGCACAATGCTTAATAATATTAAAATTATGTTTAAAACAATACCACCTGTCTAGTCTAGCCATTGTCACAGAATGTTCTCTCATTTGTGTCCATGTATACTGTCTCTGTGTTTAATTCAACACCCTCCAAATATCATATAGATCATATTCTTTCATAATTTGTCTCAAAACACGTTGTGACGCCATGTGTGGTTCTTTGTGGTTCCTATCAATGCTATCATTCTCTGTACAATTGAAGTCACCCCCTATAAATAAATACTCTTCAGGTTTGCAATTTTTTACTATATCTCTAACTTTATCTAAAAACAAGACACTTTCACCTCCCAATACCGGGTCATACAAATTTATAAATACAACAGTAAAATTGTCAAACTTAACCCATAATTTCAAACACTGTCCCCCAACTACATGTTCCACTTCACATGAAACAGGATTAAAAAAATTTCTTAGTAAAATAGCTACACCACCACTATTATTAGTCTTATGACTCATGATCACTTCTCCCTCCCATTCCATCATCCATTCACTTTTATTTTGCATGTCACTATGTGTTTGTTGAATAAACATAACATCAATATACTTTTGTCTGATTAATTCAAAAAGCATTGCTCTTTTTCTATAATTCCTTGCACCATTTATGTTCAGAATGCCCAGTTTTAAATTACTCATAAATGGATGAATAAAAAAAGAAACTGAGCAAAACAAAAACAAAAAACTAACAAAGAAAAAAGAAAAATTAAAACATTTCTTTTTCATCATTCAGCATATTTGATCTCAATTTTTGAACAATTTTCTTCAACCTGTATACTTCCTGTTCTGTGAGACCCCCAGCATAATTTCCTTCATTGACCTTCTTGCTGTCTCTATAAACAAATCTTATACATGACCTCCCTTCATTCCTTTTGTATTCTGCAGAAAAGTCTTGATCTTTTCAAGGGTATAAGCACTCCTCCCAGATCTTCCTTGAGAGACCGAATCAACTGAGCTCACTGATTCACGCTCACTTTCTGTTATTGAATCATCAGAATTACTATGGTCAGATATAGTTCTTTGAACCATCCCCCCCCCCCCCCCCCATGACAGAAGATTGTCATCTTCTGTCATATCAATGTCTCTTGGGATTTCTACTTCCACAACAGGACCCATAACATCATTTGCTATCTCAGTTTTCTCTTTTCCTATTCCTTCCTCATTACTCTCATTCACAGTTTCTTTATGATTAGCTACAATGGGTATAGAAAAGAATCACCCCCCTTTAAAATAATCACATTTTGTTGCTTTGCAGACTGAAATGAAGACAGACACAGTTTTTGTTTTATCCAGCTGTATTTACTCAGTGCAACTTATAACATCCAAGTGAAAGATATAACACCAACATGTCAGAATTTTTTTTTTTTCTTAATTTAAAAAACAGAATCACTGAGCTGGAAAAAGGATCACCCCCTTGTGTCAGTATTTTGTTGAACCACCTTTTGCTTTAATCTTCAAGGTGCATTTTGGCAAAGCTCAGTCGTGGGTGGCTTTTTTCTTGCAACCCTCCCATACAACCAAATTTGTGAAGAATTTGTGATATTGTTGTCACCTGCACACAATGACCACTCTTTGTCATAAATTCCTGCAACTGCTTCAGAGTTGCTGTAGGCCTCTTGGTAGCTTCTCTGACCACTTTCCTCCTGGCTCATTCATCCAGTTTGGAGAGACATCTTGTTCTAGGGAGGGTGTGTGTTGTACCAAATACCTTCCAGTTCTTAATAATAGACTTCTGCTTCTAGGCATTGATAAAGCCTTTGAATTTTTTTTGTATCCATCTCCTGACTTGTGCCTGTCCACAACTTTATCCTGGAGATCTCCTTGCTCTCATTGTTTAGAATCATTTACACTTGTCTTCGGAAGAAACGACATGTTTTAGCTGCTCCGATTTACAACCTAATGCAATCTTTTTAATCTGTGAAACAATTTTCCCATGTCTTGCCAATTCTCTCTCAATCACTTCGTCTTTTATAAAAGGTGGAACATTTGACAACATGATCTTTTTCGTCGGTTGCATCAAAGGCATCACCGTCATATAAGAATCATTTATCACAATTCCATTTGCGACAATCTCATTAACTTTGTTCACATCATCTAAAAAGAAAACAAATGCACCGTTCATTCTTGACGCTGACAAGATGCTTTTGTAACCAACAACTTGCGCTACTGCTATGCTCCATTCCTCTATTGAGCAGCGTTCCACGGGGATGATTCTGATGCCATGCTGCCGTGTTAGCTTATCAAGCGTTACATTTTTTGGACGCTGCCACTTCGATCAGCACACGCTGTTCGACAGCGTTTTACTTTTACTAACTCCAGTAAACCCCAAAATATCCACCAACAGCTTCACCAAAGTATAAAGAAAAGATAGAAAGACTCACTCAGCCCGCAGGCAAACACTCTCACTCCACACACATTCAGCTCCGCCCACTCACTCCCAGCTTGCACTCAGAGAGAGAGAGAGAGAGAGAGAGAGAGAGAGAGAGAGAGAGAGAGAGAGATTGATTATTATTGTAATAATCTGAAGTATCATGCATAATAAGTTATGCAGGCTGCATACCACATCATACAGGTAAACATGAATACGCAGAGCCAGCACATTATCCTTTTTGAATTAAAAAATAAAAACACCAGCAGCAGCATCCACTGAAGATCTTTTAAAATGACACAAACTAACACGATATATTCATAGCAATTTTCTAACACAAATAAACACTCAAATTATGAAATGAAATCAATTTACTTACCAATTTGACTGTTTTTGAAGCCCAAACAAATCATCTTAAAGAACAAGATGTAGACGTCTTGGCTTTGCATTGTAAATCGCAATAATTTCATCATATGACTCCGTAATCTCATGCTCATGGCGAGGTGCTTTAGGCGAGCAGTTGCCATGGATGATCGAACATATGTTTTGATCCTGCCAGTAGTGGAGAATAGGCACTCTGCACTATATGAAGTCATGGGGAGGGTGATAATTATTCTTAGGAGTTCGTTCATGTTTGGAAATATATCGGAAAGGCAACTGTCTATGACTTTCATTAGTGATGGGAATATCTGTCCTCTCTCAGCTTTCCTACGCATCTGATGTGTAAACACAGTCAGCTCAGCATCCTTGATCTTGAGCTGAAAAGTGTGGATAAATCAGCCGGTGAGTTGCTTTTCTGGAGGATGGGCCCGAGCTGAGAAGAGGTGCTGGTGGACGGGAGAGATGACGTTGTGGGCTGCTGGTCATCAGTCTCAGGCTGGCATCATCGGCATCATCGAGTGTAGTTTAAGGCTCTATTCTTGTTTTTTTTTTTAAATATTTAATCAAAGATATCTGTTTCGACATGCTTGCCTTGTGCATGTTGAATATTAGTTTATTTCACTAGCAAACGTAAAATCATCTTCCCGTCTTCCAACAATCCATGATTGGCTAAAACAGTACTAATATCCTATCGATTGGCTGTCACTGTTAGGCTATTTATATCAAAGACACATTTTCACACTAAAACAATTACTTATTTCTGAAACTTGATATACATATTTGAGCGTGTATTTAAGTGATTATTATTGTTATGTATACGTGATTTTTTTTCCTTTCCCACAAAAATTATTTTGTGTCTTATTTGATTGGGTGGACCAGTCGTCAATCTGAGTGGGCCAGTGACCCTGGCCCTTATGTAGCCTTGCCTCTCCAGGCAACGTCCTCTCCAGAGCCCAAGCCATGTTCCAGTCGGAGGACGGTGAGATGGCCTCCAAAGCCAAGTTCCTGTCCGAGGCTGACCAGGCGGCCTCCAAAGCCAAGTTCCTGTCCGAGGCCAATCAGGCGGCCTCCAAAGACAAGTTCCTGTCTGAGGCAGACCAGGCGACCCACCATGCTATGCTCACGCCTGAGGCCGACAAGACGGCTCTCCATGCTCTGCTCACGCCTGAGGCCGACGAAATGGCCCACCACGCTGTAATAGGACCCATTCATAATGGTGGTCATGCTCTTGACATTATACTAACATACAGATTAAATATAGAAAATATAGTCACATTTCCGCAGTCTGAAGCTATCTCGGATCATTATCTCATCTCCTGTAAACTGCGTGTTGATCATAATATATGCACCTTGCCTCGCTACCGTGTAAAACGTACATTCACGTCAGCTACTGCACAGAGTTTTACAAATAACCTCCCAGAGATATCAACTATGATTTGATCACCATCTGATCCCAAAGAACTTGATCAGGCGACTGAATGCTTAGAGTCAATGTTCCGCTGCACACTAGATAAGGTAGCTCCACTTAAAAGAAAAATAATTAGAGAGAAAAAGCTAGCACCCTGGTATAACAATCACACACACACATTAAAACAGACCACTCAACAATTAGAACGTAAATGGCGTCAAACCAAATTGGTAGTATTTCAAACAGCATGGAAGGAGAGCCTCATGAACAATAGAAAATCTCTTAGTGCTGCTAGATCAGTCTTTCTCTCCACATTAATTGAAGATAACAAAAATAAACCTAGTTTCTTATTTAATACTATAGCAAAATTAACTAGGAATAAAACTGCCACAGAAACATGCACACAATCATTATATAGCTGCAATGATTTCATGAATTTTTTCATTGGCAAAATTGAAAATATTAGACAATTCTGACTATTAATTTAAAACCAGACAGTCTTATAATGAACCCTGTAGATAATATAGCAATATCAGGTGAACAATTAGAATGTTTTACTCCCCTTAGAGAGACCGAACTGATTTCTTTAATTTCTTCATCAAAATCATCAACTTGTATACTAGATTACCTACATGTTTCTTCAAACAAATTATTCCAGAAGTAATCAAACCCCTTCTAAAAATAATCAATTCTTCCCTCAGTCTTTCATTTGACACCCATGTAGATAATATTACTAGGATAGCCTTCTTTCACCTCAGAAATATTGCTAAGATAAGAAATACAGGTGCATCTCAATAAATTAGAATGTCATGGAAAAGTTCATTTATTTCAGTAATTCAACTCAAATTGTGAAACTCGTGTATTAAATAAATTCAATGCACACAGACTGAAGTAGTTTAAGTCTTTGGTTCTTTTAATTGTGATGATTTTGGCTCACATTTAACAAAAACCCACCAATTCACTATCTCAACAAATTAGAATATGGTGACATGCCAATCAGCTAATCACCTCAAAACACCTGCAAAGGTTTCCTGAGCCTTCAAAATGGTCTCTCAGTTTGGTTCACTAGGTAAGCCACAAGCATTCATTGCCAAAGAAGCTGGCTGTTCACAGAGTGCTGTATCCAAGCATGTTAACAGAAAGTTGAGTGGAAGGAAAAAGTGTGGAAGAAAAAGATGCACAACCAACCGCAGCCTTATGAGGATTGTCAAGCAAAATCGATTCAAGAATTTGAGTGAACTTCACAAGGAATGGACTGAGGCTGGGGTCAAGGCATCAAGAGCCACCACACACAGACGTGTCAAGGAATTTGGCTACAGTTGTCGTATTCCTCTTGTTAAGCCACTCCTGAACCACAGACAACGTCAGAGGCGTCTTACCTGGGCTAAGGAGAAGAAGAACTGGACTGTTGCCCAGTGGTCCAAAGTCCTCTTTTCAGATGGGAGCAAGTGTTGTATTTCATTTGGAAACCAAGGTCCTAGAGTCTGAAGGAAGGGTGGAGAAGCTCATAGCCCAAGTTGCTTGAAGTCCAGTGTTAAGTTTCCACAGTCTGTGATGATTTGGGGTGCAATGTCATCTGCTGGTGTTGGTCCATTGTGTTTTTTGAAAACCAAAGTCACTGCACCCGTTTACCAAGAAATTTTGGATCACTTCATGCTTCCTTCTGCTGACCAGCTTTTTTAAGATGCTGATTTCATTTTCCAGCAGGATTTGGCACCTGACCACACTGCCAAAAGCACCAAAAGTTGGTTAAATGACCATGGTGTTGGTGTGCTTGACTGGCCAGCAAACTCACCAGACCTGAACCCCATAGAGAATCTATGGGGTATTGTCAAGAGGAAAATGAGAAACAAGAGACCAAAAAATGCAGATGAGCTGAAGGCCACTGTCAAAGAAACTTGGACTTCCATACCACCTCAGCAGTGCCACAAACTGATCACCTCCATGCCACGCCGAATTGAGGCAGTAATTAAAGCAAAAGGAGCCCCTACCAAGTATTGAGTACATGTACAGTAAATGAACATACTTTCCAGAAGGCCAACAATTCACTAAAAATGTTTTTTTTATTGGTCTTATGAAGTATTCTAATTTGTTGAGATAGTGAATTGGTGGGTTTTTGTTAAATGTGAGCCAAAATCATCACAATTAAAAGAACCAAAGACTTAAACTACTTCAGTCTGTGTGCATTGAATTTATTTAATACATGAGTTTCACAATTTGAGTTGAATTACTGAAATAAATGAACTTTTCCATGACATTCTAATTTATTGAGATGCACCTGTATAATGTCACTACACGATGCAGAAAAATTAGTTCATGCTTTCATTACCTCTAGGTTGGATTATTGTAATGCCTTACTGTCTGGATGTTCCAGTAGGTGCATAAACAAACTCCAGTTAGGCCAGAATGCAGCTTCAAGAGTCATTACTAGAACCAGAAGATATGAATATCATGGTCTGGGCCGAGCTCCTCGAGTTTTCCCTGTCGTCCTCTTCCCCACGCTTCCAGTGCTTTCTGTGTGTGTGTGTGTGTGTGGGGGGGGGGAGCATACTCACCTGCTCCTCATTACTCACCTCATCTGCAGAGTATTTAAACCCTGGTCTTTGCAACCACTCTTCGCCAGATTGTTCCGGCTCTCAGTGCGGTAACTTCCGACTCTGCTCGCATTTTATTTACTAACAGTATTTTGTGTTTTTCCCCGTGTGGTATTTCCCTGTGCTCACCCTGCTTTGTCTCTCCGTGTTCCAGGTCCACATCTCAAGTCTCCCGTTGCCTGCTCCCAGTTCACTTCCCGCTACGCCCAGTCCTGCCGTGGCTCTCCAGCTTGGCACGCCGCCGACCCGAGTTCAAGCCCTGGCCTCGACAACACTCAAGCCCACTCCTGCTCGATCCCACTCTCCCCTCCCCGTGGCGCACCTCTTGCGCGCTCGCTCCTCCTGTTCGAGAACAGAGTTTGAATCCCAACCTCAACCATGCCACTACTCACCTTTCCCCACACTTCACCTGTCCGCTCAATCCTTAATAAAACCCATTAATCCTGTACTCCTGTGTTTGTCTTCTGTGCTTGGGTCCTCTTTGTCTCTGTACCTTAACTATGATCACATCACACCTATCTTATCTGCACTGCATTGGCTCCCAGTGAAATTTTGTTGATTATAAAATACTACTATTGACCTATAAAGCACTAAATGGCCTTGCACCACAGTACTATTTGTTGGTACCTCAGATAGTGAAGGCTACAGCAGGGGGAAGACCTTTCTCTTACAAAGCCCCACAGTTATGGAACAGCCTTCCAATTAATGTTTGGGATGCAGACACAGTCTCAGTGTTTAAGTCCAGGATGAAAACATATTTGTTTAGTCAAGCTTATTGTGAATAGTTTTTTCCTTAGGTAAAGGAGCAGATCTAGAGATCTCACAGGCATAGAGTGTTGTGGTGAACTGGGATGTTTGGATGTTTTCACCCCCACCCATTTTCACACATTCACGCAGGTTTGTTGATGGTGGAGTGGCTGGCCGCCTTATGTCCCAGGGAGCCCTCATGTCTGTGTTACCTTCTGGCTCTCCCTTTTAGTTATGCTGTCATAGCTAGTCTTGCCAGAGTCCCTGCTTGCACTCATGCAGAGTACCTTGTCCTTAACCATTACAGGACAATAAGCATACCTAATAATCTCTCTCTCTCTCTCTCTCTCTCTCTCTCTCTCTCTCTCTCTCTCTCTCTCTCTCTCTCTGTCGAGCTACACATGGCACTCCTGTGATACCAGTGATCCCAACCCCTTCTGCTCTTCTGACCTGCCTGATCCATCCTGATGCCCTACTTCTGGTTGGAGTTCTCATCAATTGGAAGTCACATGTTACTGCTGAGGATGGCCCCAAATGGTGCAGCCTAAATAGCATTGAGATTACTGAGAATGGTACCACTTAAAAACTATAAAGATGGCTTTGGACCTCAATTCATATGAACAGCTATGCTATGATGGCTAGGACTGCAATTGCCACAAACATTTTTGCACTCAAGTCTCCATCAGTGAACAGTGGCGAAGTTCAACAAAATAGTCTTCATGTAAAAACTGTAATGAATTTTTCTGGTTACACAACTGCTATTTGACCATGTAGTACTGGCACATTTATAGAATGGATTTATTTATTTATAATTGCACTATCTGGTGTTACCCAGATGAGGAAGAGTTCGTACATTTAAAATTTATATCCTGAATTTATATATTTCTGTAAAGTTGCTTTGGGACAATGTCCATTGTTAAAAGTGCTATACAAATAAAACTGAATTGAATTGAATTGAGACCAACGATGAGGTCTCCCCTGTGGAGCTCCGGTGGTCAACGTGGCAACCTCCTCTCAAGCCATGTTCCTGTCCGAGGCCGACGAGGCGGCCTCCCAGGCCATGTTCCTGTCTGAGGCCGATGAGGCGGCCTCCCAAGACATGTCCCTCCCAGAGGCTGATGAGGCGGCCTCCCAAGCCAAGTTCCAGTCTGAGGCCAACGATGCGGCCTCCCAATCCAAGTTCCAGTCTGAAGCCAATGAGACGGCCCAGCACACTTTGCTCACGCCTGAGGCCAATGACACAGCCTACCAAGTTCTGCTCATGCTTAAGAACTACAGCGCACCTGTCCCATCCCAGCCATCTGATCCTGGCGAGCCTGCCCCAGCCTCATGTCTGCTCCTTGGCTCCTCAAGAAACCAGCTATACTATGGACAATGCCTGCCTTTGGAACTGGGGGGCTGTGTGGACATTTTGCCCAGAGGGCCAGGACTGCCGGGGGGATATTTTTGGCACTTCAGGAGAAGCACCCTGGGGGGGGGGGAGGGGGTTGGGGTCTGTCATGGGTTTCCCCTCGTGTGGTGCTCCAGAGCATTAAGCATGCATGAACTGCCCTGAAGCACAAGCATTCAGCATGCGCTTCTGGGTTTCATTGACACTGTTTACTTTTGACACGTGTGTTTTGTTTTGGTTTCTGTTCTGTCTCCAGCCCTGTTATGCTATTGGTTCCTTCCTAATGTGTCTCAGCTTTCTCTCCTTAAATAAAAACTGCACTTGCATCCGTCTCAATCCACGTTACATGACAGCCATGTTGGTTATGCTGTTGACATGTTAAAATTCTGTTCCATACTGCATGGACTGTTGGCTTTAATGTAAATCCAAAGTGTAATGCAGCAAAAAAAAAAAAAAATTCCATCAATCTAAATGTGACTGCTTTTAAAAATTTTATGGAAACAAACTTGACGTTTACAAAAGAGTTCATAAAATATACATACTAAATATACATACTATAATAAAGTTGTTTGTTGTAGTGTTATAAGTGTTTACAAACATATATAACTTTAAAAAATATTGAAGCATAAGTTGGGTGTAATATTACAGGGAAAAAGTTTGCATTTCTATTTTAAAAGTAGTTTGTGTGTGTGTTTGTTCCTCAGCTTGACCAGCAATGTTATCATAACAGAGGTCATGCATATCAACATATATTTTGCATATAATATTTCTGCCATGCTATGCGACTGAGCCAGAGGTCATTTCTCTTAGATGCACACGATAAGACAGTGATTACACTGATTCTTTGATGCACATGGCAAGACAGTGACTACACTGGTGGGCTGGCTCCCCACCATGGGTTTAGGAGGTACAGGGAGTATAGGGTTAACAGGTTTTACTTAAGGATTGAGAGGACTAGTGAAGTGTGGGGAAAGGTGAGTAGTGGCGTGGTTGAGGCTGGGATTCGAACTTGATTCTAGAGCATGAGGAGCGAGCGTACAAGAGGTACGCCACAGGGAGGGGAGAGTGGGACCGAGCTGGAGAAGTGAACCGGGAGCAGGCAACGGGAGACTTGAGACGTGGACCGCACTGAGAGCCGGAACAATCTGGCAAAGAGTGGTTGCAAAGACCGGGGTTTAAATACGCTGCAGATGAGGTGAGTAATGAGGAACAGGTGAGAGTGCTGATTTGACCATGGAGCACCATGGCCAGGAACCCACACACACACACACACAGAAAACACTGGAAGCATGGGGAAGGAGACGACAGGGAAAACATGGGGGATGGCAATTTCATCCTCCTGGGCCAGAAATAATGGGGGCTGGTAGCCCAAGGAGCACTCAAAGGGGGATAGGCCGTTGTCGGTGCTGGTGAGGGAGTTGTGGGCGTATTCCACCCACGGCAGCTGGGAGCTCCAGGTGGTGGGGCTGTTAGCAGTTACGCATCGTAGGGTAGCTTCCAGTTCCTGGTTAGCCCGCTCAGCCTGGCCAATTGTTTGGGGGTGGAACCCTGAGGATAAACTGGCCATGGCTCCCAGAGCTTTACAAAAGGCTCTCCAGACTTGTGAGATGAACTGGGGTCCGCAGTCTGAGACAATATCCTTGGGGATGCCGTGCAGTCAGAAAGCATGGTTAACCAGGAGGTTGGCAGTTTTGCGGGCCATTGGGAGTTTAGGGAGGGCCACGAAATGGACCGCTTTAGAGAACCAGTCTATAAGGGTCAGGATCATGGTTTGGCCTTGAGATGGGGGCAGACCGGTGACAAAATCTAGTGCTATGTGGGACCAAGGGTGACTGGGAACAGGGAGAGTTTGGAGTAACCCGGCTGGAGGTCGGTGTAGGGGCTTGCTATGGGCACAGACTGTATGGCTATCAGCGTCCATGGTTGGCCACCAGAAGTGTTGTTTTAATAGGCCCAGTGTGCGACAGGACCTGGGGTGACAGGCAAACCGGGAACAGTGAACCCACTGGAGGACCTGGGAATGCACATATCAGGGACAAATAAGCGGTCCAGGGGTCCATTGCTGGGGTCAGGTTGGGTGCGCTGAGCTCTCTGGATGGCAGACTCGATCTCCCATGTAACAGCCCTGACCACACAGGTGGAAGGGAGAATGGTGTCGGGACCTGAAGTGTCTTCTTCTCTGGAGAACTGACAGGAGAGGGCATCGGGCTTACCGTTCTTCGAGCCTGGACAGTAGGTGATTGTGAAATTGAACCATCCAAAGAATAGGGCCCAACGAGCTTGGCGCGAGTTAAGCCGCTTGGCAGTCTGGATGTACGCCAGGTTCTTATGGTCGGTCCAGATGATGAATGGCTGCTCAGCCCCCTCAAGCCAGTGTCTCCTCTCCTTCAGGGCCAGTTTGACAGCCAGCAACTCACAATTCCCCACATCGTAGTTGTGTTCTGCGGACGAGAGGCGACGTGAGAAGAGGGCGCACGGGTGGAGTTTCTGGTCGAGGCCAGATCGTTGGGAGAGAACCACACCCACACCTGACTCGGAGGCATACACCTCCACAATAAATTGCCACGAGGGGTCAGGTTGTACCAGCACTGGGGCCGAGGTGAAAAGTTCCTTAAGTTTCTTAAAGGTGGCTTCAGTCTCAGGGTTCCACACAAGGGGGTGGAGGTAAAGTTCAGTCTGGTAAGGGGTGCTGCAACCTGGCTGTAGTCCCGAATAAAGCGGCGGTAGAAATTGGCTAACGCAAGGAACCTCTGGAGCTGTTTAAGGGTGGTTGGTCTGGGCCACTCGACTACGGCTCTGATCTTCTCCGGGTCAGCCTTGACTCGTCCGCTCTCCACGATGTACACCAAAAAGGTGACTAATTGGGTGTGGAACTCGCATTTCTCAGCTTTTTTGAACAAGCGAGTCGCTGCAGGACTTGTCGGACATGGTGGGTGTGCTCAGAGGAGTGTTGAATGCCGTCTTCCACTTGTCCTTCTCTCTGATCCTGACCAGATGGTACACGTTCCGTAGGTCCAATTTGGTAGGTATGGTCGCCCCATACAAGGGCTCAAAGGCGGAGCTGAGAAGAGGCAAGGAGTACTTATTTTTTACTGTGATGTTGTTTAGGCCCCAGTAATCTATGCAGGAGGGGTAAAGGGAGTGCTGATTCCAAGAACGAGGAGTGGCATAAGGGGCTCCAGGTGACGATCCTCCCAGCCATCCAGTCAATCTGGTGGTTGTGACGCCTCAGCCAGGAGTGTCCCAAGACCAGTGGTGTATCTGGAGAGGAGATGATGTTGAGTCTGGTCCTTTCGCGATGGCTGCCAGAGATAACCAAGAGCAGAGGGACGGTATGATGGGTAACTTTGGCCAAGAGTCTGCCATCCAACGCATTGACTGTCATTGGCGGCTCCAATGGTTCCATTGGGAGGCCTCCCTGGGAGACTAGCTCCTTATCAAGGAAGTTGTCTTTTGCACCAGAGTTGATCAGGGCCATCAAGGGGACAGGTGCTTGCTTGTGATGTAGGGTGGCCAGGATTTGGAGTCTGGACTGGGAGACGGACTGGGAGACTTGGAGGGTTTGGCTTGCCAGTACCTCCCTACTTACTGGCGAGCCCCTCCTTTTGGGCGAACAGGACAGGTGGCAATGAAATGACCCTTAGCTCCACAGTAGAGGCACACCCCCTCTTGGAACAGACGGTCGACTATGGTAAGTTGGGCCCGCCCCACCTGCATGGGTTCTTCACTAGAGGGAAAAACACTGGATGCGGCTGGAGAGCTGGATGGAGGTTCCCAGACTAAGTGGGTAGGTGAGCGGGGAGCTTGGGTCCGGCCAGTCCTCTCTTGACACCTCTCTCACATGCGACTGTCTAGGCTGATGGTGAGAGAAATCAGTGCATTGTGAGAGTCGGGTTCATCCCTTGTGGCGAGTTCATCCTTTAACGGCTCGCTGAGGCCATTTAGGAACACCCACTGGAGGACCTCCTGGTTCCATCCAGACTCGGCGGCCAGAACCTGGCCACACTATGGGGTCCCTGGTGGAGGGAGAGCAGGCGTTTGGTGGCCTCCTTCCCCTGGATGGGGTGATCAAATACTCTCCGCAGCTCGTCAGTGAAGGCAGTGACCGAGGTCCTCAACGCCGGCTGCTTATCCCAGATAGCAGTGGCCCAGGCTAAGGCATCTCCCCTAAGGAGGCCACCTTGGACTCATCAGTGGCGTAGATGAGGGAACGTTGCGCAAATACAAGGGAGTACTGGAAGAGGAAGGACGTGCACCTCCTTAGATCGCCAGCATAGGGTTTGGGATCGGGGACATGTGCCTCACACAGAGGGAGACTTGAAGGGGAGGTGGGTGCTGGGATGGCTTGCCTCGATGGGGGAGTGAATGACGCCTGGGTCAACTGGTTGTACCACTCTGTGAGAGAACTAATCTCCTGGGACATAGCACAGAGCTGTTGATCATGTTGGCCCAGGAGTGAACCTTGCCAGGACAGGGCTGTCTGTGGAGGGGCTGATTCTACTGGGTCCATGGTGGCCAGATTGTTCTGGTGGGACACAGAGACAAAGAGGACCCAAGCTCAAAACACAAACACAGGAGTATAGGGTTAACGGGTTTTATTTAAGGATTAAGAGGACTGGTGAAGTGTGGGGAAAGGTGAGTAGTGGCGTGGTCAAGGCCAGGATTTGAACTCTGGTCTGGACCATGAGGAGTGAGTGTGCAAGAGGTACGCCACAGGGGAAGGCGAGGCAGGACTGGGTGCAGCAGGAAGTGAACCGGGAGCAGGCAATGGGAGACTTGAGACATGGACCGCACTGAGAGCCGAGTAATGAGGAACAGGTGAGAGCGCTGATTCAACCATGGAGTGCAATGCCCAGGAACCCACACACACACACACACACACACACACACACAGAGAAAACTCTGGAAGCATGGGGAAAGGGACGACGGGGAAAACATAAGGAACTTGGCCCAGACAATGACAGAAATTAGAATTTGAGGAGTTGGAATAATGAAGATGGTATGTGAAGCAATGGTTATGAATTAATGCAGTGTTTTAGTATGAAGCATAACGCATGAATATATTTTTTTAAAGCAACATAAAGATCAATAACACTGGGACTCCCAAATATGTGTACTGTGCTTTTTATTAAAAATTAACTGAAATATTGGCTGTGATTGCATTTCTGACTGCTCTGCCAGCTGGATGGTCCAATGTAATGGGGTCAATCTCATCAGGGGGGAGCTGGTGGTTTGGTGGCACTTGCTCTTTTTTGATAGTGGCTATATTCTGCAGGAATGTACATGCACTATCTGGGATGCCTGCTGTGGTGACACTCTCAGGCTATGTAGACAATTGAATCGTGCCTTTAGAATGCCAAAGGTGTTTTCAATTCTGACCCTAGTTCTGCTGTGGGCCACATAGAACTGTTGCTGGGGCCTTGTCTCAGGGTCAGGATAGTGGGTCATTAAAAACTGCTGACCTGCATAACCCCTGTCTCCAACCAACAGGCCATATAGAAGTGTACAATATACAGTCAGGTTCATAAGTATTTAGGCAGTGACACAATTTTGATACTTTTGCCTCTGTACACCACCAGAATGGATTTGAAATGAAATAATCAGGATTTGATTGAAGTGTAGACTTTCAGCTTTAATTCAAAGGGTTTAACAAAAATACTGCATTAACTGTTGAGGAATTATAGCTATTTTTTCAGAGTCTCTCCATTTTCACAGGCTCAAAAGTAATTGGACAAATGAACATAAACATATATATTAGGATTATTTTAAATACTTGCAAATCCTTAGCAAACAATGACTGTCTGGAACCTTTGAACATCACCAAAAACTCCAGCTGCCTTCAGCTGCTGCTTGTTGGTGGGTCTTTTTGCCTTCAGTTTTGTCAGTAAGTGAAAAGCATGCTCAATTGAGCTGAGGTCATCACACATTTAGAAACATTTAATTTCTTTGCCTTAAGAAGCCCTTGTGTTGTTTTTGCAGTATGTTTTGGGTTATTATCCATCTGTACTGTGAAGTGTCATCCTATCAATTTTGCAGCATTTGACTAAATCTGAGCAGAAAGGACAGCTCTATACACTTCAGAATTAATCCTGCTACTTCTATCAGCAGTCATATCATGAATAAACACCAGTGACCCAGTTCCATTGGCAGCCATACATGCCCTTTCCATACCACTGCCACCACATGTTTGACAGATGATGTGGTATGCTTTGGATCATGAGCCCTCCCTTTCCTTTTGTATATTCTTCTCTTCCCATCATTCTGGTACAAGTTAATCTTGCTTCAGAACTGGCCAGGCTTTTTTTTTAGAGGTGTTTTTTTTTTAAAGTCTAATCTGGCTTTTCTGTTCTTGAGTGTTACCAGTGGTTTGCATCTTGAGGTAGACCATCTGTATTTACATTCATGAAAGTGTCTCTTGACTGTAGGCTTTGACAATGATTCCAGAGTATTCTTGACTTGGCTCAATTCAATTCAATTTTATTTATATAGTGCTTTTAACAAATGGACAAAGCAGCTTTTCAAAAATATATAAAATCAGCATATCACTTTTAAATGTATGAATTTAGATGCTGTGAAAGGGTTTTTCTTCAACAAGGAAAGAATTCTGCATTCATCCACTTTAGTTGTCTTCCAAGGTCTTCCAGGCCTTTTGGTGTTGCTGAGCTCCCCAGTGGATTCCTTCTTTCTAAGAATGTACCAAATTGTTGATTTGGCCACTCCTAAAGTTTCTGCTGTCTCTCTGTTTTGTTTTGTTTTCAGCCTAATGATGGCTTGCTTCACTTGCATTGACACCTCTTTGGACTGCATATTGAGAGTTCCCATCAGGGAATTATTATTATTATTATTATTATTATTATTATTATTATTATTATTATTATTTATTATTATTATTATTATCGTTAACAAAAACTATGACAAAAAATCAGTGAAAAACATTTTCGTTAACCGAAATAAAAATAAAATTTTGAGTTTCCACATCAGAACTTGCAATTACAAGCTCCCAATATTTATACCATGATTAGCTGTGTTACGATTCCCCCTCGCACTGATCGCCGAAGCGTGCGAGCAGCTTACTTCTGGATTCAGTGACTTTCGCTTTGTATAACTTCTCCACGTGTGTTTTGTTTTGGTTCATGTCTTGTCTCCGCCCCTGTGATGTCATTGGTTTCTTCCTAATGTGTCTCAGCTGTTCTATATTAGTCCCACTAATATATAAATTTGTATTTAAACCCACGTGTTTCTGTGTATCGGGGCGAAGTATTTGCAAAGTTACCTTGTGTTCTGGCTCATAGCAAGCCATTTGACCTTGTTTCGTGTTTCCTGGTTTTGATCCTGTTTCCATCTCGTGTTTCCGTCTCGTGTTTTCGATTCTTGCCTAGTCCAGTTTATGTTGTTAGTAGATCGCCTGACCCACACCTGTTTTCTGACTACGCTCTTGTTTCACGATTTGGATTACTGGTTTTCCTAATTAATTGACTATTCCTAATAAAAAGACTTTTACCTGCACTTGCATGCGCCTATCGCCGCATTACCTAATAGAATACTTCGCCTACCATTGATGCAGCAGCAAAGTTGACGAGACGTCCCAAAAGGAAAACCAAGCCAGTGCCCAGTTCGAACCTGCTGGTCATGAATTCCCTGGACCAGAAGGACAGGCGTCATGCTAAATTCACCATGCCAGCATTTAATTCCGTCCAGTTTCCCCAGTGGGACGCCATGGATCTCCCAGATCCATATAATGGATTTTTTGGTTACCCTGAGTATTTTTTGGTGGACATGTATTTTTTGAGCCTGAAGAACCCCAAGTCCAACAAGAACCAGTGGCTAGGGTTAATTTTTTCCCAGTTCTTCAGCTCAGTCAGCCAGTGGGCGGAGCACCTAGTTAGTACAGAATCCATTGAACTATTTGTAAGGAAGTTTGGAAGTCCAGATGACATCCCTGACCTGGATGATCTTTTGTGGAGGGCCAACCTGTCTGGCAAACCTGGCTTGCCATTCCCTGCGTACTGCGACAGGGCGGCCTCCTCATCTCCAGAGCTCCCGCCGGTGACCCAGCACATGATCTCCCCAGCAGCGCTCCAGTTAGAGGTCAACATGGTGACCTCCAACCCAGAGCTCCAGCCTGAGACCCATGAGGTGGTCTCACCTGTGGAGCACCAGCCAGAGGTCAATGTGGTGACCTCAAACCCGGAGCTCCAGCCCGAGACCCACGAGGTGGTCTCCCCTGCGGAGCTCAAGCCAGAGGTCAACGTGGTGACCTCCTCTCAAGCCATGTTCCTGACGGAGGTCCGCGAGGCGACCTCGTCTCAAGCCATGTTCCTGCCAGAGGTCCACGAGGTGACCTCCTCTCAAGCCATGTTCCTGACGGAGGTCCGCGAGGCGACCTCTCCTGAGATCATGCCTGAGACCCATGAACTGGTTTCACCTGTAGAGCTAACACCAGAGGTCCACCTGGTGACCTCAAAGACCGAGCTCCTGCCTGAGACACACAAGGTGATCTCATCTCCATAGCTCCTGCCTGAGACACACAAGGTGGTATCATCTCCAGAGCTCCTGCCTGAGACACACGAGGTGGTCTCATCTCCTGAGCTTCAGCCAAAGACCCACGAGATGGTCTCTCCTGCCAAGCTCAAGCCAGAGGTCAACCAAGTGACCTCGTCTCAAGCCATGTTCCTGCCAGAGGTCAACGAGGCGAGCTCATCTCCAGAGCTCCTGCCAGTGGTCAACTTGGCAACCTCCTCCCAAGCCATGTTTCTGCCGGAGGTCACCGATGCGATCTCCTCTCCTAAGCTTCAGCCAGAGACCCACGAGATGGTCTATCCTGCAGAGCTCAAGCTGGAGGTCAACCAGGCGACCTCTTCTTCAGAGCTCAAGCCGTCAACCAGGCGACGTCTTCTCCAGAGCTCCAGCCGGAGGTCAACCAGGTGATCTCCTCTCCAGAGCTCCTGCCGGAGGTCAACCAGGTGACCTCCTCTCCAGAGCTTCAGTCGGAGGTCAACCAGGTGACCTCCTCTCCAGAGCTCCAGTTGGAGGTCAACCAGGCGACCTCCTCTCCAGGGATCCAGTCGGAGGTCAACCAGGCGACCTCCTCTCCAGATCTGAAGCCAAGTTCCAGTCCAAGGCAGACCAGGTGGCCTCCAAGGCCAAGTTCCTGCCCGAGGCCGACCAGGCAGCCTCCAAGGCCAAGTTCCTGCCCGTTCCTCCCCACCACGCTCCGCTCACACCTGAGGCCGAGGAGATGGCCCACCACGCTCCGCTCATGCCTGAGGCCGACGAGACGGCCCACCACACTCCGCTCACGCCTGAGGCCGACGAGACGGCCCACCACACTCCGCTCATGCCTGAGGCCGACGAGACGGCCCACCACACTCCGCTCATGCCTGAGGCTGACGAGACGGCCCACCACGCTCCGCTCACGCCTGAGGCCGATGAGACAGCCCATTACGCTCTGCTCACGCCTGAGGCTGACAAGATGACCCACCACGCTACGCTCAAGCCAGAGGCTGATGATGCAGCCTTTCAAGCGTTGTTCCTGCCTCATGACCATATACAATGCTTGACTCGGGACCTGGGGGGCAGAGGTTACAATCTTGCCCAGAGGCCCAGGACCCCCAGAGAGGGTAAAGATTTTGGCGCTTCAGGAGAAGCGCCTTTGGGGGGGTGCTCTGTTACGATTCCTCCTCGCGCTGATCACCAAAGCGTGCGAGTAGCTTCCTTCCGGATTCAGTGACTTTCGCTTTGTTTACTTCTCCATGTGCGTTTTGTTTTGGTTCATGTCTTGTCTCCACCCCTGTGATGTCATTGGTTTCTTCCTAATGTGTCTCAGCTGTTCTATGTTAATCCCACTAATTACATGTGTATTTAAACCCCCGTGTTTCTCTGTATCGGGGTGAAGTATTTGCTCAGTTACCTTGTTTTCTGGCTCATACCAAGCCGTTTGACCTCGTTTTGTGTTTCCTGGTTTTTATCCTGTTCCCGTCTCGTGTTTCCGTCTCGTGTTTTCCAGTCCAGGTTATGTTGTTAATAGATCGCCCGACCCACGCCTGTTTTCTGACTATGCTCTTGTTTCACGATTTGGATTACTGGTGTTCCTAATTAACTGACTATTCCTAATAAAAACTGTAAAAGCTGCAAGTGCACTTGCATCCACCTATTGCCATATTACCTAACAAACTGAAACATATGTAGAAATAATTTCTTTTGTAACATTACTGGTGTTCCGAATCGATTGTTAGTTTGTTATAATAAATCAGATAAAAATACTAAAAGCCCCCTCCGTTGCACAAGTTGGAATCGCGCAACTATTGCCTCGCAGAACAACACTTGATTACTGCCATTTGACTGGGAGAGCACACACAGGTAGCTTTGAAGATGAAGAGAAGTGCTGCCCAGCAGATTAGTTTGCATTGCTTGTCAGAGAAGGACAGAAAAAAAATAAAACAAATATAAAACTCAGAAGGAGGTAGGAAATATGGTGTAATCTAGTCAAAGACACTCCACATATATTGTAGCTAGATAGATGATTCATTGCAATTTAGGATAACTATCAATATAATAAGTTAATGAAACAGCCTTGTGTTATGTTAGCTACATTTAATTTAATAGTTCACATTATTATCAACAAGAGGGGTGTTTGTAGAGTTTGATCTCTACTGAATTGTACAAAAGTACTTGAAAATTTCTATATAGGGTCCGGGGGGATGCCCCCTGTGAAGATTGTTTTTTTTTTGTTTGTTTTTTTTTGCAAAAACAGCACAACAGCAAAAAAAGCATTCAAGTCCAGTGACTTTGGGAGTAGTATTTATTTACAACCCCAATGCCAAAAAAGTTGGGACGCTGTGTAACATGTAAATAAAAACAGAATGCAATGATTTGCAAATCTCATAAACCAATAAGTAGTATATATCCTACACTTTATGTCAAAAAATGATTTATGACTCCCCTTTCATATGATTTATGGCCCATATGTCAGCCTGATTGACAGTTCAGCACAACCTGTAATTTACGACCCCACCTATCTTCTGTCTGTGCATGTATGAACATGCGTGCGTGTGTGCATGTGTGTGTGTGTGCTCGTGCATACATGTGTGCGTGCCTGCGTGCGTGTGTGTGTGTGTGTGTGTGTGTGTGTGTGTGTGTGTGTGTGTGTGTTGAAGCTATTGATTAAATAAAGAGCCGTTGTTAAAACATAGAAGACGCGCTGCAATACTCATACGATGTCTGCTCCACGAAGTCCTAAAAACCCCTAGAATTTCCTGATGAAACGAGTGGTGTCGGCTTTTGCGTCAGGGAAAAACAGGGGTGTTATCAAATCCGAAGACGATCCCTTAAACCCACCCCATGATCGTTTCTGTATGTCACATAAATCACGAAGCTCATGTCACTGTCACGAAAATGTGCATAAATTATGACTCTAATGTCACTCACGACATTAGTGTGTGAATTATGACCCCTCAAACTGACAGTTTGGCAAACGCTGTAATTTATGACTTTTTTCCTGTATCCTGGAAGTTTGTTCTTTCCCAGGTGTGTGTGTGTGTGTGTGTGTGTGTTTCACGAAACATTATATGTTAATGAGTTTTTACAACCCCAGCTGTGTGTGTGCATCATGAAAAAGCTGTTGGTTAAATAATGCCTTGGTTAGAACATAGAAAGAGGTTGCAATACTCATACAATGTCTGCTCCGTGAACCCCTAAAAACGCTAGAATGGCGCTGTGTATTTCAACGCCTAGAATTCCTGTTGAAAAGAGAGAGGAAATAACTTTTGCGCCACGGAAAAAAACAAAATGTTAGTTTAACAAAGTTTCATCATAATGATGTGGATGTTGTGAAGACGCTGGTGTTTTACCCAGAGAAGATCGGCTCTTAAGTCCGCCCCTGCATGACAACGATTAAAAACACCTGCGGATCGACACATTCACTACATACATGCACAATGTCTCAAGAATCTACGTCTACCTGCTGGTACAGCAATACGCCTGAGACAGCCCCCTCACCACCTGATGACAACGCAACATCGCTAGAACCACATCCCCAGACTTGTGACAACAGTTGGCTGGATAAATTTTGCATGGATTTGGGGTATCACAACATGACCTTCCTTACAACACCGTATGGTAATGCTGGAGCCATAGCTGGAGCTGTGGTCTATGCTGGGATTGATGACACAGATGGCTGTACTCGCTCTGACGGCTTCAAAATAATAAGAGGAATCGTCGTGGTTCTTCTCGAATATTTAGTAAGCAGAAAGCAGAAGGAGCTGTGTTTCGGTTGTGAAGTGGATCATCCGAGTCAACTTAGACATTCCTGTCTGTTCGAACCTGACGCCTATTTTTTCGATGGCTACTTTGAGGAACTGTCACGTAATCTGGTTAAACCGGGCCTTAAACACATCATAGCCCAAGCATTGAACCGGTGTGGTTTTAGGCATCACCCCAAGAGAATTCAAGGTACAGTGGATGGTATTTTACACAAATTCTGTGACAAAGTATACATCGTGGAAAAGCTTCGTGAAGTCCAAGAGAAAATTGTGGATACCAGCATCGAGCAAATTGTCTACGACGCCGTGGATGGCTGGAAAGGAGCCCCGCAAATATCCCAAACGTGATACTGAAATGGGGAACACATGGTGTACAACAGGTCTGACAAAGTATCTATTTAAACGATGTATTAGATGTGAGATTATCAACTTGATGTCTAAGATCATTAATGACGTGGTTGATGTGTCTATTGATGTAGATGATTGTGTCGTTGACCCCAAACGTTTAACAAACTTCAAGAGACCAATATGTGTTGTGAGAGGGCTGTCGAATGTGTGGACAGATATGATGCATATGTGTATGAATGCGGGCGAGCCGGTTTGTACAACTATCAGAAAAATACTAGACCTGATGACTGAATGCGGCCGTAGTATTAGAATTGCTGACATATGTGTGCGTATGTGACTGATTTATGCATGATGTTGTCAAGAAATGAACAGACTGATGTTTGTGAAATTGTCGAAACATTTGCTGATTATGTTGTTGAGAAAAACATTGTAATGTGTATAAAATTTCTACAGCATCTCGATGCTGTGTGATGTTGATTTCTTTCACCGAAATAAATTCTCAAACATTTAAACCATCTGTGTTATTCTTTTGTGGAGTCTGAACCGTCATCATGTCCGAAGAAATGTAAAAAATTTATTACAATCCTTCTAACCCGGGGTCTTTGGGAGGTAAAAAACGTTTAAAAGATGGTGTTTTAAAAGAAACGGCTATTCATTTAACCAATAAACAAGTTTTGGACTGGCTGGCCGGTGAGGATGCATACACATTACACAGACCCGCCCCTCTGAATTATGAAAGAAATCGTGTTTTTGTCTATGGAATTGATATGCAGTTCCAGGCCGATCTAGTTCATATGTCTGCATACGCTGCAGAAAATGACAATAACCATTTTCTGTTGACGTGCATAGATCTGTTTAGTAAATATGCATGGACGCGCTTATTAAAACATAAATCAGGAATCGAGGTAACTAAAGCTTTCGAATCTATACTGAAGGAAAGCCGTGTGCCACGCAAATTACAGACACACAACAGAAAGGAATTTTTTAATAAACATTTTCAAAGCATGACAAAAAAGTGCAACATCATACATTTTGCACCCGCCACAGAATTAAAAGCCTGTGTCATTGAGCGGTTTAATAGAACCTTAAAAGGTAGGATGTGGAGATATTTAACAGCAACAAATTCCAAACCCTACGTCGATATTCTTCAAGATATCACATATGGGTACAACGTGAGCTTTCACCGAAGCATCAAGATGAGACCGGTTGATGTGAACAGAAATAACGAGTCTGTGGTGTTTCATAATCTGTATGGCGCTAGTGGAGGTCGCTGCGCCAACCCCAAATTTAAATATAAAGTTGGTGACGTTGTAGAATTTCTAAAGTAAGAGGACCATTCACAAAAGGGTATGAGGAAAACTATACGCACAAATTTTTCACTATAAAGGAATGTGTCCCACGTGACCCACCGGTCTACAGGCTGTGTGATTATGACGGTGATGTTATCGACGGGGTTTTTTATGAGGAGGAATTACAAAAAATAATTGTGAACAAAGACAAGGCGTTTAAAGTGGAAAAAATTTTAGACAAGAAGAAACAAGGCCAGAAAACTTTAGTGCTGGTTCGATGGCTCAGGTGGCCTGCAAAATTCGCATCATGGATCGACCAGAAAGATTTGGTCTATGTGCAGAAACCATAAAAAGAAAAGACCAACATGGGTCGAGCGCACCCACGTAAAAACCAGCCATGGCAGAGGGTGGCTTTTATGTCACGTTGCCCTGCAACGCATCATTACCTGTTTATCCGCAAAATCGCATACCTAATTATACAACCAGATTCGCGAAAGCTATAGATCTAAAAGGAGAATGGCAAGTTGCGTTAATCGAATTTGAATACCCTTTGTCATGGTACACATTTAATGAGACAGATGCTACGTTCATTTTCAGCTATGATGAAACAAAATCATCAGATAGTAAGAATCCACCCCAAAGAGCTTTTCACCACCGGCGATCGAAAGACGTCAAACATACCTTACACATTAAAGACGGGGTATTATGATGGCATGTTTTTTTTTATCAGGGAGATAAATGCAAACCTACCATCGGGGGTGAGTCTCGGTTATGATCATGTTAAAAACAAAGTGTTTCTGAAAGCCCCTCCAAAGACGTCGCTGACATTTTATGAAAAACTGTCTAATATTTTAGGCTTAAAACCAGGCGTTGCTATAGAAACTCGTAATCAAAATCATGAAAAACATATTGTTGGACATATACCTGTGACGTATGCACCCTATCAGGCGGATATAAACGGTGGGTTCTACACCATGTATATATACACAGATATTATAGAATATCAATCAGTTGGTGATCACCACGTTCCGCTACTACGATGTGTGCATATAGACGGCGATATTAATAAGAATATTACGGTTAGATACGACAGACCGCATTACATGTCAGTTAACAAATTGTCCATCACAGAAATAACTACAGCTGAAAGACGACCAAAATCAAGATGTACGTTTTAGTTACGGGAAACTGTGTGTTAAGCTACACTTTAGACCTGTGAAATAATTTGTTTAAAAGATGGTGTATTTCAGCAATCACAACATCGATCCCATGCGTTATGTGGCCTATTACCAGAATCAGGCCGGGAACGCCCTCCCGGGCTACGCAGGCAGGGGGTAATGTACGGGGCTGGCCTGGGTGGTATGTTTAGGGGACTCTTTAGAATGGCCATACCTTTGCTAAAACGAGGATTTAGCATAGCCAAGCCGCATCTTAAATCAGCTGCAAAAAACATACTAAGCGACGTTGTTACCAACACATTATCAAGGTCTTTTAATGACGGCAATACTCAAGACGGATCTGGGCTAATTGCGATGGCTCGCAATAGAACATATAGACCACCAGGGGTTCGGAGGAGTGGTCAAACATGGAAGAAAACAAAACACACTGTTAAGAATGCATCAGTTGTAAACAGCAGACAGGTGGTGACAGCAAAACGCGCTACATCAAAAAAAAAAAAAAAGACCAAACACCCGTGTTAAAACAATATTTTAGACCATGTCTTTACTACACAACATGTCAAAAGAATGTTTAAAAACCGAGCTGGATCTGTTCACAGTACCGATGACTCAAACAGCTATTGAAAAAAATACTTATATAGAAGTACAACTGTCTAATATTTTAGGTTTTAAGCCTAAAATATTAGACAGTTTTCCATAAAATGTCAGCGACGTCTTTGGAGGGGTTTTCAGAAACACTTTGTTTTTAACATGATCATAACCGAGACTCACCCCTGATGGTAGGTTTGCATTAATCTCCCTGATAAAAAAAAAACACGTCATCATAATACCCCATCTTTAATGTGTAAGGTATGTTTGACGTCTTTCGATCGCCGGTGGTGCTCTTTGGGGTCAACACGATATTCGGCGATGTGATTCTTACTATCTGATGACCTTGTTTCATCATAGCTGAAAATGAACGTAGCATCTGTCTCATTAAATGTGTACCATGACACATTTGTGTACATGACACAAATGTATGATGTTGTACTTTTTTGTCATGCTTTGAAAATGTTTATTAAAAAATTCCTTTCTGTTGTGTGTCTGTAATTTGCCTGGCACACGGCCTTCCTTCAGTATAGATTCGAAAGCTTTAGTTACCTCGATTCCTGATTTATGTTTTAATAAGTGCGTCCATGCATATTTACTAAACAGATCTATGCACGTCAACAGAAAACGGTTATTGTCATTTTCTGTAGCGTATGCAGACATATGAACTAGATCGGCCTGGAACTGCATATCAATTCCATAGACAAAAACACGATTTCTTTCGTAATTCAGAGGGGCGGGTCTGTGTAATGTGTATGCATCCTCACCGGCCAGCCAGTCCAAAACTTTCTTTTAAAACACCATCTTTTAAACGTTTTTTACCTCCCAAAGACCCCGGGTTAGAAGGATTGTAATAATTTTTTTTACATTTCTTCGGACATGATGACGGTTCAGACTCCACAAAAGAATAACACAGATGGTTTAAATGTTTGAGAATTTATTTCGGTGAAAGAAATCAACATCACACAGCATCGAGATGCTGTAGAAATTTTATACACATTACAATGTTTTTCTCAACAACATAATCAGCAAATGTTTCGACAATTTCACAAACATCAGTCTGTTCATTTCTTGACAACATCACGCATAAATCAGTCACATACGCACACATATGTCAGCAATTCTAAAACTACGGCCGCATTCAGTCATCAGGTCTAGTATTTTTCTGATCGTTGTACAAACCGGCTCGCCCGCATTAATACACATATGAATCATATCTGTCCACACATTCGACAGCCCTCTCACAACACATATTGGTCTCTTGAGGTTTGTTAAACGTTTGGGGTCAACAACACAATCATTTACATCAATAGACACATCAACCATGTCATTAATGATCTTAGACATCAAGTTGATAATCTCACATCTAATACGTTGTTTAAATAGATACTTTGTCAGACCTGTTGTACACCATGTGTTCCCCATTTCAGCATCACTTTTGGGATATTTGCGGGGCTCCTTTCCAGCCATCCACGGCGTCGTAGACAATTTGCTCGATGCTGGTATCCACAATTTTCTCTTGGACTTCACGAAGCTTTTCCACGATGTATACTTTGTCACGGAATTTGTGTAAAATACCATCCACTGTACCTTGAATTCTCTCGGGGTGATGCCTGAAACCACACCGGTTCAATGCTTGGGCTATGATGTGTTTAAGGCCCGGTTTAACCAGATTACGTGACAGTTCCTCAAAGTAGCCATCGAAAAAATAGGCATCAGGTTCGAACAGACAGGAATGTCTAAGTTGACTCGGATGATTCACTTCACAACCGAAACACAGCTCCTTCTGCTTTCTGCTTAATAAATATTCAAGAAGAACCACGACGATTCCTTTTATTATTTTGAAGCCGTCAGAGCGAGTACAGCCATCTGTGTCGTCAATCCCAACATAGACCACAGCTCCAGCTATGGCTCCAGCATTACCATACGGCGTTGTAAGGAAGGTCATGTTGTGATACCCCAAATCCATGCAAAATTTATCCAGCCAACTGTTGTCACAAGTCTGGGGGTGTGGGGGTGTGTGACATGAGCTTCTTGATTTATGTCTTCGGATTTGATAACACCCCTATTTTTCCCTGACGCAAAAGCTGACACCACTTGTTTCAACAGGAAATTCTAGGCGTTTTTAGGACTTCGTGGAGCAGACATCGTATGAGTATTGTCTTCTATGTTTTAACAACGACTCTTTATTTAATCAATAGCTTCATTACACACACACACACACACACACACACACACACGCATGCATGCACACACGTACGCACAAGTGCACACGTACGCACTAGCGTACACATGCACGCAGACACGCACGCATGCGCATACATACACACAGACAGAAGACAGGGTCGTAAATTACAGGTTGTGCTGAAATGTCAATCAGGCTGACATAAGGGCCATAAATCATATGACAGGGGGGCCATAAATCATTTTTTGACATAAAGTGTAGGATAGATACTACTCCCATATTTTATTCACAATAGAGCATAGAAAACATATCATGTTTAAACTAAGGAAATGTACCATTTTAAGGAAAAAATAAGGTAATTTTGAATTTGATGGCAGCAACAAGTCTCAAAAAAGTTGAGACAGGGCCATGTTTACCACTGTGTAGCATCCCCTCTTCTTTTAACAACAGTCCGCATACGTCTGGGAACTAAGGAGACCAGTTGCTGGAGTTTTGGGAGAGGAATGCTGTCCCATTCGTGTCTGATACAGGATTCCAGCTGCTCAACAGTCCTGAGTTTTCTTTGTCAAATTTTTCGTTTCAATTGGTGAAAGGTCTGGACTGCAGGCAGGCCAGTTCAGCAGCCAGACTCATCTACTATGAAGCCATGCTGTTGTAATAGATGCAGTATGTGGTTTAGCATTGTCTTGCTGAAATATGCAAGGCTTTCCCTGAAAAAGACGTCTGGATGAAAGCATATTTTGCTCTAAATCCTGTATATACCTTTCAGCATTGATGGTGCCATTCCAGATATGCAAGCTGCCCATTCCATAGGCACTAATGCATGCCCATACCATCAGAGATGAAGGCTTTTGAACTGAGCGCTGATAACAAGCTGGATGGTCCCTCTCCTCTTTAGTCCAGAGGACGCAGCGTCCATGGTTTCCAAAAAGAATTTAAAATTTCGATTCGTCTGACCACAGAACAGTTTTCCACTTTGCCTCAGTCCATTTTAAATGAGCTTTGGCCCAGAGAAGATGGTGGGATTTCTGGATCATGTTCACATATGGCTTCTTCTTTGCATGACAGAGCTTTAACCTGCATTGTGGATGGAACGGCGAACTGTGTTCACAGACAATGAGTTCCCGAAGTGTTTCTGAGCCCATACAGTGATTTCCATTACAGAATCATGCTTGTTTTTAATGCAGTGCCACCTAAGGGCCCAAAGATCACGGGCATGCAACATTGATTTTTGCTAAATACAAAAATTACATTTAACCCACTAAAGTGCACTAAATGTAAAATGTATTGCTTCAATGAAGAGAGACCAGTAGTTAATGCTTTACTTTATTAAGCAAGGTTTTAGTGAGAATAATTGTACATAACTATAATAACTTGTAAATAACTTTTGAAAACTCATAAAGTATTCCAAAAAAAGAAAAATGCAGTGAAGCTCCTGCTACATTTTAACTTGTACTGTTCATATCTGTATATTTGAAAACTCTAAAATGAAGTATTCCAAAAACAAAACAAAATGAAAAGGAGGCCTTGGAGTCAACGGTTGACAACGGCTGGACTGAGTGTGGAGTGCGCGATTCCAGAAGCAATTTGGAAATGGAGGAAGAAGTGTTTGGAGTGGAAAATGGAGGGAGTGGAAGTAATGATTGGAATATAGTGGAAAATCAGAAAAGAAAGAAAAATTGGAGTCACGTTTTGGATTCTGATAGCGAAAGGGGAAATAATCAGATAAGGAGAAGGAAGGAAGTATGCCAAGTAATACTGAAATCGCATCTGAAGTTGTATCTGCAATAAATCCGTTGAAGTTAACTAAAGCAATTAAAGATGAGATAGGGCAGATTGAAAGTGCAAAAACATTGAAGGATGGGAAATTGCTATTATTCTGTAAAGATAATAGGCAACAGAAAATTGCATTGGGGTTGAAGATGATACTAGGTAAAAAAGTGATATGTTCAATTCCAGAAGATAAGAAATGGGTAAGAGGGGTAATATCAGGAATTCCAATTGATGTGACAACAGAGAGGATTAAGAAGAACATTTCCGGAGCAGGAGTAAAGGAGGTAAGATGACTTCAGTATGTCAAAGATAAAGAAAGGTAGGATAGTCTTTCTGTGATGATTCATTTTGATGGGGACAAATTGCCTGAAAGGATATATCTAGGTTACATGAGTTATGTGGTCAGACCATATGTACCGCCTCCGTTAAGATGTTATAAATGTCAGAGATATGGCCATGTGCCGGCAGTGTGTAAATGGATGTCAGGCAAGACAAAAATTATTCACTCAAGGATATATTAGGAGATTAAACAGATTATAGAATTCATAGGGAATTGTTTAGATTTCTGAATGTTACAGGATTGGTAAATGGTTAGTTTTTTTGGGTTTTTTTTTCTTCTCAGCCAAGTTGTGCACCATACTCCAGTCCAGTAGGTGCAGAAATGCACCTTCCAGTTGGTTTACCAGCCACCATATAAATAACAGAAGAAGAAGGCCAAAACAAAATAAACCAAAAAAAAAAAAATCAAAAACAAAAAAATGCTGTGCAGTTCTTGGTTCTTCATTTACCCCTGAGACCTCTGTTAACTCTAGGTAAGTGGGCATTTTTACTCATTACTGTCTTTACTTACTGTACTTTGTATCTGTGTGCCTCTCTGTTTGCCTTCTTATCTTAGTTAGACCTTTGGGCCTCCAGGTTATAATTACATTGATATAATTACATTGACTGCCTAAATGCATTATGTGTTCCTATGGCCATGTGCATAGTTACTAATTGACCAGTTTGTACTCTCCTCTCCTCTCCACCAATAGCTGGTGTGTGGTGGGTGTTCTGGTGCACTGTGGCTGCCGTCGCATCATCCAGGTGGATGCTACACACTGGTGGTGGTTGAAGAGATTTCCGCTCCATACTATGTAAAGTGCTTTGAGTGTCTAGAAAAGCGCTATATAAATGTAACAAATTATTATTATTATAATTATGTGCTCTCCTGATTTAGGCTCCATCAACCCCAAGTCCTTCATGGATTGCTCTATTTCCAAAAAGGATGGTTGACACTTGCACATAAACTCCACCTGTGTATTCATCCCAGGGGACTCAAACACCTCGGTACTTGACCGTATCCAAAAGCACGCAAGTTACGCAATTCCCCTGGCGAGTCAACAAGAAAACTTTGTGCCCTGTTCAGCATACTGTTAAACCTTACACTATGAAAATTTAATATTATTTTGTAATATTTACTTTTGCATAAGCCTTGTCATTAAAAAAGGCCTTCTCTACATTCTATCTGTGTGTATGTTCATTTCCCTCTGCCCTATTATCAGTGTGTGTATGTGTGTGTGTGTGTGTGTGTGTTTGTGAGTCCATTTCCCTCTGCCCTATTCTCAGTGCCATATATCAATGCAGCTGGCGTGGCCCCTCTACTCTCGCCTTCCTGCACATCCATTAATATAATTACATTAAGCTGTTTTCTGATTATGTCTTTCCACAGTATTTTAGTTTTCTAGAGATGTCTTTCCATAGCATTCTAGTTTTCTATAGATTAGTATCCAAAATTTCCTACATAAGTCCCACCTTTGTGACTTTAAAGTCACAATACTTACTTGATAACGAGCAGACTCATATGAGGAAACATTTGTTCTTCTTTTTTTCCCCACAACAGCATAACATTTTCCTACAATAGCAAGCATGCATACATCATTATGACAGGTAACTAGGTCCAGAGGTGAGCAAAAAAAACCCTCTCATTCTGTACCAATTGGCGAGGGAAAAATTCTCACCTTAAATATTGCATGCCCATGATCTTCGGGCCCTCAGGCGGCAATGCATTAAAAACAGGCATGATTCTGTAATGGAAATCACTGCATGGGCTCAGAAACACCTCCAGAACTCATTGTCTGTGAACACAGTTTGCCGTGCCATCCACAAATGCAGGTTAAAACTCTATCATGCAAAGAAGAAGCCATATGTGAACATGATCCAGAAATGCTGCCATCTTCTCTGGGCCAAAGCTCATTTAAAATGGACTGAGGCATACTGGAAAATGAATTGAAATTTGAAATTCTTTTTGGAAACCATGGACGCCTCGTCCTCTGGACCAAAGAGGAGAGGGACCCTCCGGCTTGTTATCAGCACTCAGTTCAAAAACCTGCATCTCTGATGGTATGGGGGTGCATTAGTGCCTATGGAATGGGCAGCTTGCACATCTGGAATGGCACCATCAATGCTGAAAGGTATATACAGGTTTTAAAGCAAGATATGCTTCGCCCATGTGGGACCTACTTAGCTGACCCATGTGGGCCCCAGATAAGATGCCCATTTTGGGCCCATGCCCACTCGGTACCCCTGTAGCCCAAGTGTAACCCATGTGGGGCCGCATAAACATGTTGGCTGGGAAGTAAATTAGATCTGGAAAACGGGATGTCCTCATTCAACTAAATACAAATATCCACATACTACTCATTAACACAGCAATTAGTGTTAGCCTGGTAGGCACCACTCCTCAGCTATTATTTGTATTATGATTCATAATTTATGAATTAACATTTGACTGCAAGTCGAGGTTTCCATGGGGAAAAGTGTGGGGAGGAGGAGCACAGCAAGGGAGGCAAGACGTGTGATAGAAGAGGATGTGTGGGATGTTTTCGCTTCAGCTGGCATTACAATTAGCATTCATGTATTAAATAATTCAAATAATGTAAATGATAATGTGCAATGAATAGGAAAGGCTATTTTCAGACATAACTATTGTAATATACCACATCAGACAATGATTTATCAGGAAAAAATTTACTACTACTTTTGTTTGTTTTAATGAAACAATCATTTGATCATAAATGCTTGTGGATGATAGATTAGACAGATAGGTAGATAGATGGATGGGTAGATAGATAGAAAAATAGATAAGAAGAGGGAAATGATGTAATGACACTGCAGATATAGCAAAGCAATTTTTTTTCTCCAATTTATTTATTTATTTTTTAACATTTAATTAAAAAAAAAAATACTGGGAAGCATACCCATTCACACTTCAATTCAACCCCCAGTGCTAATAGGTAGAAAAAAAGACCAATTTGGGATTTTTTATTTTTTGAGAACGATTACCGATATTAAAAATTAAAATGATACTAAAACTAAATCAAAACTATTTATGAATCATTAAAACTAACTGAAACTAAACTGAAATTGAATAAAAATAAAAACTAGCAATATTTTAAAAAACTATATTAACCCTGGTTCCCATGAATAGCTACCAAATGCAAATTCAACACTTGGAATCAACTCCAGACTTTTTACCCCCTTAATTTGTCATGAAATAACAATGAAACTGCTTATCAGTTTACTCAATTACTTTTGAGCCTGTGAAAATGGAAGGACTATGTAAAAAATGGCTGTAATTCCTAAATGGTTAATGGAATATATTTGTTAAACCACTTGAATTATATGGGATATTTTGATCAATCAATAACCAATCAAAGTATATTCACTCATGTATAACCAATGTATAAGATATTAAATAGTATTAATGTATGAGTAATCAAAAGAAACAAAAAAAGAAAGTGATAATCAGTAGAACAAGTTGTAATCCACTAAAGCTTATGGTTAAAAGTATATTCAAGTATTAAAAGGAATTCAGTGTTATTCTGTTATTCTGTTTTTCTGTGTTAGTCGGTACCTACCTGTGAGGAAATGTGAATGGAATGTAATTATTAACTCATTAACTAGTTATAACTAGCCCCCTAAATGAACAAATCACTTCAAAAAGCTTTCACTGATGATGACTAAATCACATTGTTTGTGGCAGAATCCAAAATTAGAAAAGATAAGCAAGCATTCTTTTAGCAGTTAACAAGCTAATGTTATCATCAAATCTGTGCCAACCTAGTCAACACACCCATGTGGGGCCCAAATGGTTTGCACCAATTTTGTCTTCAGTTTCCACGGAGGCCCCACATGGGTTAGCCCAGATGGGTTGATGATAGGAATGTGAATGGAATGTTATTTCTTTTAAAAAAAGAATAGGCTGGTGGTACCAAGTTACCATTATACAGAAGTTAGAGTTAGGCTTTTTAATTAATGGTGGCATGAAGCCAAGGTGTGGCCAAACAAAAAAGGGGAGGATCCAGTCAATGGGAAGGGAAGGATCTGGTCAATGTGTTTAATGTTTACCGGTCAATGAGATCAGTGTTTGCCAGCCAATGAGATCAGTGTTTTAGAAATGTATATAAGATTGAACCAATGGCTTTGTAATTCAGTCTATATACAGATTGACTCCACTTGATTAATAAAAGTCTATCTTTTGACATCAAGACCCTAAGCCTCTTCGTTTACCTTTTTGATGAAAACATTTCCACAACAATTATAGCTGAAAGTCTACATTTCAATCACATATTAATTGCTTCATTTCATTTCATTGTGGTGGTGTACAGAGGCAAAATTATGAAACGTGTGTCACTGTCCAAAAACTTATGGACCTGACTGTAGTTCCATTTTTGAAAGTGCTGTGTGTGTCTTTTTTTTTCCTCCCCACACCTTCGTCAAAGTGCTGACAACGCAGACTACCAGAATTTTTTTAAAAACATGCAAAGAGCCAGGCATCTAGCATCTAAGCTTGTGATCATGTAGTGATGGTCACAAGTCATCTGCGATTAACTGATTATGTCAGTATTAAAGGTGGCATGACCATAATTAAAATCATATAGGATTTATAAGAATCCGATCAGTCAAAGACAAATGAAAAGTCATATTAAATCAGCCTCATGCTCACCTAGGTTCTTTCCCTTTGAAGTGCCCTTCTTATTATTTGCGCTTTGAACTCCACAGGATTCTCCACAAATGGTGAAGCCATCGCTACAAACACTAAAGGGTTAACTTTGATGCGTCATATTTATATCACTTTTCCCAAAGTTGATTGGTCCAATTTGGGTTTGCAAGCAATCTCTTACCCAGAATAAAACCTGCTCCAGAGCAGGTTAGCCATGTAATGTAAGTTACCATTATGATATATTTTAAGTAATCAGAGTGAGATCCAATCATGTACAGTACTGTGCAAAAGTTTTAGGCGCATGCAAAGAAATGCTGTAGAGTAAAGATGCCTTCAAAATAATGAAATTAAATGTTTCTACATTAAAAAAAAAATACCACAAAGAGCAGTAAACAGTAGTAAATGAAACAAAGTCAATATTTGGTGTGACAATTAAAAAAAAATAAAAAATTAGTACTCTCTGGTACAATTTGTGCAGTTTTATAAGGAAATTAGCTGGTAAGTTTTAAGGCTGGATAAAAAAATATCGATTCTCCGATTTTAATCGATCTTCAATTTAACGGAACAGTATCGATTCGGGAAATCCCCGAATCCATTCTTAATGTGCGTGCTTTACTTGAGGGGATGTGACTATTATCTGTACTTCCTCTCTCGTCCTAAAGATGTCGCCAAAACATGTGTTAATGAATTTCAGTGTTGCACATTTATAATTTTTTTTTTTTTTTTTTTTTTTTTTTTTTACAGAAATGTGCATTGTACAGTTTGTGCTTACATTGTGTGCATTGTACGTGCATATTTATTATTTTTATATTTTAAATTTAAATTTGTTACAATGTTTGTTACTCAAAGTAAAAGTAAAAGGTAATTAAACATTTTGTGTGGGCCCTGTTGTTAATGTAAATGTGTATTTCAGTAATATAGTTAAGTAGGAGGGTTTCAGTTACCAGCATTTATATTAAAATAATGTATGTGCAGCATGAGATTAAGATAGAGGTGGCAAAGACCAAACAGAAAACTTATGAGGACATGTATGCAAGGTTAGATAGTAAGGAAGGTGAGAGGGATTTGTATCGGTTGGTGAGGCAGAGGGATAGGGATGGTAAGGATGTGCAGCAGGTTAGAGTGATTAAAGATAGAGATGGAAATGTGTTGACAGGTGACAGGAGGGTGAGGGAAAGATGGAAGGAGTACTTTGAGGAACTGATGAATGAGGAAAATGACTGGGAGAAAAGAGTAGTAGAGGCAAATATTGTTGAGCAGGAAGTAGAAAGGATTAGCAAGGGTGAAGTTAGGAGAGCTTTGAAGAGGATGAAGAGAGGAAAGGAGTTTTTAACTAGGTTGTTCAACGAAGTCTTAGAGAGTGAGAGGATGCCTGAGGAATGGAGGAGAAGTGTTTTGGTGCCGATTTCTAAGGACAAGGGAGATGTGCGGAAACTACAGAGGTATTAAGCTGATGAACCATACAATAAAGTTGTGGGAAAGAGTAGTGGAAGCAAGGCTAAGGGGAGAAGTGAGCATTTGTGAGCAGCAGTATGGTTTCATGCCAAGAAAGAGCACTACAGATGCAATATTTGCTTTGAGAATGTTGATGGAGAAGTACAGAGAGGGTCAGAAAGAGCTGCATTGTGTCTTTGTAGATTTAGAGAAAGTGTATGACAGGGTGCCAAGAGAGGAGCAATAGTATTGTATGAGGGGGTCTGGAGTGGCAGAGAAGTATGTTAGAGTGGTGCAGGATATGTATGAGAGCAGTAGGACAGTGGTAAGGTGTGCGGTAGGTGTGACAGAGGAGTTCACGGTGAAGGTAGGACTGCATCAAGGATCGGCTCTGAGCCCCTTCTTGTTTGCGGTGGTGATGGACAGGCTGACAGATGAGGTCAGACAGGAATCTCCATGGACTATGATGTTTGCGGATGACATTGTGATCTGTAGTGAAAGCAGGGCGCAGGTGGAGGAAAGTCTACAGAGGTGGAGGTTTGCTCTGGAGAGAAGAGGAATGAAGGTTAGTCGCAGCAAGACAGAATACATGTGTGTGAATGAGAGGGATCCAACTGGAACAGTGAGGTTACAGAGAGAAGAGGTAAAGAAGGTGCAGGATTTTAAGTACTTAGGGTCAACAGTCCAGAGCAATGGGGAGTGTGGAAACGAGGTGAAGAAGCGTGTGCAGGCAGGTTGGAATGGGTGGAGAAAAGTGTCAGGTCTGTTGTGTGATAAAAGAATACCAGCAAGAATGAAAGGAAAGGTGTACAGGTCAGTAGTGAGACCAGCGATGTTGTATGGTTTAGAGACAGTTGCACTGAGGAAAAGACAGGAGGAAGAGTTAGAGGTAGCAGAGCTGAAGATGTTGAGGTTCTCTTTGGGAGTGATGAGGATGGATAGGATCAGGAATGAGTACATGAGAGGGACAGCACATGTGAGATGTTTTGGAGACAAAGTTAGAGAGGCCAGGTTGAGATGGTTTGGACATGTTCAGAGGAGGGAGAGTGAATATATCGGTAAAAGGATGCTGAGGTTAGAGCTACCAGGCAGGAGGTCGAGAGGAAGACCAAAGAGGAGGTTTATTGATGTAGTGAAGGAGGACATGAAGGTAGTCGGTCTGAGAGAAGAGGATGCAGGGGATAGAGCTAGATGGAGGCAGATGATTCGCTGTGGCGACCCCTGAAGGGAACAGCCGAAAGGAAAAGCAGAAGAAGAAGAATCGATATTTAATCAAATCGAATCAAAATCGTTATCGAATAGAATCGAAACCATATAAATAAGGATCGAATCGAATCGCCAGATTCATCGCAATACCCAGCCCTACCACTTATTCTGAGTTTGTTTGTCTGAAGTGTGAAAATTCAGCACAGAACCTTTGGAAAGCCTCACAAAATGAGACACAGCAAAGCCGGGATGACCCACCCTCACGTCAGATGTATTTAAGTTTTGCATTATATTACTGTCATATTTAATATTATAAAAAACATGTATTAATATTATTCTATATTAATTGTTAATTGACAAATGATGACCGCTGGTAATGCACGTTCGCTATGGCTAGATACACACTGGAAGCTCGTTAGCTCCCTCAGATTTGTAAATGTTTTAAGCTATAAAATAAGTTTGTTTATCTCAGTCAGTCATAATAGAATCTTTGTAAATGTTTAAAGTAATAAAATTGGCCAATTTTAAAATTATTATAAAATTTACCAAATAGCAAGGTTCCAGTCATTAATTTTATTCATTGTATATTTGAATAATATGACTAAATCTATCTATACTCTATTTATTTAACTTCTAACCACATGTATACGTAGTTTTAGCAACAACATTACAATATATTATTAGTAAATGTTTACACCAGTAGATTTCAGCATGGTACTAGTTCATTCAAGAATTTAACCGCCACTGAGGTCAGCACAAGCTCATGGCTTCCACAAGCCGTTGCCTCACGTCAAGAGACGCATCCAGTGTATTTAGGGTGTAACCCTCTTGCTGCAAAAGTCTCTTAGAAGTCCCACAAAAAGCCAACACTTACCCCTAAACATGAACTGTAAACCTAGACACCTAAACCAAACCTTTCTAGAAGTGTTACTCTCTAGACATCATCTGTTGGAGTTACCGACAAAGCTTTTTTTTTTTTATTCTTAACCAAGCATCCATCCCACTCGGCAAGGTGTTACTCTCATGTCTTGCAGCATTGCACATAGTCTCAGAACAGGCCTAATTAATCTGACAATCCAGAGCCACAGTCAGTTGAGCAGACATGCAGGCAAAAGCGACTGTCTGCTAGCTGCACTGAGTCGTTACTCAGGTTCACTATATTGAGACTGTGTCTGTTACGACACGTGGTGTGGGAGAGAAGCAGGATGCACTCGCAGGGGAAAGTGGTCAGTTTATTAGGCACAGTTCAACATAAAAGGAACATTCACAAGAAGTGGGACAGTCTAACAAAATCCAAAAGTAAACAAAATAATAATACCCCAGAAATGCTAGGGCAGTAATTCCAAACAGATATGTTAATAATCCGAACACTCACAGGGCAAAAATCCAGGAAGTTACGAGGCATGAATCCAAGAACCCGGGAACGCCGGGTAAACAAAAACATAGGAAACAAGACACTCGTGAGGAGGTGGTTTGGGAACCACGGACTAGGAGCTAGGAAACAAAAAACACTCGTGAGGAGGTGGTTTGGGAACCACGGACTAGGAGCTAGGAAACAAAAAACACTCGCGAGGAGGTGGTTTGGGAACCACAGACTAAGAGCTACGGCTCTATCCAAGTTACGCTTAAACTAATCTAATCTAATACTCCGCCTCGAAGCGGAAACGGAGTGGCGTATTTAAACATACGGAAATCACATGCACAATCAAAGACACCTGAAACCCATGATGACATAGAATGAATCAGACGAACATGAACCAATGAGGAATAAGGAGGTAGAGACATGACATAAACCAAAACATGAGCACATGGGGAAACACAGGAGGAGGAGACATGACGTGAACGAAAACATAAACGCACATGGCAGAGGTAAACACAACGTGAGTTCATGAATGACAGTCCAGAGGGTTTTTTTGAATAGCGCTGTAATGCGCACAGTGGAATGCGGCAGTATGCCACTTGCTAGCTTCGCCGCGAGAGCGAGGGAGCGGGAACCTAACAGTGTCTGCTCCCTGAACTAAACAAAAATGTAGAAATACTCAGAAAGTTTGTTTTTGTAACCTAATGAACATAAAATTAGATCATACTGAATTCACAGCCAGCACCTTTGATCTGAAGCTGTTAAATATTACATCTCTTACAGCACCTACTGTTAATGAAACTATTACTGATCAGGAGTTTAATGAACAGAAAGGTGGATTAAACCAAATGAGTATGTAGCTAAGCTAGTCCTCCCAGATACATATATATACATTTATATCAGCCCTGTCTATCTGTCAGAGGAGGCAGTGTTGCAGTTATTTATAATGATAATCTACGTGTCGCACAAAAACCTAGTCATAAATTCAACCTGTTTAAAGTTCCCTATACTAACATAACATATATATTCACAAAAACTAAGTCCACCCAGTGGATCCCACTAATTATTATTTACAACCCCCAAAATTCCTTTGTGAATCCTTTGTGGTTTCGTCTCTAACCTGGTTGTTTCTTTAGACAAAGCATTAATTGTTGGAGATTTTAATATTCAATCTGGAAGACCCTTTAAGAACAGCGGTTGTGTCCATTCTATATTAAGTAGGGGTTAATCAGAACATGATAGGACCTACTCATAATGGTGGTCACACTCCTGATCTAATATTAACATTCGGATTAAATATAGAAAACATAGTCACAAGTGAAGATTTCCACAGTCTGAAGCTATCTCAGATCATTATCTAATCTCATTTAAAATGTGTCTTAATCATAATATATGCACCTTGCCACGCTACCACACAAATATACATTCATGGCAGCTACTGCACAGACTTTTATCAATAATCTCCCAGAGTTATCAACTATGATTGGATCACAATCTGATCCCTCAGAACTTGATCAGGCAACTGAGTCAGTGTTCCGCTACATGCTAGAAGCTGTAGCACATAGCTCCACAAGAAATATAATTAGAGAAAAAAACAGCACCCTGCTATAATGATCATGCATGCACCTTAAAATGGACCACTTGAAAATTAGAACGTACTTGGCATCAAACTAAATTGGTAGTGTTTCAAACAACATGGAAGGAGAGCCTCCTGAACTATAGAAAATCTCTTAGTGCTGCTAAATCAATGTATCTCTCCACCCTAATAGAAGATAACAAAAATAATCCTAGATTCTTATTTAATACTGTAGCAAAATTAACTAGGAATAAGCCCATCACAGAAACATGCACACCATCAATATGTAGCAGCGATGATTTCATGAATTTTTTCAATGGCAAAATTTAAAAAATATTTGAAAAAAAAAATCAGATTATTTATTTAAAAGCAGACAATTTTATAAATAACCCTGTAGATAATAATATAAACATATTAGATCAGCGATTATAATGTTTTACAGTCTCCTCCAAAACTATTGGAACAGCAAGGCTAATTCATTTTATTTGCACTAAACACCAAAGACATTTGGGTTTGAGATCAAAAGATGGATATGAAACAAGAGTTTAGGATTTCACCTTTTATTTCCTGGTATTTACATCTATATTTGTTAAACAACATAAAACATAGAACCTTTTGTATCAGGCCACCCAATTTTTATGCAAGCAAATGTATAGGAACAGATAAGTCTTGAAGTAAATTAAGATAAATAACACTCAGTAGTCCTTTATAGTCCCCTGCTTGCAATAAATGCATCAAGCCTGCAATTCATTGACATCACCAAATTGTTGGTTTCTTCTTTTGTGATGCTTTTCCAGGCTTTTTCCGGGGCATGAATGATCCAAGATGGTGGCACGGCAATAGCACGCAGCAGCTGCTCGGAATCCAAAATGGTGTATTTTTGTTTCTTAGCCTGATTTTTTTATGGCACATGGACATCGGAGAAACTGCTGTTCGTGTCGACCATCTCTAGACACTGCTACTGCATGATGATCTGCTGGAAAAACTATGCAGTCTCAGCTTGTTGCAGGGACCAGGCCTCCAGTCCTCGGCATCGCCTGATGCTGGTGGCCAGGGGAGGGGATGTTGTAAGCGGTGTGCAAGGAAGCAGAAGCACTGCAATGGGGCGGTGAACAATTCTAGACTAAAAACAAACCCTAGCCGGCTGGCTCTCCCGTCCATCCTACTCTCCAAAACAGCAAGGGCCAAACTGTCCTGGGCCATCAGAGAGGCAAAGCATGCACACCTCCAGAAAATCCGCAGCCACTTCAAGGACATCGCCAACATGCTGCGCATGTGGCAGGGCATATTTTATTTAGAAAAATCCATCCATCCATCCATTTACTATACTGCTTATCCTTACTGGGTCGTGTGAAATCTTGAGCCTATCCCTGGGAGCATAGGGCACAGGCGGGGGAAACCCTGGACAGGGTATATTTAGAAAATATTGTATTTAATTTCTTGTCACTACTATACTCTCTGCCTGGATGCTACTCCAATAACTGCTATGTCCATATATGTGTGGGGAAAGCATTAGCTCAAAGGGAATATTAATTAATTATTAATATTAGGGAAATATTATCAGAATCAACTTACAGCAACTAACCAACTTATTTATCCAGTGAAAATTTTGGCATGCATTTATTCTGTAAAGTTTTTACTCTCGTGGCCTTTGACAGTAATATTTAATTATGATGACAATACTATTTCCTAGCAAGGTGACAATATTGTGCAGTTTAGGGACTAATTATGAGCAAAATATCACAGGACAGCTTCACTTTGAATATAGAGGAGACTTTATTACACTAATCTAAACTACGACACACACACACACACACATTATATATATATATATATATATATATATGTAGTGTCCTCCACTAATATTGGCACCCTTGGTAAATATGAGCAAAGAAGGGTGTGAAATATTGGTGTGCAACAATTGTAGGCAACCTTTTAGTCAATACTTTGAGCTACCTCCCTTTGCCAAGATAACAGCTCTGAGTCTTCTCCTATAATGCCTGATGAGGTTGGAGAATACATGGCAAGGGATCAGAGACCATTCCTCCATACAGAATCTCTCCAGATCCTACAAATTTTGAGGTCCATGCTGGTGGACTCTCCTCTTCAGTTCACCCCACAGGTTTTCTATGGGTTTCAAGTCAGGGGACTGGGATGGCCATGGCAGGACCTTGATTTTGTTGTCAGTAAACCATTTTTGTGTTGATTTTGATGTATGTTTTGGATCATTGTCCTCCTGGAAGATCCAACCACGGCCCATTTTAAGCTTTCTGGCAGAGGCAGTCAGGTTTTAATTTAATATCTGTTGATATTTGATAGAGTCCATGATGCCATGTATCCTAACAAAATGTCCAGGTCCTCTGGCAGAAAAATAGCCCCAAAACATTAAAGAGCCACCACCATATTTAACCGTGGGCATGAGGTACTTTTCCATATGGCTACCTCTCTGTGTGCACCAAAACCACCTCTGGTGTTTATTGCCAAAAAGCTCTATTTTGGTTTCATCTTACCATAGAACCTGAGCCCATTACAAGTTCCAGTAGCGTCTGGCAAACTGAAGACGATTGAGTTTGTTTTTGGATGAGAGTAGAGGCTTTTTTCTTGAAACCCTTCCAAACAACTTGTCGTGATGTAGGTGACTTCGGATTGTAGTGTGAGATTTATTTTGATTATTTTATAGTATGTGTAAATTGTTATAAAAGTAGGATAATCTGGTTGGTTTATGTATGTGACGTGATGGACAGGCTGGCGCGATGACGCGCAGTGAGTTGGCGCGATGACATGCGCAGTGGTTATCATGTGAGACGGGGATTCGCAGGGAGTGTGTCGAGTGAGTAAAACATGTGATGCGAGCTGCGAGTTGAATTCATTCCTGAGCTCTGTCAAATAAAACGCAGTAAAGTTCCCGTTTATGTGTATTCCTGCATTATTTCGACGGACCCATTCTAAAGAGACTGACGTTTCCTCCTATGGTCTACAGCCCCTCTTACAGTAGTTTTGGAGACTTTCTCACCCCAAGATGCAACTAACTTCTGCAATTCTCCAGCTGTGATCCTTGGAGATTTTTTGGCCACTCAAACCATCCTCTTCACAGTGCGTTGAGACAATATGGACACACATCCAATTCCAGGTTGATTCATAACATTTCGTGTTGACTGGAACTTCTTAATTATTGCCATGATGGTGGAAATTGGCATTTTCAATGCTTGTGCTATTTTCTTATAGCCACTTTCCATTTTGTGAAGCTCAATGTTCTTTTGCCGCACATCACAGTGGGTATAGAAAAGAATCACCCACCTTTAAAATAATCACTGTAACAGTTTTAAGTCGGGCAAGGAGGAAAACAGAGGGGAGGCAGGCTTGATCCAACTTAGATGCTTTTATTTCCTTTTTTTTCCTTTCCACTTTGTGCTTTAATTTTTTCTCACACACACACGCACGCACACACACGCACGCACACACACACACACACACACACAACTCTGTGCCGGCGTCTCTCTCTCTCTCTCTTGAGGCACGTGTCTCTCCTCACTTTTATCTTCTTCCCTTCACTGCAACACAGAACAATCATTAGTCTCATTTCCTACAGGTGTGCAATCCTTACCACTTACTTTCTCCGGCTCCGCCCTCCATTCACAAACCGGCGCTCGACCACGCCCCCGCCTTCAAATACCCCCACCGCCCGACTCAGGCCAGGGAGCCATCCAGCCAGCCACTTGTGTTTGGGAGGCCATTGTAGACCGAAAGTGTACACCGACCATAATCCATTGGCTTTCTTGTCACACATGCCTAACTCTATTCAGTGTGTGATGCGTTGGTCCAGGGCCGTTTCTGGCCATTTTGACACCCTAGGCGAGATTCCAATTGATGCTCCCTCACCCCCATGGGTAAGCATTAACATTCCCGGCCTTTTACATCTCTATCTCTCTTCCTAACAGCGGTGCCCATGATCACCAGAGATACCAGATAATGGCATGCAATCATAAAGCATCACCTGATTAAAGATTTAAAATAAAACTCTTCAGGCAGGGGCAGACTGGGACCAAAAAGTGGCCCTGGACTTTCTGGCCCAGAGTGGACCACACACCTGGCTCACAGCACACCACATCATAACACACCGGCTCATTGATGGTTAGACCAATTTTTAACACCACTTACTAGCATAAAAATATAACACAATACAGAAACATAAATGCTATTTAAACATATTTATTTGACGTAGCACTGGACAGATATCAAGTCATATTTGTAAAATAGTCAAACAGAAACAGAAGAACAGTGTGACAAAGAATATAAAACAATCAAGACAGCATGTTAGCTAGTCAGGAGGCATCGTTTGGGTGCAGTGTAGGAGAGCTGCACCACTCAGCTGTACAACTCCTGAATCAGGACTGAAACTTTATTTTTTAACATGAATCCACATCTGAATGTGATCATCATGTGACTATCATCATGTGACATTAAACTCACTTTTGATCTGCAGAGTTCAGGGTTTCTTTTGGGAGCAGGTCAGCAGAGCTTTAGGAGGTAATGAGGAGGAGGAGAAGAGGGGTGTATACATGAGTGTGTGTATGTGTGTGTATGTGTGTATGTGGATGAGAAAGTGTATATGTGAAAGAGCATGTCTATGTGTATGAGAAAGAGAGTTTGTGGGTATGAGAGAGAGAGAGAGGAGGAGAATAATCTGTAATGTTAGAGCTGTCAGCGGCTGCAGAACTGCAACTTGCCTTCATGCAAAAGGCAAAATCTGTTAATTTAAAACATTTCACAGCAACTACCTCTAATGCCTTAAGCTTTTTTTCACAGAGCTTTTAAGCTCCACCTTTTCTTTTCTTCCCTTCCCTTTTCATCCATGGAAATCAATCACTGTCTGCGTGAATTAGATGTGAATGGGGGTGCGTTTCAAGATACGCAATGGAGCAGACCAAACAAATTTTAAGAGGGAGAGGGGGGCAAAAGATTAGACGTATTTTGAGGGAGATGAACAAGAAAACCCGCCCCCTTCCCACCAAGTTGGGCCACGCTGCCGGTACAGTGGGTATAGAAAAGAATCACCCCCCTTTAAAATAATCACATTTTGTTGCTTTTGAGCCTGAAATGAAGAAGGACACATTTTTTGTTTTATCCAGCTGTATTTAAGCAGTGCAACTTATAACATCCAAGTGAAAGATATGTAGGGGAAATTAGCTGTTTGGGTTAAGTTGATATATTCTCCACCATTTTATATAAGTAAAATTAGCTGTTTAGATTGAGCTACCTGTATTCTCTTCCAAATAGGCAGGAAAGATTAGCAGATCAGCTCGGAAGGGGAAATTTGTCGTATTCATTAATTATGCATTAGATATTACCTACGTGGCCACTGGCAATAATATCCTAAACATAGTGAAATATTATTTTAAGAGCATGTAGCAGAATCGCAATTCAAGGCAATAGACACTTGTAGGCAATAAGAACACGTATATTTAAGAACAGATGAGACTTTATTGAACTATTCTACAACATAGAAACTAATCTAACACACACACACACACACACACAAACAGGGGTGAAAATGGCTTTCAGCAGAGTGAATGAAGTTCCAAGTTTCTAGCGTTGCATGCTATTTCACAGACAATGATCTGAACGAACCATCAGCATATTAATTTATCTTCACTTCCTTTAGAAGGGCTTAAACTTATTATAGGCACCAGATTAGCTAGATTCTGGGGTATTGTGCTTGCCTTTTTAATAGTTGAGTCGAAGGGCTTTCCTCGTTACGTCATGTTGTCAGCGGTCTGGTCGGCGTTTGAGTGGCGTCTCAGAAGACCAATTGGAGTGCTGAGTGGAATGAAGGCCGGAGGTTTGAAGAGCTGGCGGCGGCTCTCGGCTGGGTCTCCAGGCCGATGTAACGTGATCCGATCCCCCCGACGTTGATTGGGAAAAATTCTCTGATGGCTCTGGAGACCCTCCGCTCATCCTTCTGATGAGCTGAGAGGTCTGAGCAGTAAGAGCGAAGTGTTCCAAGAGAAGAGTGTAGGAGAGAGAAGAGAGCGTTCCTTTGGTGTTCTTAGGATCTTAACACTTTTCTTGGCTAGTCCAGCCCAGAATGCTTCCTCCAATCAAATATTGTCTTAGGGCGGGGTGTTAGCCAGATTCTCCACCTGATATGCTAATCAGCCCATTGTCTCTGCAGATGGTTGGCTCCACACTCTTCAATGATTTGTGGATTAAACTTTGTCCCCAAAATATTACATGTACATACCACAACATTCTACCCAAATTTCCTTACTCTTATCCTTTAGGAAATCACTCAAAGAACACACACATCCCACACACAACATATATTGGCTATTATTAAGTACAGTACTAATATTAAAACACATGATCCTCCTAGTGCTACTATACTCATATTAAATAAATGGAACAATTAGTGGCAACATAATGGTTATACACGTGAAGAAAATAGAAGAAAACATGGCATGAAAACATAAAGAAAACATAGGTGATTGCAGTTGTTTAAAGATGTATTAATTTCCTCAGTTATTGCTTCTGGTAGGCTCTGATTGCTCTGATTGCTCTGATTGTGGAATGTGTGAACCCAGGGGCTTTGTGTAGACTCTTCCTGAGGGAGCAAAAGGTCTCATTTCAGAGGGTCCCTCCCTCTTTCTTCCAGAAATTATTGGCCTTAATGCTGAGGATCTTTGGACTTATCTGCTGAATAAGCAATCTGGTCTGGCCCAAAAGACTAAATCACCACATTTGAGAGCAGTTCCTGTGGTCAAGAGGGTTCCGCCCTGGGTCAGGTATGTCTTTAACACTCACCCTATTGTTGCAGAATTGCTTGAGATAAGGCAGATGCAACAAGCTGTATTTAAGTGGCTCCTCAGTGTCCGGGTGTAGATTCCTTGTTTTATGCCCAACTGAGTGAAGTTAGTTGATAACTCTGGCTGAGAGGGTCCATTGTTTTATTTCTTCTGGTTTTAATTTTGTGAGTCCTACAGATATAACACCAACATGTCAGAAAAAAATTAAAAACCAGAATCACTGAGTTGGAAAAAGGATCACCCCCTTGCTTTAATTTACCTTATTTTTTTTTATTACAGCCTTTAGTCTGTTGGGATATGTCTCTACTAATTTTGCACATCTAGACTTTGCAATATTTGCCCACTCATCTTTGCAGAACTGCTCAAGTTCAGTTAAATTTGATGGTGACCGTTTGGGGACTACAGTCTTCAAGTCATTCCAAAGGTTTTCAATGGGGTTTAAGTCTGGGCTCTGACTAGGCCATGTAAGGACATTCACCTTTTTCTCCTTCAACCACTGTGTGGTCAGTTTTGCTGTGTGCTTTGGGTCATTGTCATGTTGGAAGGTAAATCTACTTCCCATTGACAACTTTCTGGCAGAGGGCAGCAGATTTTCCTCAAGAATTTGACGGTATTTTGCCCCATCCATTTTCCTTCTATCCTGACAAGTGCTCTAGTCCCTGCTGCAGAGAAACACCCCCATAACAGGATATTACAACCTCCATGCTTTACTGTTGGAATGGTGCTGTTTGGATAGTGAGCTGTATTGGATTTCCGCCAGACATATCGTTTGGTGTTGAGGACAAATAATTCAATTTTAGTCTCATTTGACCATAACACCTTTTTCCATGTGGCCTCAGAATCTTCAAGGTGCGTTTTGGCAAAGCTCCGTCGTGGGTGGCTTTTTTCTTGCAACCCTCCCATACAAGCCACATTTGTGAAGAATTTGTGATATTGTTGTCACATGCACACAATGACCACTCTTTGTCATAAATTCTTACAACTGCTTCAGAGTTGCTGTAGGCCTCTTGGTAGCCTCACTGACTAGTTTCCTCCTGGCTCTTTCATCCAGTTTGGAGCGACGTCCTGATCCAGGGAGGGTCTGTGTTGTACCAAATGCCTTCCACTTCTTAATAATAGACTTCACTGTGCTTCTAGGCATTGATAAAGCCTTTGAAATTTTTTTTGTATCCATATCCATAGACTTGTGCCTGTCCACAACTTTATCTTTTGTCAGTGCCTTGCCACTCATAGTTGATTGTTTGCTTCAGTTGCACTACAAAATGCTCCAGGAAGGCTCTTTTCATGCTGAGCTAATCAAAATGACCACAACTGATCACAGTTGAAAGTCAAATGGCTTTGTGTGCCATTGAGAAGGTGATTAGCTACACCCTATTGAGTTTACAAGTCATTTTTAGGAGGGGGGTGACAATGAGCTTTGGAGAGGTTCAGACAATGTGGTGGCTGATGCACTGTCCCGAATGCAGGGTGCTGAAGAGTGACGCAAGGTGTTTTTGCTTTCCCATGGTTGCAAAAATTTAGAGGTGGGGGTGATACGTCCAAGGACTTATGTTTATGTATAATGGTGTGTATGTATTTTTGTGTTGTGTTGGATGTGTGCTTTGTTATCTGCCCTCTTTTTTTCTCCCTCCCTCCAACATCGAACATTAGTAGATTCCCCGCACACGTTGTGACAGATCTAGACAAGAATCTTACATCGTCCATTACTTTGAGAAAGAGGGGATTAAGTTGAATCATGACAAGATAAGTCTTAATCCCAAATGCCAGTCTGTTAATAAACTTCTGCTGAACTCACTTTGGGGGCGGTTCTCTATGCATGAAAATTTGCCGTGTACAGAACTACTTTCAGACCGAGTTTGCCCAACACATTTTTGACAATGGTTATGACATTAAACACTTCTTGTTTGTGTCAGACACTGTTGCACTAATTCAGTGGTGTTACGTGGATGGTAAAGGTTGTCAGACCCGTGACATTAATGTGTTTCTTCGTTGCGTTTACAACTGCATATGCACATGCACAAGAGCTGTATGAACTAATGGATGAGTTGGGGATGTTGTACAGTGACACAGACAGCGTCATCTTTACTTCTAGAGACGGCGACTGGGATCCTCCATTGGGGCCTTATCTCAGTAATCTGACTGATGAGGTGGGGGATGAGGATTACATTGTAGAGTTTTGTTCAGGGGGCACAAAAACATACGGCTACCACACTACTAAGGGTAAGGTCTTCATGAAAGCCAAGGGTATCACTCTCAATGCTGTAAATTCAAAAGCCATTAGGTTGGACACTCTGATTGGACTTTTTAATAGATAGATAATAAAGATAATACTCGTCATATACTGGCACACACTGAGACCATTGTGAGAAATAAAAACACTTCCCACTACACAACAGGTCAGTCGTTAAAAAGTTAAAAGTGTTGTACAACAAACTTGTGCTGCTCCCAAATTTCACCACGCTCCCATATGGATTCTGACAATCTTTTTGGACATAGGGGTGTGCGAGACAGATGGTTTTGATTTCAGATTACAGCATCCATTTTCATGTGTGATAAGTGGCCCACCAAACTCGGGAAAGTCATATTTTGTAAAAATGTTGTTGCAAAATGCTGTACAAAAAAATAAAAATTGAAAATATTATATTATATATGATATATTACATTTTGAAGAATGTTCCACAGAAGAGTGTAAAAAACGTTCGTTACATTTTAACTAAAATGTCTAAAACTAAAGATGTCACTTAAAGGTAAGTGTTTAAAGATAGAACAATCCCTGGTTCACACATGTTCGATTTAGTTAAAGGTATCACGGCTCCACAAAAGATTTCTGATGCACGGAGATGGAATGAGTTTCTGGAGGCTTTTCCTACTTTAAACATAACATACTCAACGGTGTCAAATCGTTATGTCAGACATGCAATTGACTCTTTCAAAACCAAATCTACACTGACTATAACCAGCTCATCTAAGAAGAGTAAAAAAAAGAAAGCGCACCCGAGTTCGCCAGCAACACATTCAAATTATTCAGATGGCCCTGTATTCAATTCACCCCCTCATGACCGGAGTCAGTGGCTATATTTTTAATCTCAGAGTTTTGCATGTTCTGTGTTCTCATGTTTTGATCGCATTATTATCTGTATTGTTGAATGTGATGTATGTATAATAAAGAGTCAAAAGAAGAAATTTCTGTTCCAATAAACAATTAATTGTTTATTGAAAATATTAAGCATAAGACAAACATTTCACCTGTCTGAACACACTTGAAAACATTGTCATTACAATGAGATTGTTTTAGCTTTTTCACAAAAGCTGACACCTTTTTGTCATTTTTAATAAAATCATTGGTATACAGTGTTACGACCCAGTCTAGGGTTAGGTCGCACAGCGTAAATAAAGGCATGGGGTAAGGTAAGGTGAAGTGAACAGTATGTGGTGTTTGAAATAACAGGAATGAGACACACAGGAGTAGCTCTCAAAGAGTGATACATATATTATGGTATTTACAAAGTATATACACAGGTGCTGCACACTAGAGATACACTGGGGGGAAATTTCAGGGTGGACAAAGGCCAAAACAACAAAGAAAAAAAAAACACTGTTAAAGGGAAACTAACTTACCTAAAAAGAAAAAGATAAACAAAAGACAATTGGCTTCTCTACACTACCTTACCGAAAACAGAGACAAATACCCACACCCAATAAAAATGGCAGTCACACCCCTACTACCAGTGAATATACAATGTATGATATTTACAAAAATACAGCAATGTGACTATGTACAAATCTAGACAACAACAGACATTAAGGGCAGATCAAACTCAGAGTCAGGACAGGCACAGTTCAAAAACCAGAAACAAGAAAAATACAGGGTAAAAATACAGTTTTTAAATGCAAATGGGTTTTTATTATAGGATCCTGTAGGATCATCATCAATCATCGCTAGAACCACAGATTTTGGTAAAGTTCCTAAGAATAAGTTTTCTTGATTGCAGACATGTGAGCCTGCAGGAATTGAGAAGTTTTTCAGGCACACTCTGTCGACTGGGTATTTTACTGTTGTTGAGATCAATGTTTGTACGTAGCCCAATCTCACAGCTGGTGATACAGACAATTTTTTCACAAATAGCCAGGCTGACAGGATGTTTATTTTATAGGCTTTTATACAGGGTCGCTCCTCATCAAGCAGAATTCATCTTTACCTCTTGTCATGCGAATTTTAATGTCTACCCCGTTAAGCATCAGTTTTTCTTGAAAGAAAATATCACTGTGAGCGGGTGCGAGTAGCTCAACCACATTACTGGCATTGGTAAAGGCCGCTGTCTTTGTCAGGCCGTGATTACCCCCAGCGGGGTCTGCCAAATCCATATATCCAGCCGTGTCTTTGTAAAAGAGCCCTGCAGGGGCATCTTTACCATAATTGGTAAGACACTCTATTATGCACCGATAAGGATATGTGCTAGAACTCTGTGATATAAGATGGTCTCCAAGTGACATGTCCACTTGTGAAAATATTGTTGCCCCTGCATAGATAATAAGACCCACGGGGGCTCCGTCTGCAATATCTGTGCCGTCAGCATTAGTGATTTTGAGACGCAAAAACACCAATGTGTTGTTTAGGTCTACATAATCGTCTCCAGTCCCCGCGATAAAAAACTCTAAAGGTGATGAGTCTGATATCGCTGATAACAGTAGTACTTCTATATAAGTATTTTTTTCAGTAGTGGTTTGAGTCATCGGCACTGTGAACAGATCCAGTTCGGTTTTTAAACACTCTTCTGACATGTTGTGTAGTAAAATCATGATCTAAAACATTGTTTTAACACAGGTCTTTGGTCTCCTTGCGCTTGCGTTTTACGACTGACACTTTCTTAGGTGTATGTTTTGTTTTCCTCTGTGTTTGACCACTACTCCGAACCCCAGGTGGTTTAGATTCTCCTTTGTGAGCCATCACCATTAGCCCGGATCCGTCTTGAGTATTGTTGTTATTAAAAGATTGTGATAATGTATTGCTAACAACGTCGCTTAGCATGTTTTTTGCAGCTGATTTAAGATGTGGCTTGGCTATGCTAAATCCTCGTTTTAGCAATGGTATAGCCATTCTAAAGAGTCCTCTAAACATCCCACCCAAACCAGGTCAATACATAGCCGGGGAGTACATTGCCAGCCTGATTCTGGTAATAGGCCACATAATGCATGGGGTCAGCGTTGTGATTGTTGAAATATGCCATTTTTTAACAAATTGTTTCACTGGTCTAAAGTGTAGCTTAGTACACACCTTCACGTAACTGAAATGTACTTCTTGATTTTGATCGTCTTTCACTTGTATGGTTATCTCGGTGATGGACGATTTATTAAGTGATATGTAATGCAGTCTGTCGTATCTAACACTATCAATCTTGCTATTCTCACTGTCTATATGTACACACTTTAGTAGCAGAACATGATGATCATCTGATTGATATTCTGTAATATGTAGATGTAGATATACACGGTGTAGAACCCCCCATTTATGTCTGCTTGATAGGGCGCATATGTCACAGGCGTGTACCCAACACTATGATTTTCAAACGTTTGGTTATCAGTTTCTATAGCAACCCCTGGTTTTCAACCTAAAATATTAGCCAACTTTCCATAAAATGTCAGCGACGTCTTCAGAGGGGCTTCAGAAACACTTTGTTTTTAACATGGTCATCACCAAGACTCACCTGCGATGGCAGGTTTGCATTGATCTCCCTGATAAAAAAACAAACAAACGATGCCATCATAATATCCAGTCTTTAATCTCTAAGGAACATTTGATATCTTTTGATCGCTGGTGATGAAAATATCTATCTCTTTGGCTTCAACAGGATATTCGGTGATGTGATTCTCACTATCTGTCGACGTTGTTTCACCATAGTTGAGAATGAATGCAGCATCTTCCACATTAAATGTGTACCATGACACAGGATATTAAAATTCGATTAATCCAACATGCCATTTGCCTTGTAGGTTTATATTTCTCACTAACCTGGTTATATAACTAGATATGAGGTTTTCCAGATAAACAGATAACGATGCGCTGCAGAGCAGCGTGACATAAAATCCACCCTCAGCCATGGTTGGTTTTTACATGTATGTGTGCGACATGTATGTAGGTCTTTTGTTTTTATGGCTACTGTACATCATCCAATTCTTTTTGGTCGATCCATGACGTGAATTTTGCAGGCCATCTGAGCCAGCGAAACAACACTAACGTTTTCCGGCCTTGTTTCCACTTTAAACGTCTTGTTTTTGTTCACAAATATTTTCTGTAATTCCTCCTCATAAAAAATGCCACCGATGACATCGCCATCATAATCACACAATGTGTAGATAGGTGGGATAGGTGGGATGCACCCGATTATAGCGAAAAACTCCTCCATATAGTTTTCCTCATACTCTTTTGTGAACGGCCCTCTTACTTTAGAAAGTCTAACAATGTCGCCAACTTTATATTTAAATTTTGGGTTCACACCGTGACTCCCACTAGACCCACTGTTCACATCAACTGGTCTCATTTTGATGCTTCTGCGATAGTCATTTTCCTCATAGTCATTTTCCTTGGCATATGTCGACATATCAACTAGATCGGCCTGAAACTGCATATCAATACCATAGACAAAAACCCAATTCCTTTTGTATTTTACAGGGGCAGCTCTGTGTAGTGTGTAAGCATCCTTGCCGACAAGCCAGTCCGAAACTTGTTTATTGGTTAATCAAACACCCGTTTCTTTTAAAACACTTTCTCAAAGTAATGGGCGATGTAAGATTCTTGTCTAGATCTGTCACTGGCCTCTTGTTTGTACTGTAAAAATGTTTCAACAATCACAAAACAAGGTTTCTGATTGTTGAGGGAAATGCCATACCTCGTCCACCTTCGTTACATCATAACCCTTCTCTACAGCCTTTAACAGCTCTATACTGACCCAGCAGCCTGAAATAGCCCTTTCCTCAGCAGCATGTCTACATGGGATGGTCTGATTCTGCTGTTCCGCACATGTACGGCAGAGCGGAAACATAAGCTTACCACCAGTCCTATAGGGAAGGACGGGGTAAAGCAGTTTTCGCAGGGGCAGCACTGTGGCTTTTTCAAATCCATAATAATTTTCAAGAGGTTCAAAATCCTAGAAAATTATTTAGGGGTGTCCTATGGGGTAGCATTTCTTGGCCTGACAAAAGGGGTACAAACCTATAAAGTCGACATATCGTATTTTTTTCACCATTGTCAGCTTTATGATACAAATTGTACGCGTTAGTATGACCACCAAATAGATCGCTGCGTGGTGTCAATCTTTCAGGATGTGTATAAGTGCCCATAAATGCCATTACATCAACATCAGTCTGTTTAGCAGTGTTCCACTCCCACATCACTTCTACCTCCAACCCATATGCACTCTCTAACATTTTGACCTTGTCATCAAACTGTCTTCTGAGTGTTCCGTAGGGCAGTTTTGATAACGGGCGCAAATGGTTAGGATTATAACAACATTCATGCCCGTGAAACATACAGCCAATGAATTCGAGGGCTTTTTTTACACTGTCCTTTTCATAATAACCATCAAGATAATATTTTCCAATCACCATCTCGCCGCATGCTGAATGTCTATGTCACGTGTTGTTTTAACATATTCAAACCATTCAATGGAAATGTTTGCGTATGTCTTGTTCTGACTGGTGTATGCGTATGTCTTGTTCTGACTGGTGTATGCGTTGTTATGGGTCAGAGCTAGGGTGTCTTTGGTAGGATTTGGTTTTTATGCACTGCCATACAACACGCTGTGGTGTATCTAAACAGATCGAGTTTGGTGCACTGTATGAATTCATTGTGGTACTTCATGCAAGTCTCCTGAGCAAAATGACATGCAAGTTCTTTTTTAAAATCAAACACTTTACCTGATACTGTAACATACCACTCGTCAACCAGAGCCCTCTCTTTGTCAGACATTGCCGTCATAGCCGTAGAAACGCCTGTCCAGGTATGGTCCTATGTAATTCTCATTTTGTAATCTGTTGAAAATGTGCGGAAAATAACCTTTCTCTGCACAGGTTAGATTTAACGCAGCAGATGTCATGGCCAAGGGCATAGGGATGAATGTATAACTGTCAGTAAAGCGTTGCTTGAATGTGTTGTCATACATTAAAATGATCCAACAGCCTTGCATTGTGATTTTAAGTGTGAGCCCTGCTTTTGTGAAATATTCCAAAAGTATAAAGTTACCAAAACCAGAAGCATTGTGGACAATCCATGTGAAATTCTGATATCGCGGATGTCTAAACCTTTTAACAAGTCATTCTATACAGTCTGGACCAGTGGCTGTGATCTCTTCCCCTTTAAATGTAATGGCGCAAACAAAGTTTGCATTGTGTTTACCATTTATGAACTGCATCTCAAAATCATAGAATATGTACTTGTCGCTAGGTGCCTCAAGCTTTATTGGTTGTATAAAGCACTGATGTACGCTGTCATTAATCAATTCCTCGCCACAATGGATACACCGTTCGGCTACAGAGTTTGGGTTTGGGGTTGGTGGCACTGACATGATAACGTCTATTACAGTTTTGGTAGTATTTTATAACAGCACACTGTGCATACTGTTGACCTAATAGTCAGATTTGCAGTACCGCAAACAGTCGCCGCATTGCCTTGTTTTGATGGGGTACTTCAGGGCCATTGCAGATATGGCAGACGTATTTGCAACGATGATCTCTACGGCTAGTAAAACCCTGGTAGCAGTAGTCACACACACATTGAGTGCCTATGAACGCATTCAACTTCTTAATCATAAACAGTGGCCATTGTGCAGGTACAAGAACACCGTCTTGTGATGATGTGCATCACTGGACGTATACTTCTCCAACACAGTGCATGACCTACGGAAGAACACTATTTTTATGTGCAACATCCACTCAAACCGTGTGATATCATTAAACCCTATCTTATGCTGTTCTGAATATCCCACCATCTTTTGCATCGCCACTGCTATAGGTTCAAGGTCTATATGTGGTTTTTGAGAGTTTAGAAAATGCACCAAGCAGATTGCAAAACACAGATTACTCGAAGTGTTGATGGGGCAGAACAGATTTATCCTGTTTCTGGTGATCACTGAGTTATGGGCAAAATCACGTATCTTTCCATACACACCCCCTTGTTTACTCCTTGCTATAGACAAATTTAGATCCAAACTATCATCAACCTGCACATCAGAGTTACTTTGCATTATCTTTTCAATCTGATTTGTGAAGACATCCACACTGTAATCGTTGCTAGGTGACAAGACCGTGTTAACATCAGAGGTTAGACTAGGACCTCTCAATGTTATGTTGATTAACCCACCATCCCCAGCCAACAGTCTGGAAAAAATACACTATTTTGGCCAAAATATCATGCAAAAAATGCTTGCAAAAGATGCTCTGAGTGAACGTCTTGACCACTTCCGTTCTGATGTTGGTGGTATGAAATCAAGGTCTCTCACACACCCATTAGCCGGAGCGTGCACCTAGGCGATCGTAACCGCTTTATGTTTGAGTCTTGTTGGCTTTATTGCAACACCACAGCCGTTAGACCTCTCCGTGTGATTTTTCTTTCCAGACGTGCAGACCTTATTTACAAGGTTTGATAAATCTTCTGGGAAAAACAACAACAACAAAAAAACAGCATAAGAATGTTTTAAACAAATCCAACAAATCATGTAACATGTAACATCATGTAATCAATACAAACACTTACTGAGCAGGGGGATAATCGCACTGTCTCACGAAGATGCACGCTCTGATGTCAAACTACGATCCAGCTTCGGACCTGCTGATAAAAATTATCATTTTACACATTCACAACACATTATACGTAGACATGAAAATCTATATAAATAGGTATACACGCCAGTAGCATGGTTCAGGAATTGAATGTCCTCAACGATGTCCGAAAAGTATACTTCATCCACAACACCTGGAGCGTTAGAGATCCTGTTTAAGCATTTGCACCAGAGCCGTGACTCACTTATAAATAAACGTTCTTAATAATAATAATAATACGAGATAATAAAACATACTTACTGTTAACATAGACAGCCATCTTCTCTTGAAGTACGCTTACAATTCAAAATAACAAAACTTGCTGGAAAAAGTAAATTGAGAACGAAGATTCACTTATACCACACAAACGCTAACACAACTGTATGGGTTGACTCCGTTTTTTTTAACAATGCATGTACGCATTGGGGAGTACACTGTGAAAAGCAGGGCACACCCTTAAACTCATTAACATAAACACATTGTAAACATTCTGTGACATCCAACAACTGGCCAATACAACCCAGGAAGAACATCTCCAGACAGACAGGAAACAGGAAGGTCAGACGTACACGTAAAATGAAACGAAATGTGATTGTTTACATTAAAATGCATATGATAAAGTGTTAAAAAGTTGAAAAAGTGAATATTAAAGTGTAGAAAGTCATTTTTCATTAAATGTGCACTAACACTGTGTTTTCTCATCAGTCCTCTATGTGCATACACACGGGTGCGCTTCAGGTGCTGAAATTGCTATATATAGAGTTTCAAGCCTCTGAGAGCAAAGGAAAAGGGTTTTTCTAACAAATGCATATATTCACATGCTCTATGCTCCTCACTCTTATATGACATTTTTCACATCTTTATGACAATGTTATACTGTGACATCTTTATGTTTCTGACATAAAATTATACGAAATATGGCTGTTTACATTAAAGTGCATAACATGGTATTAAAATGTGAAAAAAGTTGTATTTAAAAAGTGAATATTAAAGTGTAGAAAGTCATTTTTCATCAAAGGTGCACTAACACTGTGTTTTCTCATCTGTTCTCTATGTGCATACACACGGGTGCGCTTCAGGCATTAAAAATCGCAATACAGAGCGTTTCAAGCCTCTGGGAGCAAAGGAAAAGTTTTTTGTTTTTTTTTATAACAAACACATATATTCACATGCCTGACATGCCTTCTATGACATTTTTCACACCTTTATGACATAATATGACACTATGACATGTTAAGGCTATGGGTTACTTATCAGAAGGTCGGGGGTTCAAGCCCCAGCACCGCCAAACTGCCACTGTTGGGCCCTTGAGCAAGGCCCTTAACCCTCTCTGTTCCTGAGACACTGTATCATGGCTGACCCTGCGCTCTGACCCCAACTTCCTAACACGCTGGGATATGTGAAGAAAAGAATTTCACTGTGCTGTAACATACAGTAGCTAACGAGTCACATGACACCGGGGAGGGAAAATGGTTAATTGGGCACAATTTGGACATTTTCACTTGGGGTGTACTCACTTTTGTTGCCAGCGGTTTAGACATTAATGGCTGTGTGTTAAGTTTTTTTGAGGGGACAGCAAATTTACACTGTTATACAAGCTGTACACTCACTACTTTACATTCTAGCAAAGTGTCATTTCGTCAGTGTTGTCCCATGAAAAGATATAATAAAATATTTACAAAAATGTGAGGGGTGTACTCACTTTTGTAAGATACTGTATATGTTACAAATAAAGGTTTCTTCTTCTTCTAAAATGTATAATATGATATTAAAGTGTGAAAAAGTTTTAAAAAAAAAAAAAAGAAAAAAAGTGAATATTAAAGTGTAGAAAGTCATTTTTCATCAAATGTGCACTAACATTGTGACATCAGTCCACTATGAGCAAACACAAGGGAGCTTCAAGAGAGTTTCAAGCTCCTGCGAGCAAAGGGTTTTTCTAACAAAAGTTCAAGTTCAAGTTCAGTTTATTTGTATAGCGCTTTTAACAATGGACATTGTCCCAAAGCAGCTTTACAGAAATATATAAATTCAGGACATAGATTTAAAATTTATGAATTTATCCCCAATGAGCAAGCCAGAGGCGACGGTGGCAAGGAAAAACTGAGGAAGAAACCTTGAGAAACCCAGACTAAAAAGGGAACCCATCCTCATCTGGGTGACACCGGATAGTGCAGTTATAAATAAATAAATCCCTTCTATGAATGTATCAATACTACATGGTCAAATAGCACTTGTGAAACCATGAAAATTCATTACAGTTTTTATATGAAGTCTGTTTTGTCGAACTTCACCACTGCTCACTGATGCAGACTTCAGTGCCAAACTGTTTGTGGCAATTGCAGTCCTAGCCATCATAGCATAACTGTTCATATGAATTGAGGTCCAAAGCCATCTTTATGGTTTTTAAGTAGTACCATCCTCAGTAATCTCAATAATCTTTAGGCTGCACCATGTGGGGTCATCCTCAGCAGCAGCATGTGACTTCCAATTGATGAGATCTGCAACCAGAAGTAGGGCATCAGGATGGAGCAGAAGGGGTCGGGATCACTGGCATCTCAGGAGTATCATGTGCAGCTCGACAGGGGGGGGGGGGACATCGAGAGAGAATTAGGTATGCTTATTGTCCCGTAATGGTTAAGGACAATATACTTTGCGTGAGTGAAAGCAGGTACTCTGGCAAGACTAGCTATGACAGCATAACTAAAAGGGAGAGCCAGAAGGTAACACAGACATGAGGGCTCCCTGGGACATAAATTGGCTAGCCACTCCACCATCAAAAAACCTGGGTGAACGTGTGAAAGTGGGTGGGCAACAGCATCCAAACATCCCAGTTCACCACAACACATCACAATGCCTGTGAGACCTCTAGATCTGCTCCTTTACCTGTGGAAAAAACTATTCACAAAAAGCTTGACTAAACAAATACGTTTTCAGCCTGGACTTAAACACTGAGACTGTGTCTGAGTCCTGAACACTAATTGGAAGGCTGTTCCATAACTGTGGGGCTTTGTAAGAGAAAGCTCTTCTCCCTGCTGTAGCCTTCACTATTCGAGGTACCAACAAATAGCCTGCACCTTTTGATCGAAGTAGGTGTAGCGGATCATAAAAGACCAAAAGTTCACTTAGGTAAGGTGGCACGAAGCCATTTAGCGCTTTATAAGTCAATAGTAGTATTTTATAATCAATGTGAAATTTCACTGGGAGCCAATGCAATGTGGATAAGATAGGGGTGATGTGGTCATATCTTCTGGTTCTAGTAAGGACTCTTGCAGCTGCATTCTGGACTAACTGGAGTTTGTTTATGCTCCTACTGGAACATCCAGACAGTAAGGCATTACAATAATCCAGCCTAGAGGTGACGAAAGCATGAACTAATTTTTCTGCATCATGTAGTGACAATATATTTCTTATCTTAGCAATATTTCTGAGGTGAAAGAAGGCTATCCTAGTAATATTATTTACATGGATGTCAAATGAAAGACATCCATGTAAATAATCCGTGTCAATAATCACACCAAGGTCTTTAACTGCTGCACATGATGAAACAGAAAGGTCATCCAGATTTACTATGTAATCAGAAAACTTACTTCTATCTGCATGTGGTCCTAGTATAAGTACTTCTGTCTTGTCAGAATTTAGTAAGAGGAGGTTAATAAGCATCCACTGTCTAATGTCCTTTACACATTCCTCGACTTTATTAAACTGGTGTCTGTCATCTGGCTTTGATGAAACATACATCTGTGTGTCATCAGCATAACAGTGGAAGCTAATTCCATGTTTATGAATAATTTGACCCAGAGGTAACATATATATAGAAAAAAGCAGTGGGCCTAAAACAGAACCTTGCAGAACACCAAACTTTACCTCAGTATGCATAGAGAATGCATTTACATCTACGAACTGATAATGATCAGTCAAATAAGACCTGAGCCAGGAGAGGGCCGTTCCCTTAATGCCAACAACGTTTTCTAGTCTATCAAGAAGAATAGGATGATCAATTGTATCAAAAGCTGCACTAAGGTCAAGCAACACAAGCATGGAGACACAACCCTGATCAGAGGCCAGCAGTAGGTCATTTATCACAAAAGCATATATTCACTTGCGTGACGTACTCTACCATGATATTTTTCACATCTTTATGACATAATATGATACTTTGAAATGTTTCTGACGTAAAATAATACTAAATATGATTGTTTACATTAAAATGCATAACATGCTAATAAAGTGTGAAAAAGTGAAAATGAAACTGTAGAAAGTCATTATTCATCAAATGTGCACTAGCACACTATTTTCTTGAAAAGAAAGACTAAAGGGAACAGATGAAAATTGTAAAAAAAAAAAAAATTGTAAAATTGGACAAATTGTACAAGAAGATGGGGACATAACAGGTTTTAATACAACCTATAGCCGCTTTCTAACCCTAAGCAAATCCCACATCTAACTAAACATTAAAATACTAAATACCTAAACCTGCATAATGTTTGGTCACATGAATGAAAAAAAGAAGCACTTCATTATGGTATCATCATATGAAGAAAGTATAATGTATTACATGCATAAGAGTTGATACTACACTTAATCAGAAAGCTATAACTAGGTTTCTGTTTACAGCTGCAGACATACTGAGCACAGCAAATTCGAATAAAAGCAAAACGACTTCACAAGGACCAGAGTCATAGTATTAGAGAGAAATAACTAAATGATGTAACCCCAACCTCAAAGACAATTCCAAGACAGCTTAAACATTGAGTGAATGGGGGAAGTAATGCATACTGTAAGTCTACAAGTGATTCGGAACTAGTAATCTGGTTCATGGCAAGACAGCTTGAGCCCATCCCCTCTACCCAGATTTTTCTCTTTTTTTCCCTTTTTTAGCTCCTGCAGAAGAAAAGAGCAAAAGGATATATGGTACTTTAAAAAAACTTCCAGTGACTTTGCAGGTATGGTAAAAGCTTGAAAGTTAGGCTCTGTCAAGTTATTGCAATAAATCCTGACTTACACAATCAATCCAGGTAAAATCAATTTCTTACAATGAGTACAACCACGAGACAAAATAATACTTCCAAAAGTGAGAGAAAGAGACGATAAAAAAGGTCACCTAGCCCTGCTAGACATGCTAAGTTTAGCCTGCGTGCTTCTGAACTTTCTGTACTGATGGAAGGATTGAAAGCATTAAGAAAAGAAAACCAAGAGGGGCGTAAACAAACGAAAATATCACTGACAAAACTGGAGACCTCGGTTGAGGAACTAAAGGTCAAATAACTGGTCTGGAGAGCAGAATAGGCAAGATTAGCGCTGCAGAGGAGATTGGGATGAGGCACGAAAGAGTGCTTCGATGTCTCCTGGAACATGAAGTGGATCTCACAGATAGATGCGAATATATGCTAAATAGACTTCGCTGCAATAAACTAAGAATAGACCAAGTTCCAGAGGGCTACAAAGGAGAAAACACAGTGGAATTTGTTAAGAGTCTGATCACCACAGCTCTACAGCTACCTCACGATATAGATATAAAGATCAAAAGGGCACACAGGGCACTTGCAGCCAAACCTAAAGACCCTACCACACCTCCCAGATCGATAATAGTGAGATTTCTGGACCATGCTGTTAAGGACGCGGTCTTTTGACAGGCCTGGTCGCAGAAACAGGTCTTGTACATAATGAAACAGCTCAGACTGAAGAATTTGTGAGCACAGTGTGTTTATCCAGCACAGATAAGGATCTTTCTGGAAATGAGAGCAAAAACTTTCCCTACTTTGATGGATGCTGCATCACAGCTGCATGACCTGTGAATCAAAGTCTGAGTGGATGAACGAGACAGACAAATAAGAGAAATATCGAAGGCAAGGCTAAAGTGGGCACGGCGCTGTTGTTCAAAGCAGATCTTCAAGTATTCCTGCAGCACGTTTGAATCATTTAAAATATGTAAGCAATGCATGAAACTGGATATTTCTGCCTCAGAATGTGAGTAAACTTTGTAAAATTAAAAAAGGGGCTTTCATTGAGAGGCATACACTAACCCCATTTCCAGAAAAGTTTGGATTTTTTCTAAAATGCAATAAAACCAAAAATCTGTGATTTGTAAAGTGTCTTGAAACTTTAATTAACTGACAAACGTACAAAGAAAAGATACTCAATGTTTTCACTCACCACCTTAATTGTATTTTGTAAATATAAACAAATTTAGAATTTGATGCCTGCAACACACTCAAAAAAAGTTGGGACAGAGGCATGTTTTCCTCTGTGTTACATCACCCTTCCTTTTAATTACACTTTTTAATCGTTTTGGAACTGAGGATACTAGTTGTTGCAGTTTTGCAAGTGGAATTTTTGCCCATTCTTGCTTGATACAAGACGTCAGCTGCTCAACAATCCTTTGTCGCCATTGTCTGATTCTCCTCTTCATGATGAGCCATACATTTTCAATAGGAGACAGACCTGGACTGCTGGCAGGCCAATCAACACACTGTGTCTACGAAGTCACGGTGTTGTAGCACGTGCAGAATGAGGCCTGGCATTGTCCTGCTGAAATAACCATGGACTTCCTCGGAAAAGACGTTACCTTGATGGCAGCATATGTCTCTCTAAAATCCCAGTATATGCCTCCATGTCAATGGTACCTTCACACATACACAAGTCACCCATGCTGTGGGCACTGATGCACCCCCATACCATCACAGATGCTGGCATTTGCACCTTTCGCTTATAACAGTCTGGTTGGTCTTTTTCATCTTTGGCACGGAGAACTCGATGTCCATTTTTCCCAAAAACAAACTGAAACGTGGACTCACCTGACCACAGCACACGTTTCCACTGCCTTTCAGACCATCTGAGATGAGCTCAGGCCCAGAGAACTCGGTGGCGTTTCTGCATAGAGTTGATGTGTGGCTTCCTCCTTGCTTAATAGAGATTCAGGTTGCATTTCTAGATGCAGTGGCGGACTGTGTTAAGTGACAACGGTTTTCCGAAGTACGCCTGGACCCATCCTTGCTTGCAAAGACTGAGCTTTTGGTGGATGTTCCTTTTATGCCCACTCCTGATACCCTCCCCTGTTATCAATTAACCTGATCCTCCAAAATGGTGTTACTTGAATATTCTATAAACTTTTCAGCCTTATTTTGCCTCTGTCCCAACTTTTTTTTTTGAGTGTGTTGAAGGCATCAAATTCTAAATTTGTTTATATATACAAAATACAATTAAGTTGGTCAGTGAAAACATTGAATATCTTTTCTTTGTACTTTTGTCAGTTAATTAAAGTTTCAAGAGCCTTGACAAATCACAGATTTTTGGTTTTATTGCATTTTAGAAAAAATCCCAACTTTTATGGAAATGGGGTTAAAAGTGCCCTCCACTAATTTTGGCAAATATGAGCAAAGAAGGCTGTGAAAAATTGTCTTTATTGTTTAAATTTTGATCTTTTAATTTTGATTTAAAAAAAAAAAAAAAAAACACAAAAATATTTTGCTCTTATGGATATCAAACAATTGCAAACACAACACAGGTTTATCAAAAAATTATATCTGTTAAATATATGTGTGCAACAATTATTGGCACCCCTATGAATTCATATGAGAAAAAGTGGCAAAGCACTGTCAAAAGTTCTCCGGGATAAAGTTATGGACAGGCACAAATCAGGAGATGGATACAAAAATATTTCAAAGGCTTTATCAATGCCTAGAAGCTCAGTGAAGTCTATTATTAAGAAGTGGAAGGGATTTGGTACAACACAGACCCCCCCCCCCCCCCCCCGGATCAGGACGTCGCTCCAATCTTGATGAAAAGGCCAGGAGGAAACTGGTCAGAGAGGCTACCAAGAGGCCTACAGCAACTCTGAAGCAGTTGCAGGAATTTATGACAAAGAGTGGTCACTGTGTGCATGTGACAACAATATCACAAATTCTCCACAAATGTGGCTTGTATGGGAGGGTTGATAGAAAAAAGCCACTCCTCAAAAAAGGCCACATGCAGTCACGACTGAGCTTTGCCAAAACAGAAGATTCTGAGGCCACATGGAAAAGAAGTGTTGTGGTCAGATGAGACTAAAATAGAATTATTTGGCCTCAACACCAAACGATATGTCTGGCAGAAATCCAATACATCTCACCATCCAAATAACACCATTCCTACAGTAAAGCATGGAGGTGGTAATATCCTGTTATGGGGGTGATTCTCTGCAGCAGGGACTGGAGCACTTGGATGGAAAAATGGAAACGGCAAAATACCATCAAATTTTGAGGAAAATCTGCTGCCCTCTGCCAGAAAGTTGTTAATGGGAAGAAGGTTTACTTTCCAACATGACAATGACCCAAAGCACACAGCAAAACTGACCACGCAGTGGTTGAAGGAGAAAAAGGTGAATGTCCTTGCATGGCCTAGTCAGAGCCCAGACTTAAACCCCATTGAAAATCTGTGGAATGACTTGAAGACTGCAGTCCACAAACGGTCACCATCAAATTTAACTGAACTTAACTGAACAAAGTCTAGATGTGCAAAGTTAGTAGAGACATATCCCAACAGACTAAAGGCTGTAATTAAAAAATTTAGGCAAATTAAAGCAAGGGGGTGATCCTTTTTCCAACTCTTTCCAAGTGATTCTGTTTTTTAATTTTTTTCTGTTGGTGTTATATCTTTCACTTGGATGTTATAAGTTGAAATGAGTAAATACAGCTGGATAAAACAAAAACTGTGTCCATCTTCATTTCAGGCTGAAAAGCAACAAAATGTGATTGTGGAGGCGGGGGCGTGGTCGAGCGCCGGTTTGTGAATGGAGGGCGGAGCCGGAGAAAGCGAATGGTAAGGATTGCACACTTGTAGGAAATGAGACTAATGATTGTTCTGTGTTGCAGTGAGGGGAAGAAGATAAAAGGGAGGAAAGACACGTGCCTCAAGAGAGAAAGAGATGCTGGTACAGAGTTGTGCGTGTGTGTGAGAATAAATTAAAGCACAAAGCGGAAAGGAAAAAAAGGAAATAAAAGTATCTGAGTTGGATCAAGCCTGCCTCCCCTCTGTTTTCCTCCTTGCCCAACTTAAAACTGTTACACTAGTGCCGAAACCCGGGACAGAGAGGAAATCGCCACCATGGAAGGCTCACCTCTGGCCAACCTCATCACCTCCCTGGCCAACCTCCACCAGACCCAACACCAGGCCTTCCTACAGCTGCGCCACGATCAGGAGCAGTGAATCAAGGACCTCCTCAACGCTCAGGCCTAGGACCACCGGGTGCTCCAGGGCCTGGTGCAGCAGGCCGGGATTCCAGCCGCCGCCCCAGCGGCTCCCGCAGCAGCGGCTCCCATAGCTCCGCCCCACGTCGCTAACATGCTGGAATACCCGGATCTGAAACTGGCGATTTTGCAACGGATCAGCTGAACCCCCAAACAGCACCATCAGCGATTCCGAGCACTGACCTTCGCCAAGCTCGGCCATCCGTTCGCCTTCGCCCAGAAGCTCCGGGACACCTGCTCGAGGTGGTTGTTGGCCGAGGAGCACGACGACGAGGAAGTGGTCGACCTGGTGGTGCTGGAGCAATTTGTGGCACGGCTTCCCGAAGGAACGGCGGAGTGGGTCCAGTGCCATCGTCCTGCATCGCTGGGTGAGGCAGTCAGCTGGCAGAGGATCACCTGGTGGCGTATCCAGGAGCAGGCGAACCCCACCCTTCTTCCTCTCTCTCCCTCTCTCGCCCTCGTGCCTCTCCTCTCCATCCTCGCCCATTCCCGGTGGAAGTACGGTATCTGGGCTTCCACTTGGGCCATGGGCAGGTGCGTCCCCAAATTGATAAGACAGCAGCGATTGCGATCCCAGGATCAGTCAGCGGGGACACTACTGTCGTGAAATTATAACAAAATCTGCGATAGTATCCTGCCATTTCCAAAAACTTCCGAAGTTCTCGTTTGTTTACGGGAGTGGGGAAATGAAGAATTGCACTCACTTTAGCCATCACAGGCTTTACATGCCCCTGACCTATGTATTTACCTAGATATGTGATCACAGCTTTAGCAAATTCACACTTTGAAAGATTCAAAGTCAAGGAAGCATCAGCCAAATGGCTGAACACCTGGTCCAAAACTTACATGATCATCCCAGTTATCCGAATAAATTACCAGATCATCCAGATATGCCTCGCAATTCATCCCTCCAGACAAAACCTTCTGCATCAGCCGCTGGAAGGTGGCTGGAGCGTTTTGCATCCCAAATGCCAAGACCTAAAGGTATGTTCACACACACAGCGATTTTATCACTGCAAGTTGCCAGTCGCTGTACTATGGAGTCGCCAATAGGCGTTCCTACTACTGGTTGCCATAGTAACATGGGTGGTGCAACTAGCTTTCCACTTTTGACAACAAACTAGTTTTCTTGCCGCTAAAATTAAACATTCTGGAGGGAGAGAGATCTTATATAAAATTCACCAGTATATATATGCATCATATCCTATGAGATGAAGGAGAAGCAGTGTGTGCTCTTTGTCATTGCAGCTGTCTGTCTGTGGCAAAAGCGCAAGCGCCAATTAGCTTAGCTTAGCTTATGGCCTTAGCACATTTAAAACAAAATAATAATAATGAAACACACTTTTTGTTGCAATTGAGCAAAATCCTGGTCTAGCTCCTATCTCAGTAAGTGAGCGTCACCATTAGGGTGTCATTCACTATATGTTTGATGGTGACTGGGAGCCGGACCGCAGCTCTTCGCCCGAGGCCTCTGTGTTTCCTGGGTGAAGTGTCCGGCTTGGTCCTGCTCACTCCCGGGCGCCAAAGCAGCGACAAGCCAGACACTTCACCCAAGATAGGAGCTATACAGCTATCTTGCTCAGTTGCAACAAAAAGTGAGTGTGTTTTTCATTATTATTTCTTTTCTTTCATATATATTTTTTTTTGCTTTAAACCCGCTAAGATGTTAAGCTAAGCTAAGCTAACTGGCTACTGCCGCAATGCCGCTGCTTCTGCTTGTGAGCAAGGGTGGCTATGGGTCACGTGCATTCTACTGTCTTCGCTCCCATTGGTAGTCACTGCACCAAGTCGCTCCAAATTTGCATAAAGTTAAACTTTTCTCAACTTTCAAAGTCGCTGGACATGCCCACATCTAGTCGCCATGGGTAGCCGTCGCTCATATTGCCGGAAGTCACCAGTTCTCACTGAAAATTAACGATCTCCGGTTGCTTTGTCACTGCGAATCGCTGTGTGTCAATGCACCTTTATACTGCAGAAAGCTATTTCAGGAGTGACAAATACAGAGATCTCACTAGCTCGGGCAGTTAAAGGAATTTGCCAGTATCCTTTAAGGAGATCTAGTTTGGTGACATAGCTGGCAGAACCAAGTCGATCAATACAATCTTCAATGTGGGGTAAAAGGAAAGAATCTGCCTTAGTCATGCTATTAACCTTATGGTACTCTGTGCAAAAGCGGAAAGAAGAGTCAGATTTCTAAAAGAAAAAAAAAAAACATGGTGAACTCCACGGGCTTTGACTATGGACAGCCAATTTATTATTTAACAAATACTCAACCTCATTCTTCATTACTGCCTGCTTCATTGGATTCAGTTGATATGGATATTGCTTTATTGGCAGAGAAGTGCCCATGTCGATATCGTGGCAAAAGACTGTAGTTCTACCAGGAACATCAGAAAATATCCTCTCGTTGGCATGTTGGCAGTCATCTACCACATCATCCTCTTGAATATGCTTAGAGTTTACAAAGATGGAAGCAGCCAGCAATGATGATGAGGTGGAGTCTGTCACATCTTGCACACGATATGCCTTCAGCATATTGATGTGACAAACCTGACTCTTGCGTTTTCGATCCGGTGTACCCACAACATATTCCGTTTCACTAAGCCTTTTCTCTATCACATAAGGACCAAAGAATTTTGCTTGAAACGTAGATTCAGGGATAGGAAGTAGAACAAGGACTAAACCACCAGCCTGAAAATTACATTCATTTTAGATTGCACATTAGCTAAATGAGCTTTAGCGAAAGCACAGACCTGATGTAAACACTCACGAAAAGAGCTTACATACTCGAGAACTGACACCGGTGACCTGGATTTTTTTAGCATTTTCATTCATAATTCATAGCATTTTTTGGCTTTAACGGCCCACGAACCATGTGCCCAAACACAAGCTTGAAGAGTCTAAAACCCAAAGGTTCCTGAATTGACTCTTATATGGCAAACATCAATAATGGTAACCCGTCTGCCCAATCTTTCTTCTCTTTCAATCTTCTCCACACAGAAGGCACGGAGCATAAGCTTTAACGTCTGATGGAACTTTTCAAGGGCTTCCTGTGACTCTGGGTGGTACGTGCTAGACGTTTTATGCGTTACCCCTAACTCAGCTAACGTCTGCACAAACATTTTTGAGGTGAAGTTTGACCCTGTCTGAATCACTCGAGGCAGACCAAAAGTAGTACAAAACTTCACCAATTTTTTTTATTACCAGAGGAGTTTTAATTGAGCGCAGGATAGCCTCTGCATAATGCATCGTGCAACACATAATAGTTAGAATGTACTGATAACTAGCTTTAGATTTAGGCAGCGGACCCACACAATCAATGATCAATCATTCAAAAGGTTCACTTAGCACAGGAATTGGATGCAAGGGTGCCACAGGAATCTTTTGATTCAGCTTCCCTGCACATTGACATACATCACACGAATGGCAGAAATTTGATACCGCAGATTTTAATTCAGGCCAGAAATAGTACTTAGAAATGCGCTGAAACTTTTTCGTGACTCCCAAATGTCTGGAAAAAGAATGCTCATGAGCCAATTTCAAGACTTGTAATCGGTAGCCAGTCAGTAGAACAATTTGATATCTTACATGCCAATCCGCCACATCAGTGTAATGATTGGGGCAAGGCAAATGCAGTTTAAGGTCACTTTATTAGGAACACCGGCAGACAAATCCAAAACGTAAGGCAGAAAATCAGGCGATCTACAGACGGGCATAAACTGGGAGAAACAGGAATCAATAAACATGAAGAAGGAAACAGGGATCGAAAACCAGGAAACGAGAAACAAGAACAAAGGCTTCGTACAGACAGCACACATGGTAACTGAGCAAATACTTCGCCCGAAAACAGAAACACAAGGGCTTTAAATACACATGTAATTAGTGAAGTAACACAAGACAGCTAAGACAGGAGTGAGGAACCAATGACATCACAGGGGCGGAGACAGGACAAAACCAAAACAAAACACATGTGTAAACTATCAACAGAGTCAGTATAACTGAACCCGGAAACATGCGCTGCACCGATACGAGCAGCGCGAGGGGGAATCATAACAGAACCCCCACACCAAAGGTGTTGCTCCTGAAGCGCCAAAACTTTTACCCCCCTCTGGAGGTCCTGGGCCTCTGGGCAAGATTGTCCACTCTGCTCCCCAGGTCCCGAGGCAGGCATTGTCCAAGAACGTGAGGCGGGACAACGCTTGGAAGGCCGCATCATCAGCCTCTGGCGTGAGTATAGCGTGGAGAGCCGTCTCATCAGCCTCAGATGTGAGCAGAGCATGGTGAGCTGTCTCGTTGGCCTCAGACGTGAGCAGAGCATGGTGAGCTGTCTCGTTGGCCTCAGACGTGAGCAGAGCATGGTGAGCTGTCTCGTTGGCCTCAGACGTGAGCAGAGCACGGTGGGCCCTTTCGTAGGCCTCGGACAGGAACTTGGCTTGGACGGCCGCCTGGTCGGCCTTAGACTGGAACTCGGCTTGGGCTTTGCAGAGGAGTCCATCTTGTGGGTCTCAGGCTGGAGCTCAGGAGAGGAGGTCACCACGTTGACCTTCGGCGGGAGCTCTGGAAATGGGGTCACCTTGTTGACCTCCGGCGGGAGCTCTGGAGAGGATGTCGCATCGTTGATTTCTGGCTGGAGCTCTGGAGAGGAGGTCGCCTCGTTGATCTCCGGCAGGAACATGGCTTGAAAGGAGGTTGCCATGTTGACCTCCTGTGTCTCGGGCAGGAGCTCGGGAGATGAGGTTGCCTGGTTGACCTCCGGCTGGAGCTCTGGAGGTGAGACCACCTCGTGTGTCTCGGGCAGGAGCTCGGGAGATGAGACCATCTCGTGTGTCTCGGGCAGGAGCTCGGGAGATGAGACCACCTCATGTGTCTTGGGCAGGAGCTCGGGAGAGGAGGTCGCCTGGTTGACCTCTGGCTGGAGCTCTGGAGGTGAGACCACCTCGTGTGTCTGGGGCAGGAACTCGGGAGATGAGACAACCTCGTGTGTATCGGGCAAGAGCTTGGGAGAGGAGACCACCTTGTGTGTCTTGGGCAGGAGCCCATGGAGATGAGACCACTTTGTGTTTCTCGGGCAGGAGCCCAGGAGATGAGGTCACCTCGTTGACCTCTGGCTGGAGCTCAGAATGTGAGACCACCTTGTGTGTCTCAGGCTGGAGCTCTGGGGTTGAGGTCGCCACGTTGACCTTTGGCTGGAGCTCCGCAGGTGAGACCGTCTGTTGGGTCTCAAGCTGGAGCTCTGGGTTTGAGGTCGCCTGGTTGACCTCTGGCTGGAGCTCTGCTCTCGCTCTTTTGTGGAGCCACTTGTGGGTATGCCAGTTGCCCTTGAAACATTCCTGAGAGCAGAAGTGTGATCCGGGTAACCCGAGTTCGAAACAGGTGGGACATTCTAGCTCAGCTTCTCACTACAGCCCTCAGTCGCACACACATGGGGTTGGAGCTGGGCTGTGGAGGCCGCCACGTTGGCCTGCTCCCTCTCGTAGTATGCGGTGTACGTCCGAGGTACTCTGTCCAACCAGCTGGCCGCCTCAAGCATTCTTTCTCAGTTGGTTCTGACCTCTGACCCTCCGAATGCTTTAACCAACAGTTCCATAAACCTGGTCATGCTGCTAAGACCATAGGACCTCTTAGCAATCAGGCACTCTGACCACTCGCGGGCTGAGTCAGTGAGCTGGGACAGCATGAATCCCAACCACTGCTTTTCAGAAGGCTTGCGGTCCACCAGGCTACAAAAATATAGTTAGCATTGGTAGAAGAAGCCCTCCAGCGAACTTCCAGTGAGTCCCTCAAAGGGAGCCGGAACATCCAGAAGGGTCCACTGGGGGAAGCGTACGGAATAAAGTGCTGGCACAAAGACTCCAGCGTGACGCTCTCCTGCTGCATCCATTGTGGCGAAGTATTATGTAATGATTGGGGCAAGGCGGATGCAAATGCAGTTTAAGGTCACTTTATTAGGAGGGAGGAACCAATGACATCACAGGGGTGGAGACAGGACAAAACCAAAACAAAACACACGTATAAACTATCAACACAGTCAGTGTCACTGAACCCGGAAGCATGCGCTGCTTGTGCTGATCGCCGATTGGAGGAGGAATCGTAACAATAAGAATGTGGTTTCCCAGTAATAAACTGTATCCACGTTCGAAATATCAAAGTTAACTGCTATATCACAACAATTTCTTAACGTTGGCGCAGATTTTTGTGCTATGGCTAACTGATCTCAACCCACCCATAAAGGGACTCCCTCTGAAGTCGAAGTTTCTGAACTAGACTTGACTTCAGCCTCCACAACAAAATGATCTTTTCTAGGTTCTGAAACAGTATTAAGAAAATAATCAGAAATTACATAATTAAATTTCTTTGATTGCGACCTCGTTACCACACAAGCAGGAAATGCTAAAGGAAACTGAACAGACAGGTCAGGGTGAATGCAGGCATTAGGTCTATTGACCACCACTGGGTAAGGGAAAACATTAGCACCAGCAAGGTCATTACCAAGGATTATACCAGCCCCATCCACAGGTAATTTAGGACGCACTCGACAACTCAACAGCTCCTGTAACAAGATCAGATTTCAAGTGAACACTATGAAGTGGAACATAAACATCATCCCATCTCAATACACAAGTACAAGTACATCTCTACCTGTATAGGACTGATCAGATAAGGGTAAAACATCCTCACGTACAAAGGACTGAACAGATCCAGTATCTCGCAGAATCAAAGTAGACAAAGACAAGTGTGTCTTGCCTATAGTCAAGCATGGTGGTGGGGTTAGGATGATCTGGGGCTGCATGAGTGCAGCCGGCACTGGGGAGTGTACTGTGACATGTACTGTGACATACTGAAGCAGAACATGATCCCCTCCCTTCGGAAACTGGGCCGCAGGGCAGTATTCCAACATGATAACGACCCCAAACACACCTCCAAGACGACCACTGCCTTGCTAAAGAAACTGAGGGTAAAGGTGATGGACGGGCCAAGCATGTCTCCAGACCTAAACCTTATTGAGCATCTGTGGGGCATCCTCAAATGGAAGGTGGAGGAGTGCAAGGTCTCTAACATCCACCAGCTCTGTGATGTCGTCATGGAGGAGTGGAAGAGGACTCCAGTGGCAACCTGTGAAGCTCTGGTGAACTCCATGCCCAACAGGGTTAAGGCAGTGCAGGAAAATAATGGTGGCCACACAAAATATTGACACTTTGGGCCCAATTTGGACATTTTCACTTAGGGGTGTACTCACTTTTGTTGCCAGCGGTTTAGACATTAATGGCTGTGTGTTGAGTTATTTTGAGGGAACAGCAAATTTACACTGTTATACAAGCTGTACACTCACTACTTTACATTGTAGCAAAGTGTCATTTCTTCAGTGTTGTCCCATGAAAAGATATAAAATATTTACAAAAATGTGAGGGGTGTACTCACTTTTGTGAGATACTGTATATGAAAAACTGAGAGTTACCCCCAAGTTAACCACAGCATATCACCCTCAGACAAACATGACAGAACATGTGAACAGAACTCTCAAAAATATGATTGTGACATACGTGGATGACAGCCACGAAAGATGGGACCAGTTCTTACCAGAGTTGCGATTTGCCATAAACTCAGCCATCCAAGAACCCATTGGAGTAAGCCCAACAGAATTGCAGCTGGGAAGGAAACTGCTAGGGCCAATGGATAAATTACTTCATGGTTCGAATCTCACTCCTGACGCTACCTCCTATGACGTGGTTTGTCACCTAAAGCAACTGCAATCTCAAGCTAGAGAGAGCAGCAGAAAAGCCCAACACCGACAACTCTGGAACTATAACAAAAAAAGGCAAGATGTCACTTTCAAGAACAAAGACAGAGTATGGCTTCGGAACTTTCCTCAATCCAGTGCACAACACAAGTTTAGTGCAAAATTGGCACCCAAATGGAAAGTGCCTTACCAGATTCTGAGGAAACTGGGACCTTTGAATTACCGCATAGCGTTGGAAGCCACTGGAGAAGATGTGCGCACAGCGCATGCATGCAACCTTAAAATATGTTTTCCAACAGCTGAGGAGGACCAGGAGAAGAGACGACTTCAAGACATATTTCGAGAAACCTCAGATGAAGAGGAGTTCCTGGGGTTTTGATTTATTTTTCTTCCCTAACAACCATGGCTTGTTTCAGCCAGGGGGGGAGAGTGTGACAGTACAGATATTTTCTGTACCACCCCTTTTGTTCACTTTCGCTTTCTCTGTCACATCCTCCCAACTATGCTACATCAGAATTGGAGGAGAGCACTAATTAAGGGGAAAGAGAAATGTGTATATATTTGAATGGTTTAGAGACTGAATAGAGATGTTCACCTGACCATAAACGTTGTTATATCCTTTTTGGAGGCAGTCCTTGCAAGTGGGTTAGTCAACAAGTGTGCATTTCTGGGGAACGTGGAGAGGATGTGGTGCTTCCAGGTTAGCCTACACTAATGAGCCATTTCCCTCTGACGGCAACCGCCTTATTGTCAAGTTCGGGACTGAACTGGAGCTTTGCAGCATCCTCCATGGAGCAGTTGAAGTTGAACGAGCAAGACAGGCGGACGACGCCAAGATACCAGAGTCACTCTCAGCCACCCGTGCTGCCAGCTTGGTCAGTGTCTTAATATACATGCTTACAGACGTACCACACAGCCATTCCTATACATACACACACGCATCCAATACTGCGCTTTCGAATAAGTGCTGCATGACCAAGTTACTCGTTGCAATGTGTTTTGTTTATTTAAAAAACTGAAGAGTTATTTTGGAACGGTTTTGACACTTCCCAGTTTCCTTATTAATTTTGTTATTTCATGCATGCTGAAAATCAGTCGAATGGAAGCTCAGAATATGTTTAGTTGACATCTTGACATCATGTGAATTTGTTTCTATGCTAAACAGTGTTTTTTTTTCCTTTCTACTCATTCGAGCTTGAACTGTGGTGCTAAATGAAAAAAAGAACTTTTAAGTATTATAATAAGTCATTAAAAGGCAAAGAAATTTTACAGACGATCTCATGTAATTTTCTTCCCTTTTTGTGTTTTTCTCTTTGTATGTAATGGGTGGTTTATTTAGCTATCCAGGTTTTGAATATGAATATTTGAATATGCAAATTTCTCTGACAGTTATACAACTGTCTGGCGCCCGAATATTCTACACTGTTTGTTTTTTGTTTTTTTACCAAGGATTTGGGACCAGGAGTTGATGTAGGACTACTACACACCTTTGCTAAAAGATTTATTAATGAGGCCCCAGATTAGATGCCACTGGCAAACTATTACTGATGTGAAAGTATCTGCTCATGATCCAAACATACAAGCTCATTGGTCAAGCACGGTGGAGGTTGTGTCAGGGCTGCTTCTGGAATGGGCTCACTAATCTTTTTTGATGATGTAACTCATGACTGTAGCAGCAGAATGAATTCAGAAGTCTACAGAAACATTCTGTCTTCCAATTTACAGAGAAATGTATCTAATTGGGAGGAACTTTATCATGCAGCAAGACAATGACCCAAAACACACTGCCAACACAACAAAAACCAAGTCAAGACCTTACCCCAATTGAGCATGCATTTATCCTCCCAAAGAGAAGACTGAATGGAGAAACTCTCACCAAAACACACAACTGCAAGAAGCTGCAGTACAAGCCTTGAAAAGCATCATAAAAGAAGAATGCAACAGTTTGGTAATGTCAGTGAGTTGCAGATGCACTTATTCCAAGCAAGGGATATGCAACAAATTAAGTGTTATTTACTTTAAGACTATTTGTTCCTATACTTTTGCTCACCTTAAAATTGGGTGGTCTGCCACCAAATGTGCAGAGTTGTTTAACACATCTAGATGTAAATATCTGCAAATGAAAGCTGAAATTCTGATCCATCACCTTTCAGAGGGGACTACATACGGCGAGCCATTAGAAGAACCTTGTAAAACATATCCTTCTCCAGGTAACTTGTAGGATTCATCCACAGCCTCAACTTTTAACTTAATTTGTAGCATAGTGTAGCTGAGTGCATACCCACTTAATTTGGAGTAATTCAGAATATAAAAAACTTGACTGAAAACCAGTGGCTGTAAATGTTTTAAACTCCAGCAAGATCCCAAGATCATTTTGTAGAAAACAAAACTTTATTTAAATGCGACCCCTATTTGCCACAAACATTGCACAATATAAAAGAGGACTCACATCTGTTTGACACGATGTCACAATACTATGATGCATGAACACAAAGGTCCCAAAACCATTTGGAATTAATTCTGTCTTCCTCCGTTTTGGTGATATCTTCTGTGGGTAGTGACATCTTAACACAATAAAATATAACCACATTCCATACATGTAAATTATGTAGTGTTCGTTCTTCAAGCTCACTAGGGTGTAAGATGTGTGGAGAGGGTGCGTGTTTGGGCTTTCGGGGAGAGTGTGAAGCAGGCAGTCCTTTAGGTGTATGTGTGTGTTTATGTTGAGACGAGGGACACATTCACTGGCCATTTCTACACTATACTGTACACTGAGTAGCCTGGGATTCTCTCCGACCAAAGTTGTGCTACATCTGAATATCCCTCAAGAGAAAAAAGAAAAGAAGAAACAACAAACTAAACACATCATTCCAAAAAGCATTTTTTTTTCTTTACACAATGAAACAAAAAAAAAAGTATGACCTGGAACAGGAGAGGAACAGGGAGGAAGAAAGATGACCTGCCATATTGTGCAAAAAAAAATTAGGCAGAGTAAACTGCAGAACTGTTCTCTAAAAATGAGGCAGAATGGGGGAAAAAAAAATTCACAGAACCAAACCTCTGCAAAACTATAATGAAAAACTGGAACTGAAGATGCGAGTCTCTCTTCTCAAAATCTACGTCTTTTGTCTATGCATTTTTGGTCACCTGTGTGCAAAAAAGAAAGATATACATTTATTTATATACACAAACGGAATACAAAAAGATGTGGACTGCCAAGACACGTTAAAATGTGTATTGTACTAACAAATCTGCACCAATTGAATTTATATTTAGCAAAAATAGAAATGATTAGGACTTTATGATTCAACACTTTCTGTCACCAAGTCACATCCCCAATCTCCCTGCAAAGTACACTTGAAAGGGGTTAGGGGCCAGGAATGAAAGTTAATGAAACGGCAATCCTCCACCTATCCATACATTTCCAGTATTTAAGCGAGCACTCGTTTAGCTTGGAGCTCCATCTCTGCAGCTCTCTTCAATGCCACGTCCACAAGCAGCTGGAAGCCGCTGAAGTCCTGTGCTGTCAGGTCAGGAGGTGTAGGTGGTGGTGTGTTGAATTCTGTGCCCAGTCCTGTGCCTGATGGGCAGCTAAAGACCGCCAACTCTGTGGTCCCTTCGACATTTGTGCCTACAGCTGTGATGGTGGTGTGGCAAATGACAGAGGGACGGGCCAGAGTGGGTGAAGGTGGCGTTGTGGGTGATGCGTTTTTTCTGGGGTAACTGGTGGAGATAGTCATGCTGTCTGGGCAGGCAGGCAAGCCAGACTCATAGCTGTCATGTTTGGGTGAGTGTGAGCTGTCACTCATGCCCTCAGGCCCCTTGCTGGCACGGCGTGAAATGGTAAACTGGTTTGGGTCTTTACCATCCTTCCGTAGCATCTCTGGCAAGAGCCTTCGACGAGCATTAATAAACCAGTTACACACCTGAGACAGAACATAGCATGTTGGATTATGTAGATGAAGGTTTTCAGTCACTTAAGGTTTAAGGTCTAACAGGATATATAAAATGTGCTAAGACTGGTGAGACTTAAAAAGAATGACATGAAAATCCAGTATTCAAAATATTGCTAAAACAGTTTGTTTCCTTCCAGTAAAACGGTTCACTAGAGTTACATTAAGAAAACATGTTGGCAGTCTGTTTTCATATGCCAACATAATGATTTAGGTCAGCAAGCATTTTGTTTTATTACTTTTTAAATGGTGACCTTCTTTGTTGAGGCGGACATCTTGCGTTTTAATAAAGCTGGTAACTCAGTACAATTGACTGTGTGAGACTGATATTGAAGATAGAGGCTCAAACAAATGCAAATGTGACTCTTCTAGCACCCACAAATTGGACTTATGCACGTTTAACCTGAAATGATTGTTAACTTGAGGCAGTAACAAAATATTATGAAATTCTCAGCTACACAGTTTGTATTCATGTGAAAGTGAGCTACAACAATCTGACCTGACCTGTACATGTTTTACTCTTATAACAATGATATGGTAGTACTTAAAATCATCATCTTGTTAACATACAGGATTAGTTTTGTGCTGTTTCCTTATAGTTTATTTTTACGTTTTTAAGATTGCCAAGAGTGTCTATGATCAACAGTTATTAAAGTACAAACTTTACCCTCTGTCTGTCTGAAAAAAAGTATGAGCATGCAACCATGGCTCATCATGCTTTCAATGGAGAAGCCATCCACTGTTAATGTGTGTGTTGTATTATAGTCTCTATTGTTTTGGAGACAGCTGTCCAAGTGTGGGGGAATTCCTAATTACTAGTCTCTCTCTCTCTCTGTCTCTTTCCCTCACTGAGGTGGATGTGGAGGTGGTTATGCCACTGATCCTTTCAAACCCCCACCCTCTCCCCACACAAATATGAGTTAAACATGAGTTAAGTAAAAACAGACTGCTGTCAGCTGATTGCCAACCTGTGAAGCATGAACAGATTACTGATCAACGATGAAACTGCTGTAATTCCCCTAAATACTGAATACAATCTAGGCCTGTTCTATTTTAAGCTTACTCTTAAATGAAAATTGGCAGTCACATCAAAGGAGGAAAACCAATTCATTAAAATGAAATGTGTAGACTAAACTTTACTGGAGATGATTATTTTGTGCAAGACTGTCTGCTACACACTGACTGACAAAGATTGTTATTTTGTGTAGACTGGCTGTTACATACTGCTTAGACAAAATTATTTACCTGAAGTGTGGAAAGGTGAGTCTGTTTTGATAGCAGTGCTTTTTCCTGTTCTGAAGGGTAGGCATTATAGCGGTGTTCGTAAAGCCAATCTCTGAGAATCTGTACAGATTCTTTAGGCAGGTTGCCTCTCCGTTTTCTTTTGGCTGCAGATCCACGACTCGAAGACAGATCCAGAGGGACATTAATGTTATCCTCATCTTCTGTCTCACTGCCAGAAGTGGCCCGCATACCTACACACCACAAAGAAACAAGTCCCACAAATTTACTTTGTGCAAAATGGCTAATATCCAAGAGAAATTTAAAATTCTGGCCAAGTTGCTGTGCTGCGCAAGCAAGTTTCAAAGAGCATGTTAACATGTGAACTGCTACTTGAGGAATCTGCATAGGTGAATGAAAATATGTACATTTTTGTGCAATGCAGTGAATTAAACAAGTAGTAACAATGCTGATTCAGTGTGTGGTGCGGTTTGTTAGAAGGCAAAATACTACCAGCCACCCCCCACCAACCAAAAAAAAAAAAACCCTAAAAAAATAACCCTCCCCCAATCCCAGTACACACTCCCTTCAACTCCAAAATCACCATGACACACACACACCCAAAGGCTATATATCTGCATGTTTACATGTGTGTACAGCTGATCTGCCACATGCATGCTGTCATATCCGATCATGTGCCAAAGAGAGGTAAAGTTATGATGACTGCTATTAAAAGATGTCAACAAAAAATTGTGTAGGCCTAGCACATTGAAGATATGTTAGATACACACTACCTAGTCATTAACACAATTATGTTTGACAATGTAGTATCACTGTTACGAGTTATGCTAGCTGCTAAATGATGGGACCAGCAAATATATATCTGAAGACAAGAGACATTATACCACATACTATAAGCAAGTAAAAAAGATTTTTCCTGGTCTTTGGCGCGTTTATGGGAAAATGGCCCAGCCTAGTTGGAAGTGAACTGACTGGGACTGTGTCTGAGGGGGAGGGAGGACCTGTTGCAAATCTCAGTTGAACAAAAGAATGCGGTTTCTCACACTCTTTTAAGTTCCCCCCACACTTTTTTTGCGGCGGGAAAACTTTTAAAATGATTTACTTGTGTAGTTCGACATGTTTTCGTTGAATCTCGTACAAATACTACGTTAGAAGACGAATGTCTATTGTGTGTGAGTAACACGAGGCTGGAGACGCGAAAGCGTAGCCTGAGGAAACCAAGCTAAACTCAACAAAGGATCTCAGGAATCAATGCCACGCTGTCCCACATGTTCGCAAAAATACATAAACAAATAAATAAAAATCGTATCATGCTTACAGTTCTCAAACAATTGAAACCGATGTAGCTCTTCCGCTATACACATTACTTTTGAACTTTCGCCCAAATCCCTGAGGAAAAAAAACTAAAGAGGAAACTATGTAAGAAGTGCGACCCGGAGGGCGCGTGTCTTCAAAACTTAATAGCTCGTCGCGAAACAGTAATGTTTTTTCCCCCCTGCAGTTGAGGTTGTTAAATATCACATGCGCACGAGTCAAGCGAAAGAAGCGTTTTGACAGGGAGCCAGCACATGGTGAGAGAAAACGGAGCTGTTGTCTGAAACGGAAACAATAGCTAGCACGAGGCGCCGGGAAGAAAAGCCAATCGGACAACTTTCATTGTGAATCTATATTCTGTACCGACACCGATACAGATGTTCAGTTACAGCTCAGTTTTGCTGAAAACACTACATACCTTTTTTAGGCTTCATATCCGTAACAAAATCGCCTATTCACGTCCTGACGTGGCGTCGAATTTATTTCCTAAAGTGGTGGTTTTTCCGTGTTAAATCCTCAAAGGTGTGGACTCCGTCCTGTCATAGGTCTGTTCTCAGCCGAGTAAGCGTTGTAATTCAGCTGTGAGAGAGCTGACACATTGTCATGAACCTGGGACAATGTGTTCCTCAGTTCTGCTCTTGCCTGTGTGTGTTTGATCATGAAGCTGTGTGACAGCTATCTTTGACAGCTGCGTGACTCAGCCGTCCAAAGGTCCGCCCACCGAGCGGAGGGAAATCTTTCATCAGCGCGGAAAATCAAGTAAGAAACAAGCGAAGAATGAAAAACTTATAAACTGTAATTGAGAATTGTTTTAGTGATAAACATTAAATTGTTAACGCTTTGGCCTTAATAGTGGTGTTTTTTGCCGAAGCTGGAGCGTTTTGCCGAAGCTGGAGCAACAGCAAAATAGGTTAGCATCTTGTCTAGATAGAAATAAGAATTAATTAGAATTCTATGTAGGTCTATATTAATGGATCGTTCATCAGGCCTGCTTTTGTCTTGATCCTCCCAACCTGTCTACAGCAAACCAAGTCAATAATAAATTCAAGCATTGCTTATAGGTTGCTAAAGAAATCGTATCATTTGAAGGTAAAACAAGCGAGCAAGTGAGTGCCATTTGAGACACAACTCGGCTTGTGACAGCGCTGAAAGTCGGTTAAAACCCATTCTGTGAGGACTCACTTTCTTCCTGCTACAGCCAGGGGCGTTTCTAGAGTTTGATCACTACTGGGGCACCCCCCACCCCAACCCCAAACCCAAACCCAACCCCAACAGTGCTGATTGTTCAACAATCAAAACTTCAAAGAACATCTCCACAGTATTCAGTAATCACCTTTGAAATTACATAAGTAGCCACTGGTCACCACCAGCGGGATACAATTAAAGCAAAAGCACATGAAAATTAAACAGTTGTTAAAAGCAGTCATACTCATTCACTCCATTTTTATATGCTGTCAAAAATGATCCCATATTTTTTTCATTTCTCCCTCACTATGCAGTCGCCCCAGCATGCTCTCATATGAAGCAATTTCAATCATCCAATCAATCCAATCTTTCAGGTCTGGGGTTTTGGGGCATTTCCAGTTGCGTAAGATAGCGGTAAATGCATTTTTTGCTATGTTGGGTACCACTGATTTATCTCCAAGAAGGCATAGTCGTGGTTCCACAGGTAAATTAGACCCCATGCATTCTTCCAGTACTCCCAGAATTTTACACCAGAAAGGGTGAACTAAAGAACATTCCCAGATCATATGTAAACTTCTTCATTACAATTCCAGCATAGATTCCCAGCGATCCCCATCCTGTAAAGCCTAGATGGTGTATAATAATATCTATGTACAATTTTGTACTGAATGAATTTCCCCCTAGCTTCCCTTATGTTCTTACCCACATTAGATAGGATGTCCAGCCAGTCATTATCATGGATATTAATCCCCAAATCCTTCTGCCATATCGTTTTCAGGTTATTACAGGCATCCACAGTGACACTAAGCATTGATTTGTAACACATAGAAGCGGTCTGAGCTTCACCTGGCAACTGAATAAGGCATAAACAGGGTTATCACTTGCATTGAATTTGTTCTTGACACAGTGTCTAATCTGCAGATACTTCCAAAAATTCCCTTGGCCCCCAATATTATATTTTTTAACCAATTCAGAGTATGACATAAAAATTATCTCCTCATATAGATCACCAATCACGGTTACCCTTTTAAGCTGCCATTGTTTCCAAAACACCCCTGTTTTACCTATACAAATTTCAGGATTATTCCACAATGATGCATATGACTGTCTATAATGTGATGTCCTGCACAATTTATGAATTTTGCTCCAAACATGTCTTGAATGTATTGTCACTGGATTTGAGTCCCATTTAGCTCCAGACCATTGCGAAAGAATGCTAATGGGATGAAATGGTGAGGCCAGTTTCTGTTCTATCTTGATCCAGTCCAACTCAGAATCTGCCTCATCCAAATGTTTAGCCAGTTTGGCCATTTCAAAAGAGAAATGATGCATCCTCACGTCAGGTAATCCAAGGCCCCACTTGTTCCTTGTGGAGGTCAACTTGCTCATTTAAATCTTGGGTCTTTTTCCTTCCCATAGAAAGTCCTTGATAATTTTGTCATATCTTTTAAAGATAGGGTCTGGAATGTTCACAGGTATCATCATGGATATATAATTGAACTGCAGAGCAATAACCATTTTGACTATATTCACTTTACCCCACAGAGAGAGCTTCAGCTGTTTCCATTTGTCCACATTATTTTTTATCATTGACAGCATAATTCAACATCATTGTATCCTCCAAATTCTGCGTTTAACGCCAAGGTACTTCATACCCTTCAGAATCCATTTAAAGCCAAACTGGGTCACTATATGGGAATGACATGTCCTAGATATTGGCATAGCCTCAGATTTCTCCCAGTTTATTTTGTATCCTGACACATTTGAATATAATTGAATAATACTCATTAGTGGAGGTAGAGACTTGAGAGGATCACTAGATAACAACAAAATATCATCCACATATAACATTAACTTGTGTTCCATCCCCTCCTCTACCCCCCTTACTCCAATAATGTTTGGGTCTGCCCTGATTTTAATGGCCAGAGGCTCTAAAACTATTGTGAATAATAACGGGGACAATGGGCATCCCTGATGAGTACCTCTTGAAATTGTAAAAAATGAGGAAGTCATGCCATTAGTCATCACTGCCACTCTAGGTTTTTTATTTAACAGTGTAACAAAATTATCCCAAATATATATATATATATATATATATATATATATATATATATATATATATATATATATATATATATATATATATATATATATATATAATATCAAAGTGCGTTATGATCAGTTATAAATATAAATCAACCATAAAGGGGAATGTACGTATATATACAGATAATTAACTACAACGGATTATAATTAATTACGACTATCTATATTGTCTAGATCAACTTGTAGAATTAGCTGTAGTTTAGTTTTAGAATTAAATTCGAAGAGGCTGATCGGTGCGTCCACCAAACTCAACAGTGTAATCTTCGTATTACTCTAAAAGGGGGAGATTATTCTCCTGGCTGAGAGGAATAATTCTCCGGTTCTGTTACTAACAGAATAAAGCATGTAGTGAAAAGCAAAACATTAAAGCTATTAATAGATCTCATCTATTAGCAGCAACAGAGACAATCAAACATGATAATAATAGATTTTAATAAATGAATGAAACTACAAATACAGACAACTAGATCTAAACAAATAATACATACAGTATCTCACAAAAGTGAGTACACCCCTCACATTTTTGTAAATATTTTATATCTTTTCATGGGACAACACTGAAGAAATGACACTTTGCTACAATGTGAAGTAGTGAGTGTACAGCTTGTATAACAGTGTAAATTTGCTGTCCCCTCAAAATAACTCAACACACAGCCATTAATGTCTAAACCGCTGGCAACAAAAGTGAATACACCCCCAAGTGAAAATGTCCAAATTGGGCCCAATTAGCCATTTTCCCTCCCCGGTGTCATGTGACTCGTTAGTGTTACAAGGTCTCAGGTGTGAACCTCTCTCATGCCGTTAATGAGAAGTTTTAACCGAGTTGCGTGTTGCCAGAGGGTTGAAAAATGGCTGACGGAAAAAGACAGAAAAAAAAGAAGAGAGAAGAGCTCGAGGAGCATGTGTTGTTGTCTTTTAAGGACAAAGCCAGTCCACTCCTCTCTTTGGGTAACTGACAAATCCGGAATGTGAATTTTGGGAGGGAGAGAGTTTCCTTTGTGTCTCTCCAGATCTGATTTGCATCTCTTGGGTGAAGTCGGATTAGTACCGTCTTATTACAAAGTATAGTGAAAGGCATAAAATAATGCATCCCATCGTAACATGATATGCGTCATTAATCAGGGCATCAAGAGAGGATTAATTAGAGACCAAATTCGATAGGGTAGGAAGATGTTAAAAGAGCTTAACTTAACTACAAAATCATATTAGGTTGATTACACAGGACAAACAATGCATGCACACAAGAATACATCATATACTATTCTGGCATCGTATAATTATGGGTTAAATTCAGGAAGTATTCCGTTATGTGTGTGTGTGTGTGTGTGTGTGTGTAGGTGAGTTTGTGTGTGTGTGTGTGTGTGTGTGTGTGTGTGTGTGTGTGTGTGTGTGTGTGTGAGTTTGCGTATTCGGCATTCCAAAAGGGCGTCTGGTCAGATTGCCCCTTGGTGCCTGGAGAAAGGGGAGGGGGTCAGTCCAAGAGACCTCTGAAGTCACCTAGGAGTGGTGAGGTCTCCTAGACTTACTGGCGCCGAGTTGATCTGGCCAGTGTGATCCAGTCCAGACGCTACAATAGACTAATCCAGGACCTAAAAATATGACCAAACCCGAAATTTGCCAGGACTGCAGCCAGAAAGCCCCATTCCATCCTGTCGAAAGCCTTTTCGGCATCTAAGGATATAGCCGCGATCGGGGTGTTCTCTGGAGAGTTTAGACACATCAGATGAATTAGCTTTCTCATATTATCGGCTGCTGACCTTCCCTTAATGAAGCCTACCTGTCCCTTATGAATTATACTTGGTAGAACTTTTTCTAACCGTGAAGCCAAAATTTTTTCCAACACCTTACAGTCCACATTAATAAGACTTACTGGCCTAAAATTGGCCGGATCAGTTAAATCCCTATCTTTTTTAGGTATCAGTGTTATCAATGTTTCCATGAAAGTATTAGGTAATACTTCAGCTTCAAACGCCTCTGCATAGACTTCTGTTAGAATTGGGGCCACAATGTCAACATATTTCTTATAATACTCAGCTGGAAACCCATCTGCCCCTGGTGATTTGCCAGACTTCATGGAGGTTATTGCAGCTTTGACCTCCTCTTGTGTAATGAGAAGGTCTAGAGACTCGGATTGCAATACATCTAATTGAGGTAACTCTATATTAGAAAAAAATTGTTTCAGTTTTTCTCTATCCAGACTATTTGAATATGTATATAAATGTTTATAGAACTTCTGAAAAACCTAATTTATTTCCTTTGTCAATGATACCATAGTATCTCCTTTCTTAATTTCCGGAATGATGTTAGCAACATTTTGTTATTTTAATTGTCTGGACAGGAGCTTGCCTGCCTTTTTACCTCCTTCATAAAACCTTGTCCGTAGTATAAATAGTGCATATTCAGCTTTTTTATTATATATATCATGTACTTGAAATTTATATTTACAAATATCCTGATATAGATCATTAGAGTAACGTCTAGCCAACTCCTTCTCCAGTGTCCAAATTGTTGCTTCCAAGTTCTTAATCAAGTCTCTTCCTTCCTTATTCTTTCTAGCTGCCCGTGCAGTCAGTTTCCCTCTAATGTATGCCTTTGAGGCCTCCCATACAGACGCCAACCTATCAGTACTTCCAACATTCAATTTAAAGAAGAAGGTCAGATCATCAGCCAATAATGTGCTAAACTCTTCATCTTGTAACAATGCAGTATTTAAAAGCCACCTTCCCTTTCTACCAGCCTCTATATTTAGAGCTATATCCAATTCCACAGTTGTATTGTCTGACAATACTATTGTTCCAATTTTACAATCTACTACCATGATCAATGATAGAATTCGAAAGCAAGAAAAAAATCTATCCTAGAGTGAGATTTATGGAAATGAGAAAAAAAGTATACTCCCTTTCTGTTGGATTGACCAGGCGCCATATGTCAGTCAATCCACTATCCTCTGTTAGCATATGAAGGGCAGCCCTATCCCTTGGTATAGAAGGTCCTTGATATTTACTCTTATCCAGAACCCCATCCATAACCTGATTAAAGTCCCCAGCCAAAATAATTTGCCCCTCTTTGTCACCAAGAATCTTGTTTACTTTATTAATAAAACCCGAATCTCTCTTATTGGGGGCATATACATTGCATAATATCACTTTAACTCCATTAATGAGGGTTTCTATACATATAATCCTCCCAACATCGTCCTTAGTTTCCGTTAACATTACAAAATTTAGCCTCTCATTAATTAGGATCATTACCGCATTTTGTTTGCTCGTAAATGATTAATAATATACATGTCCAACCCAGTCTTGTTTATGTTTGAGATATGACAGGACCTTTTTTATTTTAATCGGACTCCCACATTCGTTAATATTCCATGTGATAAACCTGATGTGACTACCTATGTATAATACAAATTAATCACACACTATCGTGCGGGTAATCAAATGCATTGGGTAACTGCCCGCTATTGGGCAATGGCATATTAAACCATGATGCACATTTATTCAAATTTAACAGATGGCAGTTTAACACTTCAAGCACCAAAACTACCATCTTCAATATTCTATTACTTAACAAAGAGTAACAAGCTATAAAAACTCCTACATCAAATGTAACAACAGAAAAAATAAGAACAAGAAACAACAAAAAAAAGAAAGGTCATACCAAACAACGAGGATTGTCTTTGTTTAAACCCCCCCTGAGATTGCGGTCCGTGGAGTGCCATATCAGCTATCCAACCTTGCCTTGGCCGTCAGAACTGTTCCAAGACAGCACACTTAAACGACCCACCCACCCATCGCACCTGACCCATATGCTCCACTTTGGCGATCTTGCAAAAAACAATTGGTCCCGTCAGTCTGTTGCCCCGCAGCATTGTTTGATAAACTGCTCTGCATCCACGCTCGATGTAAACACCTTACTCTTCCCTTGCCATGTGAAACGAAGTGAGGCTGGATATGGCAGTGTACATTTCACGTTGAAGCTTTTCGGCATCCTCCGCGAAGCGATGAATTGCCTCAGTTTTCTGGCCTCTATTGACATGTCGGGAAAGAAGGAAATCCTACATCCCTCCCATTCGGTCATTCCTTTTTCTTTGGCCGCTTGTAATACTTTATCCCTGGCTGACAAACGCAGAAACTTTATCAAAACTATTCTCGGTGGTTGATCAGCACCGGGCCTGGGAGTGAGAGCGCGATGCGCCCTTTCAATGTTAAACTTTCTGTCTGGATCATTATCCAGCCCCTCTGAAAAGATTTTATGCATGCACTTGATCATTCCACCTGCTTCCAGCCCCTCTCTCAGACCAATCATACTCACGTTGTTGCGGCGGCTCCTGTTTTCTAAATCCTCGATTCGGTTCCACATATCTTCCAGGCATTTATCATGCTGCTCGCTGACACTGACGAGCTTCGAAGTGACGTCTTCCATATTGGAGATGCGGCCTTCCGCTTTGCCCCCACCCTTTCTCGGATTGCATTCACCAAGTTTTTAAGGTCGGTAACCACCCCTTTGATCGATGACACAGCCGTTGCTACCCCTTGTAAGGTAGTTCATTTGACTTCGTATAATAAGTTTTCCATCTTTGAACCTTGGTCTGTCCGCTAGGGTGATGGCGACTCGTTATCCACTTAAAATACTTAGATGTGGAGGTCGACATTTGCGATCTAAAGCACTTTTTTTGTTCCACAAGTATTTAATCCCACCAGGGACACTAGTTTTGATAAGAAATGTGGAGTGAATGTGCTCAAATAAATTGAAAATAATGGTGGGCTTACGGAGCTACACAACTATGCTGCCATCTTCCTCTGCAGTCCCATGTGATTCCCCTTACAAAAGTACTTTAAGATTTCTAGGGCAGGGGTGGCGAACCAGTTCACCATGAGCCACACAACACATGTGCGCAATGGTAACTCACAATAACTTACAGGCCTTACAACATACATAGTAGCTTTCATGGATATGAACTTTTGTATCAGCCTACCTCCTTTTACTCGACTCAGTGGGACACCTGGCAGGTTTTGGTTTCCACAATCCTTTTCAGGTCTGGCTTGTATTCAGTTGTGGCTACTTGAAGCGACTTTTTCACGTGTGTCAGTAAGAACAGAGCGATGCTTTGATTTCACATGTTTCAGTGTAGAAAAAACTGATTCACAGACATAAGTTGACCCAAACATTGACAGGAATTTGAGTGCAGCCTGTTTGACATTGGGATATCTCTCCATTGGCAACATTTTCCAAAATTCAGAACTCATTTAAGTCTGTCATCCTCAGAAAGTTCAGTCATCTCCAACTGAGACGCTGTTTCATCTGCCACTAAAGGGGCTTTCAAACAGTTTGGTTCTGCAGTGAAAGGGTTAATGAGGAATGTAATCTGTGGCCTTTTTTGCAGTAGGATGCAGAATCAGTCCTCAAAACTCTGCTGGAGATTTTCGAGCAGTGAACTCTCGAGTCTCTTTTATGAACTCTGCTGCTTGTTCCACTTAAACAAAGAGGGAAAATGTGTGAGCTCTCCTTTTTGTAGATGTGTCTTGAATAGCTTGAGTTTGTTGACACTCAGGCAGCATCTTTAACTTCCCTTGCAGATCCAGGTTCAGTTAAATTCAGATATTGCAGCATGGAAACCAAAAATGCCAAATATGAAATCCACTGGGGGTTATGAAGCTCAGAATAGTCCTTATTTTTCTCTGCAAGGAACAGTTTCACTAGCTTCAAAAGCTAAAAAAAATGTGCAGTGAAGAAACAGATCACTTGGAAGGTCTTCATCAAGGTCAGCTATGAGATTTTTTTAAACTGTGTGATTTTGAACTGTCTGTGATTGCGTATAAAATTGACAATTTCCAGCACAGGTTTCATGATGTGGTCTAAGTTAAGCTTTTTAGACACCAAATGCTCTTGATGAACAATGCAGTGAAATGTCCAAAAGTCAGGAAACCGGTCATCAGCTTTACACGGCCCTACAAGGCCATTTGCAGATCCCAACATGGCTGGCGCTGTATCTGTGCAAATTGCTGTTAGTTTTGATAATTGCAGATTTCTCCACAACAGTCATCATTGTCTCTCTCAGATAAATGCCACAGGTCCTGTCTTTCAGTGGTACAATGTCAAGCAGCGCTTCCTTAATTGTGCCGTCTTCTGACACAGATCATACAGATATTGCCAACTGTGGCTTATCTTGAACGTCACAACACTCATCCAAAGCAATGCTAATTTGCAAATTTGTAATCTGCTGATCCAAATATAAAGCGATTTGTTCTTTAACCCTGAATAATTCTCCATTTGGAGTGGTTTGTCACTGTGTAACTGAATGTCAGTAAAAGAAGACACCTTGTAATTTTGTATGTTCAGTGAACAGAGGCAAGACCAATCAGACAGGGTTTACAGGAAAATATGTGGAAATACTTCTGTCTTATTGGCTGACAGGTCTCAATTCTGCCAAACGCTAGCTCACACAGTCAGTCAGACAGTGTGAGGAAAAGTGGATATACGCTGATTTTTATTTTTAACCAGTAAAGGGGTTGAAACTGAAACATTAACATCTTTTCATATTGAGCAGGAAAACAAGGTGTGTAAATGCCTATAGGAGTTCCAAGTTACATGAACATGATATGAGCAGAGCATAAGGACAGCTAACGTACTTTACATGTCACTGTAGCAGCTAAACCAATACAATGATAGCTTAGTTATGCCTCCCCTTGGTTAGCAACACCAAACACTAATCCACTCTCGTGTTAGATAGCCAAAAAGTTTTATATTTTATTGGTCTGGTAGTCCTAACAGTCATAACACCCGGAGCAAGTTTTATGATAAATTCAACTTTTTGTCCAATTTTCACATTTTTAAGCAATTAGCCCTCACATGCAAGAAAAAATGCATGGAAACAGTCTATTTAGAAGTACATTAAAAAAAAAATTTGATATAGAACAATCTGGGCTCAGCCCTGGATGAGTAACAGTCCAGCTGACGCCCCTGTTTAATACGTTAGTTAATATTAGTTAACATTAGTTGAAGATGGACATTTTGTTTCCTCACTAAGGTTTGATTTACTATTTGTAAAACACACCACAAAGCTGTAAAACATAAACACTTTAGATGTTAGATGTTAGATCTGTAGGAGCCTATGAAATATTTTGTTCAAATGTTCATATTTCACAGGGGGAAAGGACACAGTTTTGAGATCGTGTTCAGCAATTGCAGGGTAGCCTTTCTTTATTCGTTTTTCTGCATTCTTATGATTGTTTTCAATAAAGAAATTAAGTCTTTGAAACACGCATCTACTGCGATTCCAACACGGAAGTAAAGGGTTACAACAATATCTCTGGGTAACATGAAGACATCATAACAACATAAATCTATCAGAAGGGCCCTTCACATTTATTTTGTCTGGGGCCCCCACATAATCAAACACACCTGAAATTGAATCTAATCGAATCAAAGTCTTGAAAATTACAGGCAGGTGTGTTTGATTAGCATTTTTGTGAGCAAACTAAAAAAAACTAGCCCCCTAAATGAACAAATCACTTCAAAGAGCTTTCACTGATGATGACTAAATCACATTGTTTGTGGCAGAATGGCAAATTAGAAGAGATAAGCAAGCATTCTTTTAGCAGTTTACAAGCTAACGTTATTGATCAATAACGTAAAGTAAATTAGACTAATCCAAGTAAATTAGAGCTGGAAAACGGGATGTCCTCATTCAACTAAATACAAATTCACATACTACTCATTAACACAGCAATAAGTGTTAGCCTGGTAGTTACCTCTCCCCAGCTACAATGTCATATTTTGAAATATCATCTGACTGTAAGCCGTGGGGAAAAGTTAAGGGAGGAAGAGCACAGTGAGGGGGTGGGGCGGGGCGTATTGTAATGCCAGTTCAGCTGGCATTACAATCAGCCTTCATATTTTAAATAACTTAACTGATGTAAATCAATGGGTCAATGAATAGGAAAGCCTACTTTAAAATGTATCTACAGCAATCTATTTCATCAGACAATGATTTATCAGGAAAATTTTATTGGGGCCAGAGGTGGGTAGAGAAGCCAAAATTTTTACTTAAGTACAGATAAAACTACTCATAAAAATAATTACTCAAGTAACAGTAAAAGTAATAATGTTAATAATTACTTGAGTAAGAGTAATAAAGTATCCAATGAGAAGACAACTCAAGTAGCGAGTTACTAGTTACTTCAGATCTGATAAAAATGAAGGGAAAATCCTGAATCTCAGACTACACAGAGAACCGTCACACCTCTCCTTGAAAGTCTGTCTGTTTTGTTTATATGATATTAAACCTGGGTTCAAGATGAAGCAGTATATCCCAGTCCTGCGATGGGTACAATAACACAGAACCTGTCATTTTCAACACAAAATCTCACACACACACGCCAAAAACAACATGCTCACTTCTCCCCCTCTTCGGCCATTGTCTTCCAGGACTGAGCTCACTAAAAAAGTGAGCAGTTGTTGCATACGTATTCAGACCACTGCAGCATATCGTGAGACTCACAACCTCATTATACATGATATAAGCTAACTATTAAAACTACATATATTCATTAACATTTAACAATAATGGAGGAATGCCACCGAATGTAGTGAAGTAAAATTACATTTCTGTGATTAAAAATTAACTTGAGTAAGAGTATAAGTATGGCCAGTTAAATCTACTTTTAAAAGTAATTTTTTTTTTTTCAAAAAGTTACTCAAGTAAATGTAATGAAGTACTAACCCCATTTCCATTTAAAAAAATCTGTGATTTGTCAAGTATCTTGAAACTTTTAATTAACTGACAAAAGTTAAAGATATTCAATGTTTTCACTGACAACTTAATTGTATTTTGTAAATATAATCAAATTTAGAATTTGATGCCTTCAACGCACTCAAAAAATAGCTGGGACAGAGGCATGTTTTCTAGATGCAGCGGCAGACTGTGTTAAGTGACAACGGTTTTCCGAAGTACTCCCGAGACCATGTGGTTATATTTATCACAGTAGCATGACAATTTCTCAGGCAATGCCGCCTGAGGGCTCAAAGGTCATGCACATTCAATAGTGTTTTCCGGCCTTGCCCTTTACGCAAGTTCTCCGGATTCCCTGAATCTTTTCACAATATTATGCACTGTAGATGGTGAAAGACCTAAATTCTTTGCAATCATACATTGAGCAATGTTCTTTTTGAACTGACTGACAATTGTCTAATGAAGTTTGGCACAAAGTGGTGAGCCATAACCCATCATTGCTTGCAAAGACTGAGCTTTTGGTGGATGCTCCTTTTATGCCCAATCCTGTTACCAATTAACCTGATCCTCCAAAATGGTGTTACTTGAATATTCTATAAACTTTTTGTTAGAGAACCCCTTGCACTCAGAGTCGCTCGTGAAGCGACTCACTTCCGCATTCCGATCTCCGCGCTACTGCCGAGTAGCGCGAGCGTCATTCATGGGCTCTGCTGGACTGCTCATTCAATGACTCTCGTTTTGTTTACATCACCATGTGCTTCTGTTTTGGTTCACGTCATGTCTCCGCCTCCTTATGTTCATTGGTTCTTTGCTTTTGGTTTATGTCATGTCTCCGCCCCTGTTCGTTCATTGGTTTTCCGTTTATTTGTCTCATTATTAGTTTCAGCTGCTTTGTGTTAGTCCTTGTTAATTCTGTCTATTTAAACCTCTTCCTGTTTCCACCTCGACGCAGAGTATTAGAGTTAGTTTAAGCATGTGCTGTATGCCTGCTACCTTCTCGCGCTCTCTTGCCCATAGACCATAGTTCTTTGTTTGTAGACCATAGCCTCGTGTTGTGTATTTGCTTTGTTTGGTTTTGTTTTCACGTTTCTTTTCATTGTGGATTACCTTGCCTCATTATTATTTTGGATTACTCTTCTTCTTCTTCTTTTCCTTTCGGCTGTTCCCTTCAGGGGTCGCCACAGCGAATCATCTGCCTCCATCTAACCCTATCCCCTGCATCCTCTTCTCTCAGACCGACTACCTTCATGTCCTCCTTCACTACATCCATAATTATTTTGGATTACTGCCCTGCTCTTTTGTGGTTTTATGTTCACCTTCTTTTGGATTATTCATGTTCCTGTTTCTTGTGGATTATTGTTTGTTTTTGGGACCCTGGTGTTATTTTGTGTTTTCCCCTAAATAAAATAACCTCTCCCCAGCGATTGCATCCAACTCCCCCTGTGTTTCGTAACACTTTTCAGTCTTATTTTGCCTCTGTCCCAACTTTTTTTGAGTGTGCTGAAGGCATCCAATTCTAAATTTGTTTATATTTACAAAATACAATTAAGTTGGTCAGTGAAAACATTGAATATCTTTGCTTTGTACCATTTGTCAATTAACTGAAGTTTCAAGAGACTTGACAAATCACAGATTTTTGTTTTTATTGCATTTTAGAAAAAAATCCCAACTTTTATGGAAATGGGGTTAGCAAATGTAGCGTGTTACTACACACCTCTGACTGGGGCACAGGAAAACTTTACTGGGGCTCGTACCCCAGTAAAGAGGGTCTAGCAACGCCCCTGGCTACAACGCAAAAACATGCCAAAAGACCAGTCTTCATTTTACCCCTCCATACAAATGTCAAATGAGCCAATTGACATATGAATCTGTAACAACTGACAGTTGTTGCAGATGTTTCTAACTAGCCTCCTGGAAGCACTGCCCCTTCCCCTGTAGAGATGCAGTGCCTTTCTGTGCCGGTACAAGGAGAATGTTGTGAATTGATTAATTTCAAATAAAATCCATCAAAGTGTTGGATTTAGCTAACCTTCGCCATGTGTATCATCAGCTTACTATATTTCTTAGGGATGCCACTCTATTTTTGAGGCTGAAAATTCTCAAAAACTGCTTTCGTCTGAAAGGTTGAAAATTTTGACTGAAAAGAACTGAAAACTAGACCTGCAATGAAGTATTAAACAGCGACATAAAACACTGCTTGTTTCCTTTGTGCTCCTGTGCCAGTCGACACTTATACACATTCAAACAGTTTGAACAGCACTAGGGCACAGGATCTCAAAAAGTTAGGAAGTGGGCCTCATGGAGAAAAAGCTGAAATAGGCCTACTTCTGTATAGTATACTAGGATACGAAAATACATGCTTTTTGATTGTTTTATTTAAGTATAAACCAACTGGAAATGAACACACAATTGCGTATTGCACTAAACAATTTATTTACACATCAATAAAATACGTTAAAATGTGTAGTTTACTGGTGGTGTAAGAAATGCAAAGGGTAAATGGCATGACCATACGCAGGACTTTAGAAATACAGAGGTCCAAAAACTGAGCTTGTCGGGGTTCGGGTGCATTTAAATTCTCTTAGAACATAGAGTTGTAATAGTGAAAAAGAATTATATTATGTTTCACGAAAAATAGTATTAGGGTTTGGAATGACATAAGGGTGCAGTTCTCTCCTGGTTTCCCACTGAATCTAAGCAGGGTTGAGCCTGGCCAGTACCTGGATAGGAGACCTCCTGGAGAAAACTAAGGACGCTGCTGGAAATGGTATTAGGGAGGCCAGTAGGTGGTGCTCTCCCTGTGGTCTGTGTGGGTCCTAATGCCCCAGTATAGTGACAGGGACACTATACTGTAAAAAAGAGCACCGTCTTTCGGATGAGATGTTAAACCGAGGTCCTGACTCTCTGTGGTCATTAAAAATCCCAGGCCACTTCTCATAAAGAGTAGGGGTATCACCCCGGTGTACTGGCGAAATTGCCCCGTTGGCCTTTGTCTATCATGGCCTCCTAATAATCTCCATCCCTGAATTGGCTATATCTCTCCTCTCCACCAATAGCTGGTGTGTGGTGGGCATTCTGGCGCACTATGGCTGCCGTCGCATCATCCAGGTGGATGCTACACACTGGTGGTGGTTGAGGAGATTTCCCGATACTATGTAAAGCGCTTTCAGTGTCTAGAAAAGTGATATATAAATGTAACTAATTATTATTATAAGTACAGTAGTGCTTGAAAGTTTGTGAAACCATATATATGAATTCTCTATATATCTGCATAAATATGACCTAAAACATCATCAGATTTTCACACATTCCTAAAAGTAGACAAAGAGTTCCCAGTTAAACAAATGACAGAAATATATTATAGTTGGTCATTTATTTATTGAGGAAAATGATCCAATATTACATATCTGTGAGTGGCAAAAGTATGTGAACCTCTAGGATTAGCAGTTAATTTGAAGGAAAAATTAGAGTCAGGTGATTTCAATCAATGGGATGACAATCAGGTGAGACTAAGTGCCCTGTTTTATTTAAAGAACAGGGATCTATCAGAGTCAGATCTTCACAACACATGTTTGTGGAAGTGTATCATGGCACAAACAAATTGGATTTTTGAGGACCTCAGAAGAGTTGTTGATGCTCATCAGGCTGGAAAATGCTACAAAACTATCTGTAAAGCATTTGGACTCCAGCTATCCACAGTCAGACAGATTTATATAAATGGAAGAAATTCAAGACCACTGTTACCCTCCCCAGGAGTGGTTGGCTAACAAAGATCACTCTAAGATCTAGATGTGTAATAGTCCACAAGGTCACGAAGGAACCCAGGGTAACTTCTAAGTAACTAAAGGCCTCTCTCACATTGGCTAATGTTAATGTTCATGAGTCCACCAACAACAACAACTGAACAACAATGGTGTGCAAGGCAGGGTTGCAAGGAGAAAGTCACTGCTCTCCAAAATGAACATGTCTACATGCTACCTGTCTGCAGTTTGCTAAAGATCATGTGGACAAGCCAGAAGGCTATTGGAAAAATGTTTTCTGGACAGATGAGACCAAAATAGAATTATTGGTTTAAACAAGAAGCATTATTTTTGGAGAAAGGAAAACTGCATTCCAGCATAAGAACCTTATCCCATCTGTTGAATATGGTGGTGGTAGTATCATGGTGTGGGCCTGTTTTGCTGCATCTGGGCCAAGATGACTTGCCATCATTGATGGAACAATGAATTCTGAATCATACCTTCAAATTCTAAAGGAAAATGTCAGGACATCTGTTCAACTTAATCTCAGAAGAATGTGGGTCATGCAGCAAGACAACTAAGCACACAAGTTGTTCTACCAATGAATGGTTAAAGAAGAATAAAGTTAATGTTTTGGAATGGCCAAGTCAAAGTCCTGACCTTAATCCAATAGAAATATTGTGGAGTGACAGTTCATGTGAGGAAATCCACCAACATCCCAGAGTTGAAGCTGTTCTGTACTGAGGAATGAGCTACAATTCCTCCAAGCCGATGTGCAGGACTGATCAGCTGTTATTGGAAATGTTTAGTTGCAGTTATTGCCGCACAAGGGGGTCAAACCAGATACAGAAAGCAAAGTTTCACATACTTTTGCTACTCACAGATATGTAATATTGGATCATTTCCCTCAATAAATAAGTGACAAAGTATAATATTTTTGTCTCAAAAGAACTTTAGGACTTGTGAAAATCTACTCTTGTGTTAGCTTCCCCTTTAACTCACGTTTTTTGTGAAAGTCGCAATTCTTTGTTGCATTTAATTGGTGCATTTTCATTTGAATTCCCCTATGGCATTTAATTAGTCTCAAAACCTGCGCACACAAACCAGGTGTGTGCACGTGATACAAGCGCACAGAACAGCATCCGTATGCAGAAAACATTCCTCACGAGGGTGCATTTATGCTCCGTTTGCACAAATGTGGTCCCTCGAGCACGGGGCTATGACAAGCAATTGCTTGACCCTCTCTATGCCCTCACAACTGTTCAGCACTTGCTCGCTCATCAAGTTGACTTTTAAGACTTTGGAGGCGGGGACAGTGGCTGATGTCTAATCTCTTGTTCCACACTCCAGTCCAGCCAGTCCAGTTGGTAGCGAGAACAAAAATGTTCATGGGGCCATCATGTCAGAGCAAATAAATCTTTTAATATTGTTTTGTTTAACATTCAGTACCAATTTTTCATTTCAAATAAAATCCACAAATTGAGTATTACAAATATAAACTTCAGACTAAAACTTTACATTAACACATATATACAGTACTGCCTAAGGTTTTAGGTAGGTGTGAAAAAAGTGAGAATGCTTTCAAAAATAGACATGTTAATAGTTTATATTTATCAATTAACAAAATGCAACATGTGTGAACAGAAAAAAAATCTACATCCAGTCAATATTTGGTGTGACTACCCTTTGCCTTCAAAACAGCATCACTTTTTCTCGGTACACTTGCACACAGTTTTTTAAGGAACTCGGCAGGTAGGTTGGCCTAAACATCTTATAACTAACCACAGTTCTTCTGTGGATTTAGGCAGCCTCAGTTGCTTCTCTCTCTTCATGTAATCCCAGACAGACTCGATGATGTTGAGATCAGGGCTCTGTGGGGGCCATACCATCACTTCCAGGTCTCCTTGTTCTTCTTTAGGCTGAAGATAGTTCTTAACAACTTTCCCTGTATGTTTGGGGTCGTTGTCATGCTGCAGAATAAATTTGGGGCAAATCAGATGCCTCCCTGATGGTATTGCATGATGGATAAGTATATGCCTTTATTTCTCAGCATTGAGGAGACCATTAATTCTGACCAAATCCCAAACTCCCCAAACTCCATTTGCAGAAATGCAGCCCCAAACCTGCAAGGAACCTCCTGCATGCTTCACTGTTGCCTGCAGACACTCATTCTTGTACCGCTCTCCAGCCCTTTGGCAAACAAACTGCCTTCTGCTACAGCCAAATATGTCAAATTTTGACTAATCAGTCCAGAGCCCAGTCCAGGGGGGGGGGAATTATTCATCATTGTGCAACACGAATACCACATGCCAAAAGAACTTAGTAAAAAAGGAGTGAATGTTTTTTTGCTGCTTTGAGCTCATCGTGACCTCTGAGCACTCAGCGTGGGTGTGAGCATGGGCGTGACACGTGATGTGAGTGACCAATTGTCATAGCAACATCAGGTCATGTAAAGACTTATCAACATGTACACATATAGAAATCAAAGATACACCAATTGGCCATGGCCAGTGAAAAGGCGCGGGGGACGAATTTACATTTTATTAAAATGCATGCATGGTGTATGACTTTTGACAGTAAACTGTCTTCAGCAACCTCACCTTGTTAGCTGAGTTTAGCTGTTCCTACCCCAGTTTTATTCCTCCTACACAGCTGTTTCTGTTTCAGTTAATGATTGTGTTTCAACCTACATATTGAATTGATGATCATTAGCACCTGTTTGGTATAATTGTTTAATCATACACCTGACTATATGCCTACAAAATCCTTGACTTTGTGCAAGTGTAGCTTGAAGAATTGATGCTGTTTTGAAGGCAAAGGGTGGTCACACATATTGATTTGATGTAGATTTTTCTTCTGTTCATTCACTTTACATTTTATTAATTGATAAATATAAACTATTAACATGTCTATTTTTGAAAGCATTCATACTTCACAGCATTTTTTCACAAATGCCTAAAACTTTTGCACAGTAGTGGGAGGGACCATATATATATGGTCACCAGCACCCTCAGCAGTATCTTCAAGCTGGTATTAATGATTGTGGTACTACCAACTAATATTTTTTCCCTAATCTGTTGGTCTTGGGGTTTGTTTTTCAGACTGCAGGTGGGTTACAGTAGGGTCATTGAGTTGGGCTTGTGAGATTTCCGTATCTGTGGAGAATGTCAGATGAACACTTGGGGTGAGTAATAGAAAAGCATCGTGTGGTGTCTGTTTTTAGTGGTTCATAGGCTTGTGACCAGGTGTTTGGTCGCAGGTTGAGACATCCCTTTCAGTGGTGGACCTTGAAGATGAACGGCTGAAACCTGAGTGTCCTTTGAGTCAGACGTGAAGAGGTCTTGGGGCAGTTGAATGCCTAGGCAAGTGCCGCATGGTCAGTGAAGATGTCGAATTCTGTCCCATCCTGGTAGTGTCCACCACTAAACACTACTTTTTGGAAGTGGAGTAATTTAGTTATGCGCCTTGCAAACCTCTTGATGCATATGCTATTACTTTCTCTCCTCCAGCAGAATTCTGTGTCAGGATGGCTCCCAGGTCCACATGTTTAAGGGGCCATTCACACGTCACGCCTAAAAATGCATGGAAAACCTTCTTTCTGAAGTAGTGTCTACCGTTGCTAAGCAACTATGAGCCACGCTCTCCATGACGACGAGATAGTTTTAGCACAGGATGGGTGTGTTTGGGTGCACCCCATTCTTCAAGCACATAGACAACACCGAGAATTTCACCAACTAAAACCAAGAGCCTCTGGAATGTCGCAGCAGCATTGCAGAGTCCATATGGCATGGATTTAAATTGGTATAGGCCTCAGGTGGATATGAATGCTGTCTTTTCTTTGCTCGCCTCCTCCATCTCCACCTGCCAATATCCACATTCCAAGATGTCGTGTATCAGCGGCATTGGGTAAGCGTCTGGGATGGTCTTGCTGTTCAGCTTTATGTAGTCCACACAAAACCTGTACAGTGAGGGAAAAAAGTATTTGATCCCCTGCTGGTTTTGTACGTTTGCCCACTGACAAAGAAATCATCAGTCTATAATTTTAATGGTAGGTGTATTTTAACAGTGAGAGACAGAATAACAACAAAAAAATCCAGAAAAACACATTTAAAAAAAGTTATAAATTGATTTGCATTTTAATGAGTGAAATAAGTATTTGATCCCCTATCAGTCAGCAAGATTTCTGGCTTCCAGGTGTCTTTTACACAGGTAACGAGCTGAGATTAGGAGCACTCTCTTAAAGGGAGTGCTCCTAATCTCAGCTCGTTACCTGTGTAAAGGACACCTGTCTTGACATATACATATACATATATATATATATATATATATATATATATATATATATATATATATATATATAGGTGCATCTCAATAAATTAGAATGTCGTGGAAAAGTTCATTTATTTCAGTAATTCAACTCAAATTGTGAAACTCGTGTATTAAATAAATTCAATGCACACAGACTGAAGTAGTTTAAGTCTTTGGTTCTTTTAATTGTGATGATTTTGGCTCACATTTAACAAAAACCCACCAATTCACTATCTCAACAAATTAGAATACTTCATAAGACCAATAAAAAAAACATTTTCAGTGAATTGTTGGCCTTCTGGAAAGTATGTTCATTTACTGTACATGTACTCAATACTTGGTAGGGGCTCCTTTTGCTTTAATTACTGTCTCAATTCGGCGTGGCATGGAGGTGATCAGTTTGTGGCACTGCTGAGGTGGTATGGAAGCCCAGGTTTCTTTGACAGTGGCCTTCAGCTCATCTGCATTTTTTGGTCTCTTGTTTCTCATTTTCCTCTTGACAATACCCCATAGATTCTCTATGGGGTTCAGGTGTGGTGAGTTTGCTGGCCAGTCAAGCACACCAACACCATGGTCATTTAACCAACTTTTGGTGCTTTTGGCAGTGTGGGCAGGTGCCAAATCCTGCTGGAAAATGAAATCAGCATCTTCAAAAAGCTGGCCAGCAGAAGGAAGTATGAAGTGCTCCAAAATTTCTTGGTAAACAGGTGCAGTGACTTTGGTTTTCAAAAAACACAATGGACCAACACCAGCAGATGACATTGCACCCCAAATCATCACAGACTGTGGAAACTTAACACTGGACTTCAAGCAACTTGGGCTATGAGCTTCTCCACCCTTCCTCCAGACTCTAGGACCTTGGTTTCCAAATGAAATACAAAACTTGCTCTCATCTGAAAAGAGGTCTTTGGACCACTGGGCAACAGTCCAGTTCTTCTTCTCCTTAGCCCAGGTAAGACGCCTCTGACGTTGTCTGTGGTTCAGGAATGGCTTAACAAGAGGAATACGACAACTGTAGCCAAATTCCTTGACACATCTGTGTGTGGTGGCTCTTGATGCCTTGACCCCAGCCTCAGTCCATTCCTTGTGAAGTTCACTCAAATTCTTGAATCGATTTTGCTTGACAATCCTCATAAGGCTGCGGTTCTCTCAGTTGGTTGTGCATCTTTTTCTTCCACACTTTTTCCTTCCACTCAACTTTCTGTTAACATGCTTGGATACAGCACTCTGTGAACAGCCAGCTTCTTTGGCAATGAATGTTTGTGGCTTACCTAGTGAACCAAACTGAGAGACCATTTTGAAGGCTCAAGAAACCTTTGCAGGTGTTTTGAGTTGATTAGCTGATTGGCATGTCACCATATTCTAATTTGTTGAGATAGTGAATTGGTGGGTTTTTGTTAAATGTGAGCCAAAATCATCACAATTAAAAGAACCAAAGACTTAAACTACTTCAGTCTGTGTGCATTGAATTTATTTAATACACGAGTTTCACAATTTGAGTTGAATTACTGAAATAAATGAACTTTTCCACGACATTCTAATTTATTGAGATGCACCTGTATATATATATATATATATATATATATATATATATATATATATATATATATATATATATATATATATATAGACATAGTATGTAAGGAATCAGCTTTAAACATGCAACGAAACAGAAGCGCACGCTTGGATTCAAAGCACCTTTTTAAAGGAGACGAGTTTTAAAGCGTGCCCGCATTATCTACCAGAATATGTAGCAAATCAGATGTAAAAACGAAACGTTTAAATATATTCTCCACCAGTTACAATTCATGTAATGAATTAAAAGTTGTTTAACACGTTTAAATGTATGTACACATATATAAGAAGAGAGAAAGTGTAGAAAGAAAGTAATGAAATAGGAGGGAATGGCAGACAAAAACACAAACAATTAGCCTTTTTCAAAAACCAGCAAGAATCAGAATCTCCTGTAAACAGGGGTACAATCTTATTTTATATATATATATATATATATATATATATATATATATATATATATATATATATATATATATATATATATATATATCTATATAAAAGCACTGATTCGCTTTTAACTTTCTTTCTGAGTGATTATTTTACATGATCTAGCCGAAATCATTGCACAGCCATTGTCTTTAACTTATGTGTATGGTGGTTTTGTCAGATGACGTCACGGTTATAAACAGGATTTTATCAGTGCAGAGCAGCATCTTGGAAATGGCTTGGAAGTGACTGCTGGTTAACATGTAGTCTTAATGGGTCACGTTTCAGTCACTATTTCATACTCATTCCGTTGTCTGACAACAGAAACAGATTATATATAAAATATATATACACATATATACAGTGCTGTGAAAAATTTGCCCCATCCTGATTTCTTCTGTTTTTGTGTATATCTCATACTACATTGTTGTTTTAATCAGAAATTAAAACAAAATCTAAGATAAAACATAGGCAACCTGAGTAAACACAAAATACAGTTTTTAAATGATAAAAATAAATTTATCCAATACCAACTGGCCTGTGTGAAAATGTATTTGCCCACATAGTTACTCATAATGGGACTCAGCTAGACTAGACGCAATCAGGCCTGATTACTGCAAACCCTGTTCAATCAAATCAAAACTTAAATAGAACTTTTTCAACAACATTAAGTTGGTTAAAAGGCCTTACTCAGTAACACTCTATGCCAAAGTTGAAAGAAATTCCAGAAATGATGAGGAAGAAGGTGATTGAAATACATCAGTCTGGGAAGGGTTACAAAGCTATTTCAAAGCCCCTGGGACTCCAAAGAACCAGAGTGAGAGCCATTATCTCCAAATGGAAAAAAAACTTGGCACAACAGTGAACCTTCCCAGAAGTGGCCGGCCTTCCAAAATTCCTCCAAGAGCACAGCAACTAGTGGTAGATTTCTACCACTGGCTTTACATCCTGATTAGAAGGTGAGTGATAACTTCAGGAATCACATGTCTTTTCAGGAACACCACTGAGCAGATCTTAGTTAGAGGACAACGATACTGACATGTGTTTCTTGATCAACATGATGTGTCCATTAATGGATGGAGTAGAAGGAGGCAGATTGTGCAGAGCTACATATTGGTAGCAGTCAGTAATTGTATACCACATTACTGAAATCTTGAGAAATTACATTTTAGAAAGTGTTTGCAATTGTGTGTGTGCGTCTAACTGCATAGTAACATAATAATGTCTGTATAAAACTATCTGTGCTTCATACTGTATATTCATGAAAAAAGTCTTTATATCAGAGACTCATAATAAAATCACATATCTATCTTTCTCCCCTATTGTAGATTGTCATGGAGAGGATGGACCCTTGAGACTTTGCATTCTTACACCACTTGCTTACTTACACCACTACTAAACTACACATTTTAAGTTGTATTTTATTAACCAGTAGTGTGCTGGCTATAGGCTTATACAGTATAGGATTATACATGTGTCAGATTATTAGATACAAATTAGATACAAATCAGGTAACTGGTTAATTTGTGAAACTGTATTGGAACTAATATGGTTGTTACATGTGCTTATTATAGTGTGTTTAGAACTGCTGATTAATTACATTATCAAGAAAAACATTTTGACATGTCATGTATTAAAACTATATGGCCAAAAGTATGTGGACACCTGACCATCAAATCCATATGTGGGCCGCAAAGTTTAAAGCACATAATTGCCTAAAAAGTATTTGTATGCTGTAGCATTAAGATTTCCCTTCACTGGGGGACTAAATGTGGAATGGGATGTTCAACAAAGACTTATGGGTGTGATTGGTGTGATATTTTATATTCAGATATTTCATTGCGAGCCTTTGGTATACAGCAGTGTGTAAATCAATACTCTAATCAAATGCACATTAAAATACAAATCTTGTCATTATACAGGCATATAAGGTATGCTTAGTTTGGTGAAAATGTATTTGACATATAGTAGTAGGTAATTGGTAACATTTTAATTTTCATTACATTTGTTTAATGACATTGTGCATTGGAATTTTGTGAGTTTACTGTGCCCTGCTGCCTCATCAGCCAATTACTGTCTTCATTCATTCGTGAAATATGCCATCTCTGTAGCCATGGTGTCAACACCATCCCTTACTCCTAGCTTTGGAATTCCTCAGTAAAAGGTACTATCAGTGGCTTTATAAATAGTTTTTAAGAAGAAACTGTAAAGTGAATAATTTTTAGTGCTACTTTTAGAGGTACGACAAAAGTCTTTCTGAATATGGCCCAGTATATAAACTTTTTTTTTTTTTTTTAATATGGTCCTTAAAAGAAATGTTGGGTGACTTTAAGCCCCAACTGTATGAATGATAATAAATAAAATAGAGATGAGGTGTGGGAATGTTTTACTTAAGAATATAATTAAAAATAGTAATTGAAAACACTCTATGACAAGCAACTGCAATGTAAACATATTAGACTTACCAATTCATGTTTATCATAGTTACAGTAAATATTAATTTCCAGTGTATTATTGTTATTGTGTCACAAACTTCAGTCTTAAGAGTTGAGATTAGAATATGAAGATAGAAAATTAGAACTCAAATTATTTAAAGGATGACTGCTTTTGTTTAGGCAGTGATCTGATCATTATACTGCTTATCTCTCATCCTCCCATTTTAAAATTATATGTTTATCAAAATTATTTATTAATATCAGTATTTATATTAGGTCTAAACCCATAAATGTCAGGTGACGCGTTACCCCAGTGATTCTCAAACTGGGATCTGCCAACCATAACCAGGTTGTCCTTTTTAACACCTCACTTGAATGGATTTAATCCAAACAACTCAAAAACATGCAGCCTTACAAATAAGGCTCAGTTGTAGCTCAGTGGGTAAGACAGTGAACTACTGATCGGAAGGTTGTGGGGCGTCTGCCAAATGCCATAAATGTAAATGTAAATGAATAACATCAACTGGCACCTAATGTGTATTGGGAATGGAAAGTTCAAGAATAAAAGTTCTATGACTTCAATAAATAGCCAGAGTATTATTCTACACAGATGAAAAATGGGAATAATATATGAAATAAATATATGTGTGCTGAGGGGGTTTGTGGAGTTTATTTTACAGTTAAAGGGGTCACTTGCTGCAAAACATTTGAGAACCTCTACTTTAACTGTTGGACAACTGGTATTAATCTACCGACACTTGACACATTGCTGTCACTATCACCAAGGCAACAAACTTCAGTAAGGGAAAAAAAAATACTAATGACCTTATAATCCTATACTGTATAAGCCTGTACCTTCATACGGCATGCAATAATTTATAATCCTATACTGTATAAGCCTGTACCCTTATACGGCATGCAATAATTTATAATCCTATAATATATAAGGATTATATTATATTATACTTTTTTCATGAATATGCAGTATGAAGCACGGATAGTTTTATACAGACATCATTATGTTACTATGCAGTTAGATGCACACACACAATTGCAAACACTTTCTAAAATGTAATTTCTCAAGATTTCAGTAATGTGGTATACAATTACTGACTGCTACCAATATGTAGCTCTGCACAATCTGCCTCCTTCTACTCCATCCATTAATGGACACATCATGTTGATCAAGAAACACATGTCAGTATCGCTGTCCTCTAATTAAGATCTGCTCAGTGGTGTTCCTGAAAAGACGTGATTCCTGAAGTTATCACTCACCTTCTAATCAGGATGTAAAGCCAGTGGTAGAAATCTACCACTAGTTGCTGTGCTCTTGGAGGAATTTTGGAAGGCTGGCCACTTCTGGGAAGGTTCACTGTTGTGCCAAGTTTTTTTTCCATTTGGAGATAATGGCTCTCACTCTGGTTCTTTGGAGTCCCAGGGGCTTTGAAATAGCTTTGTAACCCTTCCCAGACTGATGTATTTCAATCACCTTCTTCCTCATCATTTCTGGAATTTCTTTCAACTTTGGCATAGAGTGTTACTGAGTAAGACCTTTTAACCAACTTAATGTTGTTGAAAAAGTTCTATTTCTAGTTCTATTCTAAAATGTAATTTCTCAAGATTTCAGTAATGTGGTATACAATGCTACCAATATTGTAGCTCTGCACAATCTGCCTCCTTCTACTCCATCCATCATGTTAATGAAGAAACACACGTCAGTATCACTGTCCTCTAACTAAGATCTGCTCAGTGGTGTTCCTGAAGAGAAATTCCTGAAGTTATCACTCACCTTCTAATCAGGATGTAAAGCCAGTGGTAGAACTCAGGTGATACACAGGGGGTTGATCATTTACAGTACTGTGCAAAAGTTTTAGACACATGCAAAGAAACGCTGTAGAGCAAAGATGCCTTCAAAATAATTAAATTAAATGTTTCTACATAAAAAAGAGTAAAGAGCAGTAAACAGTAGTAAATGAAACAAAGTCAATATTTGGTGTGACAAATTTTTTTAAATAAAAATAGTAGTCCCTGGTACAATTTGTGCAGTTTTATAAGGAAATTATCTGGTAAGTTTTATTGAGCATCTTGCAGAACCAGCCACAGTTCTTCTGGAGACTTTGACTTTCGCACTTGCTTCTTATTTTTGCAGCAAAACCCAGCAGCATTGTGTTTTTTGTCTAAAAAGTGGTCTCTTATGTAATATGCTGCTTTCTTTAAGACATACAAACATTTTTCTGTATCATTTAATTTTGTGCTAGAAAACTAATGTTTGGGAATCTAACCCCCTGTCCCAAATGGCACACTTCATGCGGTCTTGTGGCCTTCAGTTGTGCATGCGCACAAAGTCTAGGAGTCCGTAGTGTGTCCCATTTGTGATTTTAGTGCTTGTGAGGGTGCTCACGAGCGCCCCCTTTGCGCCCTCAATGTGGTCTTCATCGAAGCCTGCACTGTAGCAGGCTCATGGCGTTCCACTACCCAACAGTCCATGCGACAGACCAATCAGAAAGCAGAGGAGGAGTTTTGTTGACACAGGAAGCGGAGGAGGAGTTTCGATTGCAGGTTTTAGCTAACATGATAGAGAAGAGGATTTTTAAGTGCAAGTTTTTGTTTTTATAATTAACAATGATTTACAATGATATTGAACTGTAGCTCTAGCTTTTAATAATATTTCATTATATAGTTTGAAGATTAAAAATGTGAAATTATAGTCAATTAAAATAATATAAACAATCTATAAAAAGGTTTTTACTAAAAAATAGGGTGCCTAAAACTTTTGCACAGTACTGTACATACAGCTCACTGTGAGGAGGAAAACACACAAAAATATGTAACAGAATAAGTGAGTTGAAGCTATAGGGATGTGGCATTTATGTGTGTATAATACATTCTTTTCCTTTGGGGTTTGCCGTAGGCAAGAGAGGGATGGGCATGCGCATAAGGTTACTCTTGGTCCCTGCTGGCCATGAGGTGGACTTGGGAGAAAGATAAAAGTGTGGACAGTACACGGAACTTCACTGGGTCTCGTTTCATTATTTTATTATCCAAAAGTGTGTAGGCGAACCCGATACTGAAGCTCAGTTACACATATACATATCATGAGCACTATATAATTATATAATGCAATAGATATAATCCAAATGAAACCCCTATTATGTACAATTAAATACAGTGTGTACACATAGTTAACGATTCTGAATGTAGACAACTAGCTATGATGATACAAATGGCATTGTATTAAAATTAATAAGCCACAATAAAATAAATACAACTAAATCGACTTTTTTTTTTTTTTTTTTTTTTTTACTGCTACGTGTGTGTTTAGGTATAGGTACCAAATAACAGGATCACTAATTCACACTAGCCAACATTAAATGGAGTCAGCTAGCTTAGCTGTTGTAGCTAGCTAGCGTTTAGCTTAGTTTTTGTACTAGTTTTCTTATAAATACATATTTGGACACAAATTACAAAGATACCATGGAGCTAAGTGTCGAATGGACTAAATGAGATCACTATTGTTTTTACTGACTGCCGTTTACACTCAGCAGTTTCCCCCTACACTCCAATAGCATTACCCTTGCTACAAACTTAGCATTTAAATGTCGAGTACGGAACAGTAACACCTGATTCACACATTGTCCTTTTACCATATTTCAATAATATTTACCTGATAATGCTATCCAACTACTTATTTAGTGAAAATTATAACATATTCACGTTATAATTCACTCTAGATTCCATGCTAGGCCTGTGGATAATGGTGGCCATGTTCGTTTTTCCATACTAAGAAAACTTGCAATTGTGAGAAAAAAAAGTCAGAATTGTGAGATATAAAGTCGCAGTTTTGAGGAAAAAAAAAGTCACAATTACCTTTTTTATTTATTTATTTTTTCATTTTTTTATTTGCTGTAATTGTATCTTTGTAAATGGTTTGTTTTAATTAAAATATTAACAATTATTGGCTGATCTGTCTTCAAAGATTCCAGTGCTTGGAGGCAGGATTTTGAATCAGTAAACACTATGAAGTTCTGTTCCTTTGCATTTACAATATGTTCCAAGGCAAGAAGTAGAGCACAGGCTTCTGCTGTAAAAGTACAACTTTGGTCTGGAATACAGATACCATAGTGTTGGTGGCAGGGCTGTAGCTAGGGAGTTCTGGGCCCCCTGAAGAAATACTGATGTGGGCCCCCACCGCCCTCCACCCATATCATATACGGTATAAGATATGGACATGGAGGCCCACATCTATGGTGACATGTAACCTAATAGGGATTACAAAATAACAAAACAATGTTTTAAATGTTTATATAAGCCATTAATAACTTCTTATGAAACATTGTTTAAAGTCTTCAAGCAATTATTCAAGACAAACTAATATAATAATAACAAAAGACAAGAAATGAATAAAACATAAAATAAAACAAATAAAAACAGTACCAGCAATATAATAAAAAGTCTTTCCAGTCAGTATGGTGTCTAATGGCTGAAGTTAAACGTTCAGAAATTTAAAAGAATACAGACAAATGTCAAATAAAACCACTTAAATTACTCATTGTCTTAATTTATTATTAATATGCTACTGCATAATGTATTATTAAATAAAGCTAATAAATGTATCCATCCAAGAGAAGTGAGTTGTATTTGCATTTTCTTGAAAATACTGTTGTCATAAAACAAATCACAGCAGCAACCAGCAGGTCTGTAATACTTGTGACACACATATCCATTTTTTTGTGTTGTACAAACCAACTCTATTAAATAAAAAAAAAAAATGATGAGACAGTATCGGCAGGGGGGCGCAGGGGCAGCTCTTATTAGGTGTCCTATTCCTGCGAAAGTAAATCGGGTAGCGAAATGATCAGGGCATGGCATCCCATCACATTGACATCCCTACAGTGCATTAACCTGTCTTGTTAAAGAAGGTCTTGATAGACTGGGATCCAGCAGTTCTCCTGGCCTCCCTCTCCTTCTTTTCATTACATTTATGTTACCCAGATTTATGGGTTTTTTTTGTTTGTTTTTTACCCCAACATTTTCAATCACTCAGTCACTCTTCTTCTTTCACTGTAACTTTACTTTTAACTTAAACTGTTCTCAGAGCAGCCTCTACTCTGGTGATGTTCACTTGCTGGGGTGGGACTTAGAGTTTTATCGGGTCCCTCTGCTGTTTGTCCCTGACTGAGCTGAAATAATTAATAACCATCGGACTAAAACATTTTTAGGGAGGGGAGAGGAGATATTTGGGAAACTTCTTTCACAAAATTGCATGTTTTTGTGGTTTTCATTAAACTCTCAGGCATACAAGCTGGTGCTGTAATATGCAGTCATGTGAAAAAATAAGTACACCCCAAGGAAATTGTTGTTGTTTTTGACATATTTGGACAACATTTGACCCTGTTTGAAGCAGTGCCTATTAATAAAGTTGATACACTATCAAATGACACATAAAATTGACATTTTCTAGTAATTTTCACAATTTAAATAAATAATAAAAAAAAAACAATCACGTGGAAAAAGTAAGTACACCAATAAATTTATCACACCTTCAAATCCATAAAATTAGAATCAGGTGTTCAAGATTGGGTGCCAGTGATTGGAACCTGCTGAGGGAGTGCAGGTGGAACCACACTCATTTAACCGCACACATTTAAACCCCTCTCATATCTAGTGTATGGTGTTCCCTTTGCTACTGAGGTGTCATCATGCCAAGATCTAAAGAGTTCTGTAAGGCCTTCAGAAAAAAGGTTGTGGATACCTATGAGTCTGGCAAGGGATTTAAAAAGATCTCCAAATTATTTGAAATACATCATTCAACTGTAAGGACAATAATCTACAAGTGTCCAGGATTGGCCATCCCAGCAAATTCAGCCCAAGAGCAGATGGTCTGATGCAAAATGAAGTCTCCAAGAACCAGCAGACATGTTTGGCGCAAACCAAAGACAGCTTTTCAGGAGAAGCACCTCATATCAACTGTGAAGCACAATGGTGGAAATGTTATGGTTTGGGGTTGCTTTGCTGCCTCAGGGAATGGACAGCTTGCATTCATTCATTCATATTCACTATTCTGCATCATATCAAAGCGTTCTTGAAGATAATGTGCACCATCTGTCTGACCTTTCAACAGGATAATGATCCTAAGCACACTAGCAAATCCAACAAGGAATGGCTCAAAAAGAAGAAATGGAGGGTTATGGAATGGCCTAGTCAAAGCCTGGATTTGAATCCCAATGAAATATTGTGGGGGGATTTGAAACAGGTTGTGCACGCAAGATAGCCCTCAGACATGTTGCAACTGAAAGAATATTGCATGGAAGAATGGTCAAAAATTCCGGCAAGCCTGGTGGACAATTATGCAAAAAACATCTAGAAGAAGTTATTTCTGGTAAAGGGGGCAATACTAGCTTCTGAGGCCAAGGGTGTACTTACTTTTTCCACAGAAGAATAGCACATCTATTGATATTTCTGTTGAATAAATGGTTGAAAAAGCTAATTTTCCTTGTGATTTTGTTCAAGTATATCAACTTCATTAATAGGCACTGTTTCAAAGATGATCAAATGTTTGCTTGTCCAAATATGTCAAAAAAGCCAACAATTTCCATGGGGTGTACTTTTTTTTTAACATGAATGTACAACCTCAATTCTAAAAAAGTTGGGATGCTGTGTAAAACGTAAATAAAAACAGAATGCAATTATTTGCAAATCTCATAAACCCATATGTTATTCACAATAGAACATCGAAAACATATAAAATGTTTAAACTGAGGAAATGTACCATTTTAAGAAAAAAGGTAATTTTGAATTTGATGGACACATCTCAAAAAAAGTTGGGACGGGACAACAAAAGGCTGTGTCTACAATTTGTGGAACAATTTCAGAATAATGTTCCCCAATGTAAAATTGTGAAGACTATGAATATCTCATCATATACAGTACATAATATAATCAAAATATTCTGAGAATCTGGAGAAATCTCTGTGCACAAGGGAGAAAATCAATATTGCATGCCCATGATCTTTGGGCACTCGGGTGGCACTGCATTAAAAACAGGCATGATTCTGTAATGGAAATCGCTGCATGGGCTCAGAAACACCTCCAGAACTCATTGTCTGTGAACACGGTTTGCCGTGCCATCCACCAATGCTGGTTAAAGCTCTATCATGCAAAGAATCCATATGTGAACATGATCCAGAAACACTGCCGACGCCAAAGCTCATTTAACATGGACTGAGGCAAAGTGGAAAACTGTTCTGTGGTCAGACGAATCGAAATTTGAAATTCTTTTTGGAAACCATGGATGCAGCATCCTCTAAACTAAAAAGGACTAAAAAGGAGAGGGACCATCAGGCTTTTTATCAGCGCTCAGTTCAAAAGACTGCATCTCTGATGGTAAGGGGGTGCAATAGTGCCTATGGAATGGGCAGCTTGCACATCGGGAAAGGCACCATCAATGCTGAAAGGTATATACAGGTTTTAGAGCAACATATGCTTCCATCCAGATTCCATCCCATTTTTACTTCTGAGAGACTCTGCCTCTCTAAGATACTCTTTTTATACCCAATCATGTTACTGACCTGTTGCCAATTAACCTAATTAGTTGCAAAATGTTCCTCCAGCTGTTTCTTTTTAGTAACACTTATTTTTCCTGCCTTTTGTTGCCCCCATCCCAACTTTTTTGAGACCTGTTGCAGCCATCAAATTCCAAATTACCTTATTTTTTTCATAAAATGGTACATTTCCTCAGTTTAAACATTTGCTATGTTTTCTATGTTCTATTGTGAATAACATATGTGTTTATGAGATTTGCAAATCATTGCATTCTGTTTTTATTTACATTTTACACAGTGTCCCAACTTTTTTGGAATTGGTGTTGTAAAAAAAAGTTGGGACACTTCATTGTAATTGAATTTAGCTTTCAATTATATTCATATTTTTCATATATAACATCATCAACATAAAGACTACACAACACATTTTGCCCAATAACATTCACAATACTATTTACTTTTTATTCATTACTAATCATAAACAGAGTAACAGATAGAATACTGCCTTGAGGTTCTCCTTGTTCTTGTGTGTGGGAATTTGACACAAGTTCCTATCTGAACTCGAAAACTTCTGTTAGCCAGAAATCTGTAGATAAAAATAGGCAGATTGCCCCTGAACCCCATTTTGTGTAAATCTCTTAGAATCCCATATTTCCAGGTAGTGTCATATGCTTTTTCCAAGTCGAAGTAAACTGCTACCACATGTTCTTTTTTAATAAAACCATCATGGACGTACAACTCCAATATGAAAACGTGGTCTAGGGTCCTCTTTTCTCCTTTATAACCACTCTGAAATTCAGACTCTGGTGGTCAGACTCCAACTTCCAGACAATCATTTTGTTTACCACCCTGTCCATGGTTTTCCACATACAACTTGTCAAAGCTATTTGATGGTAGTTGTTGGGGTCAGTGTGTTCCTTGCCTGGTTTGGGTATAGGTATGATTGTTGCTTCTTGCCAGGAGGGAGGGATATTACCTGACTTCCCAACATCATTAAAATTTTCCAGGAGGATAGATAGGGTGCTTTGAGGTAAGTGCTTTAGAAATTGATAATGGACTTTGTCCGGTTCAACTGCAGTATCATGACAGCTCCTTAAGGAATTTAGGATTTCTTCCATAAAGAAAGGTTGGTTATACAGTTCTATATTTTTGGTGTAAAAGTTTAATTCACTCATTTCTTACTTTACCTGAATTCTCTGAAATTCCGGGTAGTAGTTTTTTACTGAAGAATTTCTTTTGAAGGTTATTGCTAATATGTTTGCTATTTTATGCTTTTTTGTTAATAGGATGTCTTGGTCATTAATGTGTTTTACTTGTAGTCCACCTCCCTTGCTCGTCATTCTCCATATCACATTCCATATGCGACAAACCTGAGATCATTGAAGATACCAAATCTGCAAATCCAACCAAAAGCAATACCATAAATAATCAAAGTCAGACAACGCTGCTTCAGATCCAGGTAAATCAGAGTGAAACTGGACCTCAAGAGTTTGTGGGTGAGGTTTTACAACAGCTGCAACGGTTTTCCCTAGGTTAAAGGTATAGAAACCTTCAACTAGTTTACCAGCCTCCATATAGTTCACTTTCTTGGTACATTTCATCTCTTGGATTTCTTTCTTTTTGAGCCAAAAAGGGCAGGCTTTTGATGTAGTTGGGTGGTTCCCTGTACAGTGGCTGCATTTAACAGTCTTTTCCAGTCTTTTCCATGCCTTTCCTCTCCACAGTTACAGCAGATCTGTATATAACAGCAGTTTATTTTTGCAGCTATTAGATCTGTGTCTGAACCTCTAGCAATTGAAACATCTTAGCGGCTTAGGTACTGTGCTGTGAAAAAGTATTTACCTGATTTCTTCTGTCTTTGTGTGTATCTCATACTAAATTGTTTCAGAAATGAAAACAAAATCTAAGATAAAACAAAGGCAACCGGAGTAAACACAAAATACAGTTTTTAAATTATAATGTTATTTTTTGAAGCAAAAAAGTGATCCAATACCAACTGGGCCTGTGTAAAAATGTATTTGCCCCCGTGTCATGTAATGGGATTTCAGACAGATACAAATACAGTATAAGCTTTTAGTGAAGAGAGACAGGCAGACAATCCAAATCAAAAACGTGGTCATAAACCTTCCAAGAGGTGGTGAGGAGAAAACCACTGTAACGTCTGAACGTATCAAACTGATTTCTGAATCATCCTGGATTTAGCAAAGAAGTTTCTCTGTCTCCTTGAGCTGTGAATCCTTATCTAACCTCTTCACCAGATGCCATCGGAATGCGACACGACCCCCCCTCTTCAGACACACACTCACACACACAAAGCACACACCCGTGCACACACCCGTGCACACACACTATTGTGTATTACCATTCGGTAACACTTTTATTTCAGCCTTTCTTACGATGCAGGCTTGTTTAGTTGAACTAAAACCAAGTTTAAGTAAGATTTAAATCAGGCTCCTGTGTTGTCCATTAGTGCCTCCCTCTTAGTAGGACTTCTCCTCAGGACATTCACAGATAGAGAAGGCTTCCTCCTCTTTTCTCCTTTTAATTCGTACCTCAAATTTTCATGTACGGTTCATTATTCTCATTATCTCTTACCCTACACCTGCTTTAATTTAGATTTAATTTAAACAAGGTTTAAGTTGAAATGTTAAATTAATATCAAGTTACATTTGTTCAGCCATTTGTATACTTGCAGGTAATGCTCCTCCGAGTGCTCTGTGGAGAAGCGACGGTTGTGCCCAGGTTGAATTCAGTGAATGGAGTCACCTGGACTGGCGGACCCAGCGCTGGCTGTGGGTGTGCACGACGGACCCCTAGGCCCTCGTACCATTGGTAGGCGGCACGCGGGCGACATCAGCACTTGAGCACTCCAGGTGAAAAGGCAGACGAGGCCAACTGACCACCAGAGCAGTTGGGTTACGTACCCACAGTAAGGCTCCGTACCAACGGACCTGCCTGCCTGGCACAGCTGGCCACAGAGGCAGCTGGCCCCAAAAAGGGTTTTAGGAGGAAACCCAATTCCGGCTCTGCAGCCTGGCAGTTGGCATGCCTCACCTGACTGCTGCCCAATTGTGCTAAAGGTCATAACTGTTGAGTGGTCGCACCGTGGTACGGGAAAGCGAGGGGCCCTGAGTCACACTGCAGTTGAGTGTTTGGGGACTGTCAGGTAGGTTGGCTTCACCCCTGATTCTCATCTGAGCAACCTCAATTCACCCCAAGCATATCTAAAGGGCATATGGCCCATCCACTTAGTATAAGCCATGACATCTCTGATTATTTAAGTGTTTGGCCCAGCTCTATCTCTCTTAAACCATACCGTCTCCATAGGGCTTATGACTCAACAGTGCCCCCACTCCGGCAGGCCTGTCATAAACCCTATGTGTGACAGCTAACTTAGGTCTTCTATTTTTTCTCTAGCTATACCTGTTTTCATTTGCATCTTGCTTTTTTTCCCTCCTCTAATTATTTCAATTTTATCTTCTTTTGTTTTAGCTGCTGTTCTGTTGTGACTTATCTCTCAAAGTTCACATTCAGGCAGAGCCTATGAGAACCAGCAAGGAAAAAGCTAAATGCTAGATTGACGACCCAGGCAGCCAGTGTCTTTAAGATGACCCACTAGGCTACTGCATGTCCAAATTTCTATTTAGATCCGGCATTTACCCACACAAATTGGCCCTCCCTGGCCACTTATGGCCAAAAACCATAAGTACCTGGCCTACGTACTACTAACTGTCTACACCAGTTAGCCAAATTTGTATACTCCCTGCGTACCAAATTCAGTATCACTGTAGCTTATTAATTCTGTGCGGACTTGTATGGCCTTTGGTGTTCTTTCTCTCTCGCCAACAATGAGCTATCGTGTCCCAATCATCCAGTCCCGCCACCCACTGGGACCACCTCGAGACCTGGCTGTGTGTCGTGATGACTGTATTCCTGCTCCAAGCTGATGGCGACCTACAGCACCTAAGCAGAGAGCAGCTGGACGATGACGTAAGTGGACAGACGGCCCACAATCTGATCCAGAACCCCAAAGGATGGGCAGAGATCATCGGGAGCCTCGCACACAACCTCGTCGCCCAGGCACGACTCAGCGAAACGAGCAACATCCACCTGGAGCAAGAAGCAGCAGCGCGCTCAAGCTCCAGAACGAGGAGGCCTGAAGGAACCAGGCCCACGCTCAAAGCTGCCTAGATCAGCATACTCCTCGAGACCCAGAACCGGCGCGGGACAGAAGGTGAAATGGACCCAGAGCTCCGAGAGGCAGTGGAAAGACTACAAAGGGCCCTGGCAGAACCTCATGCAGAGACAGAGCACAGAGAGCAGTTGGAGAGAGAATCCAGAGAGGAACTCATCAGGAAACTCCAACAAGTGAAGCTCTCCTAACCAGAGCAGAAAGTGAACTGAAAAGAAAGGAACGCTAAGGTCAAAGCCTGCAAAAACAACCTGCTGGCGACCTGAGCTGAAATCCATACTTCAGCACAACCAGGGTACACTTTCATAGATGGACTTAACACCATTCACAGAGAACTGAACTGGTCATACCTTCTGCAAAATGACCAGAGAAGGTAAACGCTCACCACAGAGTTTTCCTTGACCAGTGGGTGCAAGCCTCCCAGCCACCACTCCCTAATTCCAAAAAGGGGGTGGAAGCCCACTGCTCAATGTGTCACCAGGCAGAATCCACAAGGCCTATGCCAAGCAGAGGACTGCTGCCGAAAAGGCTATGGAAGAAACCACCCATTTACCCTGTCTCTGAACTGGCCCTAGAGGGCGCACAAACGCACATCGAGATGGACTCTCAGCCTGAGGAAGCAAAGGCTGAGGACATTTAGGAGCCACCCGCTGATCGATCAGTTTGATCCACTTGTCATCCGATCACCACGACGACTGTCGCCCAACGATGTACACAGTCCACACCTGGACATCCTTGTCCAAAAGGGGGGACTGTAACGTATCAAACTGATTTCTGAACAGCCTGGGTTTAGCAAAGAAGTTTCTCTGTTTCCTTGAGCTGTGAATCCTTATCTAACCTCTTCACCAGATGCCATCGGAATGCGACACAACCCCCCCTCTTCAGACACACACACACACACACACACAAACACACACACACACACAAAGCACACACCCGTGCGCACACCCAATGTAAGAATTTCTTTTGAATGTAACATGTAATTATATGTAATTATTCGATGTCCAAATGGTGTGATGTTTTCTTGTTTGCATATATTGTGTGTTTATGTAACATAACTATAACAATTTTACATAGCTTAACTTAGGATATGATTTTAAATGTCTGTAACCATGTTTTACTTGTAATATTCTTTATAAGTCCATGATTTGGTATGTGGTTAATCGTCTTGGGATACCCTGATTGATTATGCATATCATATTGCAATGGGATACATTATTTCATGCTTTTTCTTAATTTCACACGTAATACGGTTTAAACCGGCTCCTCCCTGGACATGCAAATTCGGGTCCGAGACCAGACAAAGAGAGTTCATCCCGCCAACAAATCCAACTTCCTGATTGGCCAATAGCCCAAAGAGGCGTGTGCGTTGGTGTTGTCTTTAAAACAACACCACGCTTTGAAACTCTCTCTTCCAGCACTCTTCAGTCTCTCTTCCAGCACACTTACTCTTCTTCACTTCAACTTCAAACCGAAGCCATGCAAGTATAGTTAATGGATCTTTATCTGCATTTAAGATTGTACCCCTGTTTACAGGAGATTTAAGTTCGTTGCTGGTTTTGAAAAAGGCTAATTAGTTGTGTTTTTGTCTGCCATTCCCTTTTATTTCATTACTTTCCCTCTATACCTTTTCTTTCCTTGTATATAGATGTACATATGTATGTTTTGCTTAGAGTTAGTCATGTGTATCCATAGTTACATCTAGTTATTTAAACCTATTATTCCACGTTTGATTGGCTCTGTTTTGGTCACGTGATGAGTCCCTTAAACGCTACAGATCTCGGCTACACGCTCTGAAAACGGAGATTTCCTTCCTGGCCAGAAGGATAAACTTCCTCTTTAGAGTTCATAATTCCAAACTAGACTACAGCTAACCCTAAAAGCTGATCTAGACCACATACATAGTCATAATTAATTATAATCCATTGTAGTTAATTATCTATATGTATATATGCACATACATGAATTCCCTTTCATGGCTGATGTATATTTATAACTGGTCACAACACGCGTTGATTAGATATATAGATATATTTCACGCCATTCAAGCTAATTCCTTATATAAATTGGAGAATACATTTAAACGTGTTAAACATCTTTTAATTCGTTACATGAATTGTAACTGGTGGAGAATATTTTTAAACATTGCAGATTCATCCGATTTACTACATATTCTGGTAGATAATGCGGGCACGCTTTAAAACTCGTCTCCTTTAAAAAGGTGCGTTGAATCCAAGCGTGTGCTTCTGTTTCGTTTTTCATGTTTAAAGTTGATCCATTACATTATTCTGGTGGAAAGGAATAATGCTACTAATGATTGATTCGTTACACCACTGCTAACCCAGAAGGACATTAAGACGCATTTGAATTTTGCCAAAACACACCTTGATGAATTCTCAAACCCTTTGGGAGAATGTTCTGTGGATTGATGAGTCGAAAGTGGAACTGTTTGGAATACAGGGGTCCCGTTACATCTTGTTACATCATGCAAACTTTACAAAGTGGAGCTTGTGTAGCACTGAAGCACGACAGTGATGCACGAGCACAAAATTATGTTTACATTCAAAATGCTCCATGGTTCAAGGGGTTGGGGAAACTGGTGCGTGTAGCTTAAAATGTTTAATTTAATTCAAATTTATTATCATTATATGCTGTATTTGCATGCTTGCAGTGTAACTTCTGTCGATTATTACAACGGACGTGATCTATTAGTAATGAGGTGATCTGAATGGTTTTAGTGGCTTGAATTTTATGCAGTTTTGTTTCATGATCCCTACTCTTCACCCACTTTGGAGCCGCAGACTTCCACTGGTTATGCTTCAAAAATATAGGAATGATATACCTGAGCAAGCACAGTAAGAATCTGCATTATCTGAGTGGTCCTCAGCCAACGCCTTCTGGAAACCTGTAAGTTGTTCTACACTACCTGAAAAAATTCCCAGGGCAAGTCTTGACTAGCCGGTTGGTTGGAGTGGGCCCTTCCAGCCCCCTGTCTAAGTGAAATACGAGCCAAAGTATTGTGTTGGAGCTGGGACAGCCACAGCATGTTTAATCACTCACGTACCAGGATCTCCTCTTCCACTGACACGGGTCGCAACTCACAGCCTAACAGATTGCCCCATTTGTCGCCTGTCATGATCAGCAAGGGGGTGCTAGGGACCTATTCTACCCTGGGTCCCCACAGGGGTGTGCTCATAGCATGAAACAGTCTTAAGCTCATAGTACTGAGTAGACTGGGATGGATATGTGCTGCCTGCTTTTCCCCTAACAGATATAGGAAGGTGCCACTGAGACACTACCTTGCCCAGTTGATAAGGGGGGGGTCAAACCCAGCAAACATGCCCATGCGGGCCCACCATGGGTAAGTGTGTGTTTACTGTGGGGCAGTGTAGGCAGGGCAAACCCACACTAATCCCACATGGGCCCCATGTGGGTTAGCCCATGCAGGGACCACAGCAGTTTTGCCCTTTGAGGCCAACATGAAGGTTACTGTGGGCAACCCAACATCATTAAACCCCTATGTGGGCTTTCTGTGGGCAAGCCCACAGTTAGGCTTGCCCTTAGAAAACCCACATGGGCCCCCTGTGGGTTAGCCCATGCAGGGCCCACATCAGTTTTGCCCTTTGGGGCCACCATGAAGGTTTACTGTGGGCAACCCCCTGTGTCAACAGCACGGGACAGTTAAAACATTGTTTTAGGATTAGATGCTCTATGGCCAGGCATAAAAATATATTATTTTTGGTCCATATGCGCATGTTGCATAAAGTCAGAGGTCTGCAACAATGACAGTAAAATATAAAGAAGAAGTTGTCCATGGCATAACAAAAACATCATACATTTAACAGCCTCTCACACTTCAATTCATATAGCAACCATCAAGCAAAGAGGGCCTATTGTGGGTCTGCCAGTAATCTAGGCAGGTGAGCCACTCGTGAATTGTTCAATCAGTAAAGTTATAAATAAGTCTCTCACACACACACACACACACACACACACACACACACACACACACACACACACACACACACACAAACAAACAAACAAAATTATTGATGTAATAAATGACCAATTCACACTGCAATTTTATGTAGGCTAAAATATTTAAGTGATTATTGATAGTAGAAGTATATTCTAAGGAGACAGAAATTATTTGTTGTATGGGTAATTGACTTTACAATGAGCTGTATGAAAAGGAAAAACTTTCATGTTTGTGATAATAAAAAGTGACAATACCCCAAATATATGATATGATATATTGTTCTAACAGTACTTCTGATGTACCTTGTATGTACAATTCTTAAGAATACTCTGCTTTGGGCAGACCTTATGGTAACTTCAAATTACACCTGGTTAAGCTGTCATTTATCTCTGATTCTGAAGTAATTAACTACTTTTATTAATTCCAAAGTTAAAACCTGTTTAGTATGAAATTTCTTCTTTTTGTTTCACTGGCGACTCCAGGGGTGGGGCCAGAGGGGCACTGGTCCCAGCTGAAATCTGATTGGCCCCTGAAGTGCCCCTGTCCTGTCAATTATCGCTGATCTACGTCAGAGCACTCCATCAGCTGAGTCAGTTCACATATCTTCCCATATAAATCGCAGCTGGGAAGTGCACAGAGACTTAGACATGGAGTTCTGACTTGAATGGAACATAGCAAAGCACTAACGTTAATCAGTGAAGCTAATTTTTAAAATTAGCATTTTTGTGTTAACTACAGTATTTGGCAGCAGTAGAAAACATGAAGAGAAAGTCTGAATGAGACATTCTATGGTTTCTGAACAAAAAGAAGCCCAGCCTGCCTGTCACTGACAGTGAGAGCAGTCAATGTGAGAAGAGGGAGAGAAAGAGTAAGAGAATGAAGGAGAGTCAAGCTGTCAGCAGGAGCAGAGAGCAGTGCAGCTCCCAGCCCTTTTCCTCAGGTTAGCAAAACGTAGGCACAGCAAGATATGGACAACGGGTGAAAATAACTGTATGTGACACTCAGGTCTACAATATAAAACACTGATGGGTGAGATATGAAAAGAAAATATTTCTTATCATTAATTATTGTCCCCTATAATGATAAGGTCTAATGGCTCTGTTATGCTGTGCAATGCATTTTCATATCTGCCAGATATGCTTAAATATATATATATGCTTAAAGCGTTCAGGGTTTTCTTTAAAAAATCACCCATGAATAGTTGTCAAACATTTTGTGTAAAAATTAAATATGCATGGATTTTTGTAACATGTATTTGTGTTTCAGCTGCAAACTTGGATGGCGCAGGTCCAGATGAAGACTGCCAAAGTTTTCTAAGCAGAACCAGAACCAGAGTCAACAAGTAGTTTTTCTGGCCCAGTAGGACCTGGTGGTATGCTACTGTTTTCATACTGCAATTGTAATGAATATAATCTAAATCATAGACTTTTGAATCAACAATTAGATAGTTACTGTTTACATGTCTTGATGACAGTGGGTTTATGAAAGTGTAGGGGCATTCACCCTGGTGTGCTTCTTTCCAGACATTTCCCAGTGAAAAGCAGAGGGTTCTGTCTCTATCTCTCTAAATATTGTATTATATTTAAATTTGTGTGTGTGTGTGTGTGTGTGTGTGTGTGTGTGTGTGTGTGTGTGTGTGTGTGTGTGTGTGTGTATATATATATATATATATATATATATATATATATATATATATATATATATATATATATATATATATATATATATATATATATAGTATCTCACAAAAGTGAGTACACCCCTCACATTTTTGTAAATATTTTATTATAACTTTTCATGGGACAACACTGATGAAATGACACTTTGCTACAATGTAAAGTAGTGAGTGTACAGCTTGTATAACAGTGTAAATTTGCTGTCCCCTCCAAATAACTTAACACACAGCCATTAATGTCTAAACCACTGGCAACAAAAGTGAATACACCCCTAAGTGAAAATGTCCAAATTGGGCCCAATTAGCCATTTTCCCTCCCCGGTGTCATGTGACTCGTTAGTGTTACAAGGTCTCAGGTGTGAATGGGGAGCAGGTGTGTTAAGTTTGGTGTTATCACTCTCACACTCTCTCATACTGGTCATTGGAAGTTCAACACGGCACCTCATGGCAAAGAACTCTCTGAGGATCTGAAAAAAAGAATTGGTGCTCTACATAAAGATGGCCTAGGCTATAAGAAGATTGCCAACACCCTGAAACTGAGCAGCAGCATGGTGGGCAAGACCATACAGCGGTTTAACAGGACAGGTTCCACTCAGAACAGGCCTCGCCATGGTCGACCAAAGAAGTTGAGTGCACGTGCTCAGCATCATATCCAGAGCTTGGCTTTGCAGAATAGACGTATGAGTGCTGCCAGCATTGCTGCAGAGGTTGAAGGGGTGGGGGATCAGCCTGTCAGTGCTCAGACCATATGCCGCACACTGCAACAAATTGGTCTGCATGGCTATCGTCCCAGAAGAAAGCCTCTTCTAAAGATGATGCAAAAGAAAGCCCGCAAACAGTTTGCTGAAGACAAGCAGACTAAGGACATGGATTACTGGAACCATGTCCTGTGGTCTGATGAGACCAAGATAAACTTATTTGGTTCAGATGGTGTCAAGCGTGTGTGGCGGCAACCAGGTGAGGAGTACAAAGAAAAGTGTGTCTTGCCTACAGTCAAGCATGGTGGTGGGTGTAATGGTCTGGGGCTGCATGAGTGCTGCCGGCACTGGGGAGTGTACTGTGACATGTACTGTAACATACTGTAGCAGAGCATGATCCCCCCCCCCCCCCCCCCCCCCTTCGGAAACTAGGCCGCAGGGCAGTATTCCAACATGATAACAACCCCAAACACACCTCCAAGATGACCACTGCCTTGCTAAAGAAGCTGAGGGTAAAGGTGATGGACTGGCCAAGCATGTCTCCAGACCTAAACCCTATTGAGCATCTGTGGGGCATCCTCAAATGGAAGGTGGAGGAGTGCAAGGTCTCTAACATCCACCAGCTCTGTGATGTCGTCATGGAGGAGTAGAAGAGGACTCCAGTGGCAACCTGTGAAGCTCTGGTGAACTCCATGCCCAACAGGGTTAAGGCAGTGCTTGAAAATAATGGTGGCCACACAAAATATTGACACTTTGGGCCCAATTTGGACATTTTCACTTAGGGGTGTACTCACTTTTGTTGCCAGTGGTTTAGACATTAATGGCTGTGTGTTGAGTTATTTTGAGGGGACAGCAAATTTACACTGTTATACAAGCTGTACACTCACTACTTTACATTGTAGCAAAGTGTCATTTCGCCAGTGTTGTCCCATGAAAAGATATAATAAAATATTTACAAAAATGTGAAGGGTGTACTCACTTTTGTGAGATACTATATATATATAGTACTGTGCAAAAGTTTTAGGCACCCTATTTGTAAATTCTTCACAAACAAAAGTATCTCTGCTTTATCGCAGCTTAGTCGATTTCTTTTCTCGGTCATTACATTAGATTCAGAGCTTAGATTCAGAGAGGTTAGAGGACCAAACCTGCGGAAATTAAAAATAAACAAATAAACAAATGCATGAATAACTAAATATAAAATTAAATGGGAAAAAATAAATACAGAAAATAAATGAAGGAAAAAGTAATACAAAAATAAAGGTATGATTAAATTTAATTAAAAATGAATTCTATTTTTTTTTATCAAGTCATCTATTCCTTTATTTATTTTCCTACCATTACATTTATTTATTTATCTATCTTTATATATATATATATATATATATATATATATATATATATATATATATATATATATATATATATATATATATATTAATTTCTGCAGGTTTGGTCGTCCATAATTTAGCTCTGAATCTAATGTAATGAACGAGAAAAGAAATCAACTAAGCTGCGATAAAGCAGAGATGCTTTTATTTGTGAAGAATTTACCCCTTACTCTTAAATAAGGGAATTGAATGATGAGTGTTGTGAGTCTAGGTATTGAGAATTGCTAATGTTAGTGCAATTTAAAACATTCAAAAAAGTTTTTAAAAAAAAAACAAAAAACAAAAACAAAAAAAACATCAGTTTGATGTTCAATGATAAAACAGAAATGTTTGCTTGTGAAGAAAGATTTACCCCACACACTTATTCGAGGGAAATACTGATTGATTGTAAGCAGAACATGATGCTTTTCATGTCCAGTTAATGTTAATATGAGTTAATATCATAAAAATAAGTTTATATTATATATTACTAATTGGATGTTCAATAATAAAGAAATGCTTTTGAATGTGAGCCTAACAGGAGGTTTATTTATTTTTAGAATTTTAGAATTCAGTCAATGTTAATATGAATTAATAACATTTAATATGTTAAGAAATCTTAATTTAATCTTCAGAATTTAGTTATTGTGTTAATGTTAAATTCAGTAATGTGTTTTCTGTTTATGAGACCAGTTACTGTAAAACAACTTGCTGATGCTAAATTACAGGAAGGAGGGGCTGGATGCAAGTGCTGGGGAAAACAGTCACTTTAATAGGAACAGTTCAAAAGTATTGGGACAACTCAAACACATGAAGCAAGAACACTCAGGAACATAGGGCAAGGATTTAAGCAAGGGCAAAACTAGAAAACATGGGCAAAGCTCGTAGCAATGGCAAAACTAGAAAGCATGGGCAAAGCTTGTAGCAATGGCAAAACTAGAAAACGTGGACAAAGCTCGTAACAATGGCAAAATTAGAGAACGTGGGCAAAGCTTGTAGCAATGGCAAAACTAGAAAACGTGGGCAAAGCTCGTAGCAATGGCAAAACTAGAGAACGTGGGCAAAGCTCCTAACAATGGCAAAACTAGAAAACATGGGCAAAGCTCGTAGCAATGGCAAAACTAGAAAACATGGGCAAAGCTCGTAACAATGACAAAACTAGAAAACATGGGCAAGGCTATAATCCAAAGTCCAAGAAGCGTTAGCAAGAATAAAAAAAACAGAATAGACAGTACATGTAAATATGCTTGGTCGTTGTAAAGTCGAGGTGAGTGTCCAAATACTTCGCTAATACTTCGCGAAGACGTGAAGAAACAAAAGGGCTTAAATACATGAATGATACAAGCGTTAAACGTAAAACACCTGAAACTCATGATGACATTAGAACAGAAAACCAATGAACATACAGGGGCGGAGACATGACAAAATCCAAAACAAAGAAACACGTGGCAACATAAACAAAACGAGAGTCTGTGAAAGCGGAAGTGCGCTGCTCGCCCGCTTCAGCGAACAGCACGGGGGGAAACCCTAACAGCTGAATTAGAGATAATTTTATTTGTTTTTATTTATTTGTTTGTTTTTATTTGCATTTCTTTCAGAATTATGGAATTAATTATTATTAATTTAAAAGAAGGTATAAAAGGCAGAACCACCGAACTACCAGTATCGGTTAATATCGCCCTGGTATCGGCTGAGAAATTCAGTATCGGTGCATCTCTAATATATATATATATATATATATATATATATATATAGTTACGACCCGTGGGGTAAAGGTGAGAAGCAGGATGCATTTGCAGGGGAAAGTGGTCAGTTTATTAGGAACAGTTCAGACAATAACAAACATAAAAGACTCCATCCAACATAAATGCATGAACAGAAATGTCACCGTTATCCAAAAAAGGTAGAAGTAATCCAAATGAGATACACAGTAATCCAAAACTGGTAGAAAATCCGGAAAACACAGGGAGATATACGCTAGGCTAGGCGGTGGTCTGGAAACCACGAACTACAAGCTAAGGAATAAGAACACGAGGCTAGAAAGGTGGTTTGGAAACCATGAATTACAAGCTAAGGAAATAAACGCGCACGGCTAGAAGGTGGTCTGGAAACCACGGGAAAAAAGCTAAGGGAAAAAGAATGCGAGGCTAGAAAGGTGGTCTGGAAACCACGAGAAAAAAGCTAAACTAAACTAAAGCTAAAACTCCACCCGAAGCAGAAACGGAGTGGCGTATTTAAACACACGTCAATTACATGTCCAAATCAATAACACCTGACATCAATACACATGAACAAATGAGGAGGCGGAGACATGACACGAACGAAAACAAATGCACATGGGGAAACACAGGAGGCGGAGACATGACGTGAATGAAAACATGAGTACACATGGCAGAGGTAAACAAAACATGAGTTCATGAATAAAACGTCCATCGGTGAGTTTTTGAATAGCGTTGGAATGCGCGCAATGGAATGCGGAAGCATGCCACTTGCTACTCCTTGCAGCGTAGCGAGAACTAGAGAAGGGGAAACCTAACATTATATATATATATATATATATATATATATATATATATATATATATATATATATATAAATATATATATATATATATATATATATATATATATATATATAAATCAGTACTGTGCCAAGGTTTTAGGCAGTTGTGAAAAATGCTGTAGCAGTAAGAATGCTTTCAAAAATAGACATGTTAATAGTTTATATTTATCAATTAACAAAATGCAAATAAGAATAAAAATAATAAGTTTTATTTATATAGCGCCTTTCCACAAGCTCAAGGACACGTTACACTTCACATGCATTTAGCAGGACAAAGTACATTAATATACATTTCAACAGAAGTTTTTTTTTTTGTCTCAATTACAAAACAGAAAATAAGACATCACTCAATACTAGTCAAATAATGTGCTGAGAAAAGATGTGTTTTAAGCTGAGTTTTAAAGATAGAAATAGAGGAGATATCACAGAGGCTCTGAGGTAGAGAGTTCCACAGTTTAGGTATAACTACGCTGAAGGATCTCCCACCAAAAGTGGATAGACAAAATCTAGGGACAGACAATAATTTGGAATGAGAGGAATGAAGAGTGCATACTGGTGTGTATGGATGTAGCAGATTGCACATATAACGAGGTGCCAGATCATTGAGAGCTTTGTATGTCAGGAGAAGAATTTTAAACTTAATACGGCATGAGACAGGTAGCCAGTGAAGACTAAACAAGATGGGAGTAATGCGTGCAGAATGCTTGGTGTTAGTGAGAACTCTAGCTGCAGTGTTTTGGATGTATCGTAATCGGGCAATAGTTTTAGTCAGTAGGCCAGTAAAGAGCGAGTTACAGTAGACAAGACTTGATGATATGAAAACATGAACTAGTGATTCTGCATCCTTTAAACTGAGAATGGGGCGGAGTTGTGCAATGTGACGTAGATGAAAGAAAGCAGTTTTAGTGATGGTTCTAATGTGGGCTTCAAAGGTAAGAGATGGATCGATGGATTCCCAGATTCTTAATGGTTTTAGAGGGTTTGGTCAGTTTTCCATCAACATTGATACAAATGTCAATATTTCTTATAAGTGATTGTGGCCCAGTAATCATGATCTCAGTTTTGCCAGCATTGAATTTGAGGAAGTTACTGTTTTACCAAATTTTTATATCATTGATACAAGCAGTTAATGAGCTGATGGCATGTGTTTCATTAAAACGTGCGGATGTATAATTCTGGGTGTCATCAGCATAGCAGTGATAGCGGAGACCATGACTACAGATGATCTGTCCTAGTGGGAGAGTATAAATTATGAACAGTAGTGGACCTAGTACAGAACCCTGGGGGATACCCTGAGTTAGAGGAGCAGTATGAGACTTATTTTTCTTAATTGAGATAAAAAATTGTCTGTTAGTGACATATGAAGAAAACCAGGATAGAGCAGTGCCAGTAATACCAATATCTGAAAGTCGGGAAAGGAGTGTTTTGTGGCATACAGTGTCACCGCATCATGCGGTGGTAGCTCAGTGGTTAGGATGTTGGGAAGGTCATGATCTGATCATAAGGTCGTGAGTTCAAATCCCAGCACCACCAAGCTGCCCACTTCTCTGGGTGTATTCATGGTTTGTGGTGTGTGTGTGTGTGTTCACTACTCACAACTCCTAATGTGTGTGCACTAATAGCAAAATCAGAATACTGATAAATCTGGAGTCAGCAGAGAGGAGGAGATCATTAATAACCTTCAAAAGAGCAGTTTCAGTGCTGTGAAATAGGCGAAAAACAGATTGGAAAGGGTCATAGAGATTATTAGCTGCAAGATGTGATTATAACTGGGAGGCTACAACTTTTCCAGAAGTTTAGATATGAAAGGCAGGTTAGAAATAGGACGATAGTTGCAGAGGGAAGATGGATCTAAGTTCGGACTGGTGTAACAGCAGCAAGTTTAAGATCAGTTGGAACAATGGCAGATGCAAGAGATGTGTTTATCAAATGTGAAATAGGTGCCAAAATGACCAATTACAGTGTTTAAGAAGGGAGGTTGGGACAGGGTCCAACTGACAGGATGATGAGTTAGAATGTAAAATTAAATCACTGACTGATGATGGGCAAGTTGGAGTTAAGGTGGAGAAAGGGTGTACAGGGTGTTCAGATAGACGTTTGTGCAGAGGATCATCAGAAATGGCTGACGTGAATGTTTCGTAAATGGAAACGATTTTATCTTAAAAGAAGTGCAGAAATGAGTCACAAAGTCCATCAGAGCTGTGTGGGCCCTGAGCTGGGGGGTGAATTAGCTTGTTCACCATAGCAAAAAGGTCTACAGCTTGCTTGTTGGATAATAGAAGAAAAGTATATTGAATGTGCAGTGTTGAGTGCTGCTCTGTACTTCAGCTGATGTTCTGTAAGAGATAATGAATGAACAGTGAGGCCTGTTTTTCTACAGAGTTGTTCGAGACGACGACCCACTCTCTTCATTGTCCGCAACTCAGGAGTAAACCAAGGCAATGAGTGAGAAGAGGGCACCAGCTTTGTCTTGATAGGGGAGTGCTCCTCAAGAGCAGTTGAAATAGCTGAATTATAATTTGAGAGAATGTTTGAAGGACAGGATAATTTAAAAGAGTCAGAAAGTAAGGGTGTACAGACAGAGGAGGAGAATAATGTGTACTGCTTTTAGGTTGCGATAAGATAACAGTTTTCTTGTATGGCTTACAGTGAGGAAAATTAAATGAACATTCTATAAGTTTGTGATCTGAGGTGCTAGTTTGTGTACCAGTGGTAGAAACATTATTAAGACCTGATGTGCAAACTAAGTCAAGTATATGTCCATGGGTATGAGTAGAAAATTTCACATGCTGCGTTAAATTGAAGCATTCAAGAACATTCACGAGTTTAGTTGTATTTGAACAATCAGTATCAACCTGGATATTGAAATCACCAAGCAGTATAACATTTCACCATCAATCTTGGATGTCTAGATGTGCAAAGTCTAGATGTGCAAAGTTAGTAGAGACATATCCCAACAGACTAAAAGCTGTAATTAAAAAATTAAGGCAAGTTAAAGCAAGGGGGTGATCCTTTTCCCAACTCTTTCCTGTAGTAGATTTCTAAAATTGTGGCAGTAATGTGATTAAGGTTAAAATGATCAGGAATGTGTTTCAGAGATACCAGGTGAACTAAAACTGGTTATCTAAACTGTGTTTAATTACAGTATTCCTCAGGGCATGTTTGGTGTCATTTGTATCCATATTTCATGGTCAACGATGTGGTGATATCATAAATATCATATAGTTTAGGAAATAACATTTACAATATATGTTGTAATATGTGCTCTTTACACAACACACACACACACACACACACACACACACACACACACACACACACACACACACAGGCACCCCCTGTTTTGCATGAACTCATTCTCGGGAACTTAATTAACATACAGTTCCTTAAAGTGAGAGAACCCTGCCATAAAACACATTCGGGTCCCCCCTGCCATAAAACACATGGTTTCATCTCCATTTGGTATCCTGGTCACTATACATTTCAAAGAGGGTCAAGGGTATAAGAGGATCTGCTTGGTAGAGAGAAAAGAAAAAGCTTATAACATCAGAAGCTTATAACATCAAAGGCTTGTAACATCCGAAGGGCCTTTTGCCATAGATGCTTTACCATCCTGCATCCTAGGCTCATGACGCTGACTGTAATCTTGTAAGTTACTTTTGTCTCTATTTTATGTATCTTTTAAGTGTGATCTCATATTAAATCCATTTGTTATTCTATTTCTAAATACTCTGTGTCTATGTTTAGTATTCTTATTAAGAATAGCTTCTTAAACTAAAAGTGTATAATACGTTAGAAACGTTTAAGGTCAACCTCTGACAAGCCAAAAGTAAAGGCTAATACTTGCAAGTTTAAACAGAAGCTCTGACAAGTAAGATAGGAAAGGCCTAGGCTTGCACGTTGATAGAAACCTCTGAGCTAACAACATAATGGTTTAATAAAGAAGCTACATGAAAGTCTCTGACGTAGGAACGTCATTTTAATGAGAGCTTCGCTCGAAGCTGCTTAGGAGTAAATATTAGTAGAACACTGAGTGCTAACACTTCTAGCACTAACTAGAAGATTATTCTATTGGAGTCAGATAATCAATTAAATGGAGTCAGATGTTTAAATCGTACATTAAAACATGCATTAACCTTCGCTGCACCTATTTCCGTCATTGGTTATAGATGAGCAGTGGGCAAAGATGGAAGGAGTACTTTGAGGAACTGATGAATGAGGAAAATGACAGAGAGAGAAGAGTAGTAGAGGCAAATATTGTTGAGCAGGAAGTAGAAAGGATTAGCAAGGGTGAAGTTAGGAGAGCTTTGAAGAGGATGAAGAGAGGAAAGGCGGTTGGTCCTGATGACATACCAGTGGAGGTATGGAAGTGTCTAGGAGAGATGGCAGTAGAGTTTTTAACTAGGTTGTTCAACGAGGTCCTAGAGAGTGAGAGGATGCCTGAGGAATGGAGGAGAAGTGTTTTGGTGCCGATTTTTAAGAACAAGGGAGATGTGCAGAGTTGTGGAAACTACAGAGGTATTAAGCTGATGAGCCATACAATGAAGCTGTGGGAAAGAGTAGTGGAAGCAAGGCTAAGGGGAGAAGTGAGCATTTGTGAGCAGCAGTATGGTTTCATGCCAAGAAAGAGCACTACAGATGCAATATTTGCTTTGAGAATGTTGATGGAGAAGTACAGAGAGGGTCAGAAAGAGCTGCATTGTGTCTTTGTAGATTTAGAGAAAGCGTATGACAGGGTGCCAAGAGAGGAGCTGTGGTATTGTATGAGGAGGTCTGGAGTGGCAGAGAAGTATGTTAGAGTGGTGAAGGATATGTATGAGAGCAGTAGGACAGTGGTAAGGTGTGCGGTAGGTGTGACAGAAGAGTTCACAGTGAAGGTGGGACTGCATCAAGGATCGGCTCTGAGCCCCTTCTTGTTTGCGGTGGTGATGGACAGGCTGACAGATGAGGTCAGACAGGAATCTCCATGGACTACGATGTTTGCGGATGACATTGTGATCTGTAGTGAGAGCAGGGATCAGGTGGAGGAAACTCTAGAGAGGTGGAGGTTTGCTCTGGAGAGAAGAGGAATGAAGGTTAGTCGCAGCAAGACAGAATACATGTGTGTGAATGAGAGGGATCCAAGTGGAACAGTGAGGTTACACGGAGAAGAGATAAAGAAGGTGCAGGATTTTAAGTACTTAGGGTCAACAGTCCAGAGCAACGGGGAGTGTGGAAACGAGGTGAAGAAGCGTGTGCAGGCAGGTTGGAATGGGTGGAGAAAAGTGATAAAAGAGTACCAGCAAGAATGAAAGGAAAGGTGTACAGAACAGTAGTGAGACCAGCGATGTTGTATGGTTTGGAGACAGTTGCACCGAGGAAAAGACAGAAGGAAGAGTTAGAGTTAGCAGAGCTGAAGATGTTGAGGTTCTCTTTGGGAGTGACGAGGATGGATAGGATCAGGAATGAGTACATCAGGGGGACAGCGCATGTGAGATGTTTTGGAGAAAAGGTTAGAGAGGCCAGGTTGAGATGGTTTGGACATGTTCAGAGGAGGGAGAGTGAATATATTGGTAAAAGGATGCTGAGGTTAGAGGTGCCAGGCAGGAGGCCAAGAGGAAGACCAAAGAGGAGGTTTATGGATGTAGTGAAGGAGGACATGAAGGTAGTCGGTCTGAGAGAAGAGGATGCAGGAGATAGGGTTAGATGGAGGCAGATGATTCGCTGTGGCGACCCCTGAAGGGAACAGCCGAAAGGAAAAGAAGAGTGGGCTAAGTAATTAACTTTATATATTTTAGCCCTACATTCCCAGACTACCCAAACCTCAAATATTAATTATGAACTAATGTACAGACTAAGCAAGTAAGTAAGTCCACTACAAAGTCCAAACAGTATAACTTACAGAGAACCACATCCAGAACACTCTCCAAAATCCGGGACACTGAAATCTCTATTTTCTGGTCAGGGAGCTGTTGATCCAAATCTCACTAGCTACTGGGAGTAAAGCGCTGTTAAGCCCCGCCCACATGTGAGATTTGTGCCAGAATGGCGAACGTAAACTTGCGGAGAGTAAATGATAAGTTTTGAAGCATGAATGAAAACTCAGGCAGCGCATTCATAAACCATGATTAGTGAAAGCAAAGCTTAGAAAACTGTTAACAAAGAATGCTGTTTATTTGAAGACCGTGTTAAATTTTTGCCACTGAGTTCGCTGTTTTCAGTTTCAGAGGGTTTTTCTTCTTTCTCATTGTATATTTTTGTTTGTTTCTTGAAAAGTTACGTTCAATACTTTTGGCACAAATCGAATGCCATAGTGGAGGAAGTACTCAGATTCTTTACTTAAGTAAAAGTATAACATTGTAAAAACAATGTACAAGTGAAAAACAAGTAACAAGTGAAAGTCCTGCATTCAAAATTGTATTATTGGATTATTATTACTATTGCATCAATGTTGTACTAATGTTTTAGACAGCAGATATTCACTGGAGCCCCTGAGGGGATTGAGTCATGCTCATTGTGTTCTAATGTGGTTCTATGCTTGTTCTGTTTTATAAAAAGTGGTTGTTATGTGGTTCTGATTAATAAAAAATATCCAGTGTTCAATCCACATGTTCAGTTTTGTACTCAATTTTCTATATTTTCTTCATTTTTTTTACCTGGCTGTGAATAAATGTAAGTATTTGAAACAGTTTTAGTTATTCTTACTTTATTGCTGCTACTTTCAACAAGTGCAATTATTCTTTATATGCATTAATAGTAATATTGTGGTATACTGCAGATAAAAAGTAGGACCAAACTACAGATGTGGCCTTAAAAATGCGCAGTTTTTTTCATGCAGGATCAGGAAGCCTATCACGCAGTATGCCGAAGGACTAGTCAGACCAGTATTTTAGAATTAAACACATTTGTTACACTTCCCAAAATATCCACCAGGTGGCGCATGGACTCAAGTGCTCACACATTTGGACCTCGGTGCCAAACTGAAACTGGCTGTACGTGGCTGTAATTAATTATCATAAATATAATTTTTATCGGAAGCCTAAAATGTCGTTGTTTATTTCTGCTAATTCCACGGTTTATTTTACAAACATTTTCTGCATTATTCAAAAGAAAAAGATTTATTAATAAAGATACAGTTAAATCGTTTTTAAAGTAAATTACCAGTCAAACGTTTTCAAATACTTGTTTGTTATTTGTCATTAAATAATAGCTAAACAAAGCTATGAAATAACCCAAATATGGCAATTTAATTACTGGTGAGTGAGGTCTAGTAGTAGAGAATATGATTACTATGCCAGAGGTTGTGGATTCGAATTCACCCCTTATTTATATATTTTCATCACAATAAAACCAAATCAACATCAAAAGGCAACAAAGTGGTGATCGGGCGCTGGAATGTGTTATTTTTTAAATGACACTTTCATTACACATGAAAATCTCTGCTGACAAACGAAATTTGACACAATATTCGCTGTCGATTTCATGTAAACTGTCCCTCTACATGATGTTGGTGTCATTGCACAGATAAAAAAAAATAAGTGTAAATATATAATATTTAAGTAGTTTGAGAGTGTAGGGACACCGACTCGATTACGCCATTCTCAGTGCTTCATGGGAATGAGCGTTCGCTGCAGAGCTCCGCGATTTCTACTTCCGGAACCCGACTGTCTCACTCAGAAGTAGTGAAGGATTTCATCCATTTATTTATTTAATTCAAATTAAAGTTTGTTTGTTTGTTTGTTTTTACAGACGTTTCTGCATTGTTCAAAAGAAACAACGTTTATTTAATGAAGGTAAAGTTAAATACAGTTTTTTAAGTACACTACGTGTTCTAAGTTTTTTTTTTTTTTTTTCACATTTTAGAATAATATTAACGCCAGCAAAGCTACTGTATAAAATAACACAAATGGATTAAGTCTGTGTACTTTATCCTTAATCTAGGAATGAACTACAATCCCATGAAGCATTGCGAATGACATATTGAAATTAAAAACTATGCATAAATATAATTTTTAAAAATGCTTTGTAACATTATTTCACAATGCCAGAAATTACTGCCTCATCCAAATGCAGTTTGACTTTTTTTTCATCTTCAGAACACTGAACTAATATTGTTAGCTCTTATGATAAATTGTTTGTGATGTACTTCATTTGTATGTCCTTTTTTAATCGCATGCTAGGCGGAAAAATATGTTACTGCAACTGATAATTTCTTATTGACCTATTTTCACTGTCCCACCAGTTACAATTGTGACCAAGAAAAAAAGTTATTGTTTTTTTGTTTGTTTGGGGGTTTTTTTAAGCTAGTGAAACTATCACTAACTTTTTAAAAACTTTTTCTAGAAAAGGAATGTAGTTTGTTTCATTGGGCAATCCAGGGAATAAAATGCATATGCTCACTTACGGTAGCATGAATAGCTTATGAGTAGCTTTGGATTCACATGCAAATTTAATGGGCGATTAATGGGTTCACTTGCCGAAATTTTGTCATTTGACACATATTGCGAACCACCAGTCAAAGATCTACATCAGCAGTTTCTCCTTTGCCCAACACTTCACCCCATTACTCTTCAGTAATGACCCCATTCTGTCTGAGACTGCCAGAAACCCCAAACACTTCTTCAAATTCACAACATCATGTTCACCGGTCTCCAGGTGTGATTGTACCTGATATGTGTTTAAATGTGTCCCAGGAGAAAGAGAAAAAACTATACCTAGATTCAGTGGGACCAGATAGGAAACCAAGGCCAGAACGCTTTGCTGTGCTTTTGTTTAAGAATCTGATCCCACATAGCAATTAATTTTTTTTTTAATAAAAAATAATGGCTTAATGCATTTTTTGTAAGCACTATTAATTCTTTCCTCCTATTGCTTTGATCATGTGAGGGGTGTACTCACTTTTGTGAGATACTGTATAAAATAATGCTTGAATGTATTTTTGTAAGCACTACTACTTTTTTCATTCTGTGGCTTTGATGCTTTAATCGCCCAGCCTGCTGTGGTTTTATTCTTCACTTTGATACAGGAGGGGGTGGGGTGGGGAGTCATTTATCCCTTAGAGTTGGGAATTCTGTCTCTTTTTAGGGAGCCAGATCATTTGGCTCAGCTCAGCAATAAGAGCTCTTCATTTAGTATGACTTCTGGCTTTTATAATTCAGCCAAATTTAGCAATATTTTGACCTATGATTAGTATGTGTGCACATATATCACTTAAATTATTCAATGTAATTAGGAATTATACTAAACCTTATAATTTTACATAATTTGCATTATGTTTGCATAAAAACCTTAAATAATGTAAAAACATCAAACACTATTACACATATGCATCACTAGAGATATTAATGTGGGGCTGAACCTCTTTTAGGGGGGTCTGGGCAGGGGCATAGGCCTCCACTAATATTGGCACCCTTGGTAAATATGAGCAAAGAAGGCTGTGAAAAATTTGTCTTTATTGTTTAACCTTTTGATCTTTTGTTCAAAAAATTCACAAAAATACTCTGCTCTCGTGGATATCAACACAGGCTTATCGAAAAAACTATCTTTGTTAAATATGGTGTGCAACAATTACTGAATTCATATGAGGAAAAATATATTTTAAGTATATTCCCATTGATATTTTACAATTTTTTAATACACCTGGTGACTAGGAACAGGAAATTGTTCAACCATGACTTGTTTCACAGGGGTATAAATATGAGGTAACACATAGGCCAAGTTCCCTTAGTTATTCATAACAATGGGTAAAACCAAGGAATATAGCTGTGATGTGTGGCAAAACATTGTTGAGCTTCACAAAATGGGAAGTGGCTGTAAGAAAATAGCACAAGCACAGAAAATGACCATTTCCACTGTCAGGGCAATAATTAAGAAGTTAAAGTCAACTGGAAATGTTATGAATCAACCTGGAATTGGACGTGTGTCTACAGTAGTATATTGTCTCAACACACTGTGAAGAGGATGGTTCAAGTAGCCAAAAAATCTCCAAGGATCACACCTGGAGAATTACAGAAGTTAGTTGCGTCTTGGGGTCAAAAAGTCTCCAAAACTACAATCCGAAGTCTCCTACATCACCACAAGTTGTTTGGAAGGGTTTGTAAAAAAAATCCTCTACTTTCATTCAAAAACAAAGTCAAGCATTTTCATTGTGCCAGACACTGCTGGAATGTCAAATGGATCGGGTTCTATGGTCAGATGAAACCAAAATAGAGCTTTTTGGCAATAAACACCAGAGGTGGTCTTGGTGCACACAGAGAGGTAGCCATATGGAAAAGTACCTCATGCCCACGGTTAAATATGGTGGTGGCTCTTTAATGTTTTGGGGATGTTTTTCTGCCAGAGGATCTGGACTTTTTCTTAGGATACATGGCATCATGGACTCTATCAAAAATCAACAGATATTAAATGAAATCCTGACTGCCTCTGCCAGAAAGCTTAAAATGGGCTATGGTTGGATCTTCCAGCAGGACAATGATCCAAAACGTACATCAAAATCAACACAAAAAATGGTTTACTGACCACAAAATCAAGGTCTTGCCATGGCCATCCCCAGTCCCCTGGCATGAAACCCATAGAAAACCTGTGGAGTGACCTGAAGAGGAGAGTCCACCAGAGTGGACCTCGAAATTTGAAGGATCTGGAGAGATTCTGTATGGAGGAATTGTCTCAGATCCCTTGCCATGTATTCTCCTGACATTTATTGCATATAGGATTGTTTGAGGGCCGATGTTGTTTGGTGTCAGAGACACCAGAGACACCACATACAGTCGTCATAGGAAAAAGAAAATACACCCTCCTTCAATTCTGTGATTTTATTTAATTGCCAAATGTTCTGCTTTTATAGAGATTTCTTGATGATTTCTTGATGATTAACACATCTGCATTTCATTAGTAACACTTGCTGCTAATTGCTCTCTTAATGACTGTGGAAGTAGGATGGGTGTACTTTTTTTTTTCTCACCTGGTTTCTGAATGTTGGTTTACTTTTTGGGGAAAATGACTACATATTGAAATCTGTTGTGTTTTTGTTGTTGTTGCCTGAAGGTATTTGTTTATTTACAGAAGTTGTTGAGGACCATGCAGGTTCATCCCAGCCTTTCCCTTTTACTGTAAATATCTCACTGTAAATACCTAACCCTAGTAGTGGTCTTACATTTCAGAAAGATCAAAAAAGTTTTGCTGTCAGAATCTATTATAAAACTGTGATAGACTTTCAGTGCTTGGCACCAATGACTCACTACTGAAATCTCGACAACATGCAGCTCCAAAACCCACTGGCACAACCATACTACCATACAGCAGGGAACTGCTACTGCAGGGAGCATGCACCCTGGTGCTACCACCCTGGTGTAAAAGTAGGATTTTGTTTCTGGAGCAATTTAAAACTTGGGTCACCAATAGCTCTGGAGGGCAGTCGCTGAAATCCAGTAAAATTTAAAGAGCTCTTCTCACATTTCCAACAACACCAGTCCCGAGCCTCTACAGCAGGGGTTGGGAACCTATGGCTCGCAAGCCATATACGGCTCTTTCAGTGAATGCCTATGGCTTAATCGATGCCCATTGGTCATGTATACACCAATTGTGATGTGTCTCAAATTTCATTGGACAATGTGGAGCGAAGTGGTAATTTCCCAGTCTAATTCCCAGTCTAAATTTGTGGAAGTCGCATTAATGGTAAGTAGTGTTCAATTTATTATGTACTGCATCTTGTATTGATTTACCTGATTTATTTGATGAGGCCATCATAGTTGGTTAAATGAAGCCCAAGCCACCTACAGGCCTACTAGGTGAAAAGGCCAGCTGAAAAGGTTCCCAACCTCTGCTCTACAGTCTACAGGTCTGGAGATATAGGCCATGGAATATGGCAATTTTTGTCCAAAAAAAGCTTAATTTGGGGCAAAATTTATGCCAGCAGCACTGCCATGGAGCTCACAGGCTTGAGATTGTTTCTATGAAGTGCTCTTGCCTCGGCCTGCTCACATGCCTTGCCTCACCCAAGCTGAAAACTTAATACCACCAGACCCAGGCAGGGGAATTTCAACACACTTTACACCGATTTTGGGTACTTTCCCAAGTAAAAAACAAAGAATAATGTACAGCTGAGATCTATATGAAAGATAATTTAAAATTCATTATCCCCACAATCAGCCAGGAGAATTTTACCAAATGTTATTTTAGATCAGGGGTGTCCAATCTTACCTACAAAGGCCCGGTGTGGATACAGGTTTTCACTCCAGTCAAGCGGGAGCCACACTGTGATGTCAGTCATGTGGGGAGCCAGTTCAATATCCCCTGTAGCACTGCACAATAGCCTCTCAAACTCAATTCTATCTGCCTGTCACTGTCACCACTCTCCTTGTAAGTTAATCACTTGAGCTTAGCAGCCGTTATAGCCATCTCACTTGGATACACAGGATATGTTTGGGCAAGATGAAGTCAAAAGCTTTAACAAAGTTGACAAACACCAGTTTAGGCCTTGCAGCACCCATAGGTGCTGCATTGTCTTGCTGAAATATGCAAGGCCTTCCTTGAAAAAAACGTCATCTGGATGGAATCATATGTTGCTTTAAAACCTGTATATACACTTTTCAGCATTGATGGTGCCTTTCCAGGTGTGTAAGTTGCCCATTCCATAGGCACTAATGCACCCCCATACCATCAGAGATGCAGGCTTTTGAACTGAGCACTGATAACAAGCCAGATGGTCCCTCTCCTCTTTAGTCCAAGATGGCCGACAATTACTTGTAAGCATTGGTTTTAGGCTTTCAAGTATCACTGTCACAAATTTGATATTGTTGCATTAGTTAAAATAAACAAATTCTGTTACACAAATAAAACAAAATACACAACTCTGTCTCTCTCATGCTCAGATTTGTACTCAAATTTCTATATTTTTTTCATTTTGTCTTTTAATGTACGTATTCAAAACATAATTTTAGTTAGTCTTACTTTATTACTGCTACTTTCAGCAAGTGTGATTATTCTGCATATTCATTAATAGTAATGTTGTGGTATACTGCAGGTACAAAGTAGGACCAAACTAATTTTGTTATTTGTTAATTAACAGAGCACATCCACAGGGCATAATGTGGGCCAAGATCTGTGCCCACAGTATGTCCATAATATACCTACAGTGTGCATGGGGGTGCAATTTCTAATAAAACAGGCATGCTGTACTTGCCACAGTAAATATCTTTAAACAGTCTTAAGCTGATGAAATGCACAGGATTTTTAAATGATATTCAGATGTATAGCAATTTCCACAGTGAAATTATGTACATAATACAGTATGACATGCATTTTACATCAAATTTACATTTGAATAAAGCAGCTTTAATTGTGAAATATGACAATATACTGTTAAAAAGAAACATCCCTACCATAATACCACAATATACTGTTAAAAAGAAACATCCCTACTATATTTTTTCCAGTAACTGCTACCTAATTTTATTGTAGATTTTACAGTTTTCTTTTAAGAGTACTGTAAACCAGTATACATTTCTACTGTATTTTTATGGTAGATTTCTGGCAATCACAGCTGTGTTGTTTTTTGTTGTTTTTTTTACAGTAGATTTAACTTTTTTTTTTTTTCACAGTGCAGGGAAGAAAGTCAGTGTCTGCTGTAATTCCTGCACCATTCACCCAATGTAGATGCAAGTGCTTTAAATTAATGCTCAATATTTAATTTCAACTCCAGTATACTGTGGTAGACATCTGTAATAACAAAAACTCTGTTAATGCCCAAATATTTATGAACCCAACTGTATTGACTCTTATATTTATGTATTTAATGTCATTTCCTGGTTTTTGAGTGTATTTACAAGGCCTAAAACATAAATTTCAATATGGCATATTGGGGTTACATCACACTGTCACACAGTGTTGCCTTGAAACGTGAAGTGTTATTCGATGAGTTGATGTAATTTCCACTGAATTTCCACTCAGGGTGGGACATATTGAGTGGCCCTTTTTAAATAGCTAATAGCGTTTAGTTACCTCACATCCCAGGCTAAGCTGTACTTGACAGTTAGTACCATGGATTTTTCTAATGTTAGGGGCAGGACACCAGATTCTAGAGAGCATTTGATTGGACAGAAAATCTGATGAAAAGAAGTGAAGCTGAAGTGCAGAATGATGTCATCAAAATTGTTGGTCCGTATTGGTGTGAGAGAGAGAGACTGTAAATTTTAAATGCATATATTTTCCAAATCTGAATTTTGTCACTGTTTTCGAGCACACTAGCTTATAGATAACTTTAAAATTCCAACGTCAGAATCTTGGGTAACATTCCTCTATTTTATACAAACTCGCACAACTCCCTGAATAGCATTTAAGTCTGTAGTTGCATGAGCAAAATTAATATTAACTTACTAGAAAATTAACTCTCAAGAAGTTCCTGTTTTTTGCTAGATTTTAAGGTGACTTGGAATGTGGAAGCACTTGAAGAAAGACTTTAAAGAGATTATCACAATTCTTATCATCATTCAGTCATTAAGGTAAAATAGGAAGAACAAGAGCACACTACCTTGGTAGATACTAAGCTCTTTTTCATGTAAGGGTACAACAGCAAGACAGTGGGTTTGGGCAATAAAGTATTTTTTTAAAACTGCAAATACCCCATTCCTCCGGAAATTAGGCCTGAAGCTCCTGCCAGCATGAACACACACCAACCAAAGATCTGACACTTCTCTTGCCATACAGTACATTAATGATCTTTTAACAAACAATGTTATGTACTGCATCTTTAAGTAGACAAGTTCATGCTTTCTCATCTAGGGTCCATATATTGAGTTGAGTTAGACATACGTAGTGAGGAGTTAGTTAGTATCAAAGCAGGGTGCAGTCCTATCTCATGCCCACTTTTCCCAGAATAGGCTCTACCATGACCCAGACCAGGATAAAGTGGTTACTGAAAGTCAGTGAGTGAAATAAATACTTGTAATTAAAATAATTAAATAACTTAGATTATTATCTGGTTGGATTTTTATAACTCATTTAAAAGATCTCACTAGCCACTAAACAATTGCAAAATCTAGTCACACAGCTTTAAATAGGTGCAAGCCTTTTAATTTAAATATTTTAGACAAAAAAAACAAAACCACCACCTCCTCCCGAAAAAGAGATTAACAGCAAAATAAAAAATAGTACTGATTGAAAAATGTATCGTTTATTTTCAAGGACAAAATTTACCTAGCCCTTTTTAAACTAATAGGTTTTAAAATCTAACAGCTAAAGAAATCATAGGCTACAGAAAATTCAATATGTAATATATACAGTGCATTATACCCTTTTTGCTAAAGAAATAAGAGTAAGAAAATATGCAAGAATGTAAAAATCCTCAGGTATGTACACAATGGTAATATTTATGCACTTTATGCACTCTGTGTATTACACTCCTAATGTGCACTGCACTTAAATACATATATAAAAATACACTAGACTAGAATAAATAAAGGAATACAAAAATACACTTGAGGAATCAGAAGTGCAACCAATTAATATCTATTTTAAAAAATACAGCATGAGGATAAGATAGCAGTACAGTATTCCACAGTAAAGGGTGCCTTTGTATCAGTGTCTCTGATCTGATCATGCAGAAATACACTTGATAAAATTCTATTAAAATGCATGAAATCAAAAATCATCTCAACAAATCAAATCAACCCATTTAAGCAGTCACATTGTATTTTGTTTGAAATGTGACCAAGATTTCTGGCAATAGCCTCAAAACCAAACTTTGGTTTACAAAAAAAGGGTGCCATGGCAATTTTGTGTTGTACTCAGAAATATATAGCCTGCAGAGCCTTTTTCAAAAATAATAATATAGCCAAATTATATATATATATATATATATATATATATATATATATATATATATATATATATATATATATATATATATATAAATATAAATAAAATATCTACTTAAATAGCTATTTTCTAAAGTCATTTAAGCCATCAGTTTTTAAAAAGCAAAACAATATGGAACCAGAAATGTGTTGTACAAATTACAAAATCCTACAAAAAAAGGTTACTGAAGGCCATTCTTCTCTATGTACATTTTGGACAGAGTAGCCGCCATGGACTTGGCAAGTTCCTCATCACGTTTTCGTTGCACCTGTGTGTGCCGGGACCAGTCGTCATACTCTGGGTTGGGCAGGCAGCAGTCCAGCAGCACATCGTAATGACCATTACTCAGCCAACTCAACCAGATGGCTGGTTTTGTTAAGTCCTCCTCACCCAGATAGTGTATCATGGTGGAGACAGTGGGACTTGCTAGACTGCCTCCTGTGGTCAGGTAGATGTTTACATTCAGCATTTGGCTCATGGCCAGTAGCTCGGGGTAGCCAGCCCAGGCACCATCCTGTGCCGCATTGATTAGAAATTCACCCACATCACCTTCGATAATAGGACTGAACTCATCTAGGTGGTCAGCAATGTGATGCACTGTGTGCTCTCGTAGCTCACTGTGCATTGACTGCTCACCATATGCTGCTTTTGAAACTGCCCGGTAGAGGCAATTTCCATCTGGGATGATGTGAAAACGGTACTTCTTACTCTCCTGGAGGTATTTGTTCTGTTTCTCCACCTCAGCCAGGTACTGGCTAACCTTCTCATTAAGGTCACTCCTGCTTGCAGGCTCCTGGAGTACATGTAGCTGGAACACTGGGTCCTCTGACATTTCATCTTCATCCTTCTGCTGACATGTCTGGTTACTTTGGATTTTGAATACTTCAGAAGAGTTTTTCCATTTGCAAGTTAACGGAATGCTTTGTGAAAAACTTTTAATAGTTTCAACCTCGTCAGGGACATACACTACTAGTTCTTCATTACGCACTCTACAATCATTTCTTCTTAATGAGCTATGAAAATTGAGTGAATTTCTCTCAGTTATCTCATTATCCTCAAAAATGTCCGATCTGCTCCTTCTCTGCTCAGGATGGTCACTACTCAAATCGCTGTCTGACTGATCAGTCTTGTACTCTGTACACGGAGCGCTATGTGTATTTACAGCATCGCGGGTTGTGTGCAGATCCTTTATGATCTGAATAGGGACACACTTCTCCACACCATCCGGCCTTGTGATGACAATCTCTGCTTTGGACGTGTAGAAAACGGGCCTCATTGAGGCCTCGTAGCACGAGAACGCGGGCATGTTCGCGTCTGTCCAGTTCTCCCCGCCTGAACCTTCTGCGTTGGTTTCCTTAACGGCGTTAAAACTCAATTCGAACTCTGTGTTGCCGCCGCTCGCCGTAACAGTCACTCTGAATTTTCGCGACGAGCCCGGGTAGTGTGTTAGCGCGCTGCTGTACAACTGCATTTTGCGCGTCTTCCCTTTATACTACGCGTTAACGCAAGATGACAACACCTGCTAAAAATACTTTCCGTCATTCACAGAAGCAGAATTGTGGTGTGCATTTCCGGAGCCTCGCTCTTCCCGCCGTCATCGATGAGCCATTTCTCGCGTCAGTCACCGCTAAATTTAGAGGAAGTGCAAGAAAGAAACCGTGCTCTTCCACTCCGGAGAGTGACGCAGCACCAGGCCTAAAGTGGTGAGTGGCTGTGGAACGCCAAAGAGCCATAAGCGTTTTTAACACACAACTACAAGCAGTGCGTATTTTTTTCGGCGTGCATGTTAACGAATGAGTGCTTTTACACCGGGCGCTGCTGTCCGGCAGCTCGTGAGCAGCAGGGAAGCGGGAGTTTCGGCATCGTGTCTATTTTTTGCTGAATTAAAGCGCCAATACACGGTTAAAAAACTTAAATGGAGATGAGTTGACACAAAAAAATATACAGCCGTGGCCAAAAGTTTTGAGAATGACACAAATATGAATTTTTACAAAGTCTGCTGCCTCAGTTTTTATGATGGCAATTTGCATATACTCCAGAATGTTATGAAGAGTGATCAGATGAATTGCAATTAATTTCAAAGTCCCTCTTTGCCATGAAAATTAACTTAATCCCAAAAAAACATGTCCACTGCATTTCAGCCCTTCCACAAAAGGACCAGCTGACATCATGTCAGTGATTCTCTCGTTAGCACAGGTGAGAGTGTTAATGAGGACAAGGCTGGAGATCACTCCGTCATGCTGATTGAGTTAGAATAACAGACTGGAAGCTTTAAAAGGAGGGTGGTGCTTGAAATTATTGTTCTTCCTCTGTTAACTATGGTTACCTGCAAGGAAACACGTGCAGCCATCATTGCTCTGCACAAAAAGGGATTCACAGGCAAGGATATTGCTGCTAGTAAGACTGCACCTAAATCAACCATTTATCGGATCATCAAGACCTTCAAGGAGAGAGGTTCAACTGTTGTGAAGAAGGCTTCAGGGCACCCAAGAAAGTCCAGCAAGCGCCAGGACTGTCTCCTAAAGTTGATTCAGCTGCGGGATCGGGGCACCACCAGTGCAGAGCTTGCTCAGGAATGGCAGCAGGCAGGTGTGAGTGCGTCTGCATGCACAGTAAGGCGAAGACTTTTGGAGGATGGCCTGGTGTCAAGAAGGGCAGCAAAGAAGCCACTTCTCTCCAGGAAAAACATCAGGGACAGACTGCTATTCTGTAAAAAGTACAGGGATTGGACTGCTGAGGACTGGGGTAATGTCATTTTCTCTGATGAATCCCCTTTCCGATTGTTTGGGGCATCTGGAAAAAAGCTTGTCCGGAGAAGAAAAGGTGAGCGCTACCATCAGTCCTGTGTCATGCCAACAGTAAAGCATCCTGAGACCACTCATGTGTGGGGTTGCTTCTCAGCCAAGGGAGTGGGCTCACTCACAATTTTGCCTAAGAACACAGCCATGAATAAAGAATGGTACAAAACATCCTCAGAGAGCAACTTCTCCCAACAATCCAAGAACAGTTTGGTGACGAACAATGCCTTTTCCAGCGTGATGGGGCACCTTGCCACAAGGCAAAAGTGATAACGAAGTGGCTCGGGGAACAAAACATCGACATTTTGGGTCCATGGCCAGGAAACTCCCCAGACCTTAATCCCATTGAGAATTTGTGGTCAATCCTCAAGAGGCGGGTGGACAAACAAAAACCCACAAACTCTGACAAACTCCAAGCATTGATTATGTAAGAATGGGCTGCCATCAGTCAGGATGTGGCCCACGAGTTGATTGACAGCATGCCAGGGCGAATTGCAGAGGTCTTGAAAAAGAAGGGTCAACACTGCAAATATTGACTCTTTGCATAAACTTCATGTAATTTGTCAATAAAAGCCATTGACACTTATGAAATGCTTGTGATTATACTTCAGTAACAGTTAGTAACATCTGACAAAAAGATCTAAAAACACTGAAGCAGTAGACTTTGTGAAAATTAATATTTGTGTCATTCTCAAAACTTTTGGCCACGACTGTATATTGCACAGAAAAAGCATATATTTGTAGAGTAGTATGTTTTATATGAATGAGAATAGTGTTATTTTTGTCATGGAGGTACAGCAATAAAATTGATAGGTTGCTAAAACAGAAAAATACAGGCTCAATCAATAGCCAACGTGTGGCACACATTTTGGTGATCTTCAGGGGTTTCTGACCACAATAAATGGTGGCATACACTGCTTTTTATGCCTCGCCATTTTGGGGAAATCGAAAACCAGTTGTAGGTTTCCCTGATTAAGTATTCAACACTCCTAGGGATGGTTTCTTTGAATGCTGCACTGACAGCCAATTGTAAAGAATGGCATACATAGCAGATGAGTACCAAATTGAGCAAAGTACATTCTTCCTTTAAAATCTTGTGCACCCCATTGTGCACCCCAGTCACCACAGATGCATTATCTGTGCCAATACACTGAAGATTCTTTTTTAAGGTTATACTCTTCAAGAAACTCAACTATTGCCTTTGCTATTGAGCTGGCATCGCCTGCCTCCAATTCAACCAGCCCGAGAAATGTGTACACAGGTGTTCTTTTTTTTTTTTTTTTTTTTTTTTTAGCACTTTTTAGACATCAGTGGACTCATCCAAAAGAACATCTCACCCCCCACATCTGATGTTATCCTTTTCAGTAAATAAGGAGCCAATGCTCCACTAATAATTTCTGTGCACTTAGTGCAGTGCATTTGGAAGTTTGTTGCTGCCACAGAATCTGAAAAGGCAGCTTTGCAAGCTATACCTAAATGGTCGCATGTTAGCAGTGAACAACATTCCGCAATGGCCATTACCATAGTAGCTTCTGCACTTTTACAGTTATCCACTTTTTTAACTAGCTGTGGTAATGTAGACTGCTTTACAGGATTGTATGGTTTTGATTTATTTATATGCTTTGCTGTAGTACAATGTTTTTTGATGTCATACATTTTTGCAAGCATATCTGATTTGCAGTACACACAGTATGCCCGACACTCATCCCCAGACAGTGACAGAGAAAATCATTTTTGTGTAATTTAGAGGGGAAATGCGTGTCTTTTTTATCATTTGAGTCACTTTTCAAAAGTTGCTAAAAGTTGCCAAATAAATGTTAAAAATAGCTTTGTTGCTAGGTGCTTTTTGAAGAAAAAAAAAAAGTTGCTAGGGTAGTCTGAGTAGTTGCTAAATGTTGGCAACACTGGTTCCACTCTTATCAGCCAAAAACAAGAATCTGAGGCTACAATGGGCACATGCTTACCTGAACTGGACTGTCCAGTTTTGGTGAACCTGTGTCCATTGAGAGCCTCAGATTCTTCTTCATGGCTGACAGTAGTGGAACCTGATGTGGACTTCTGCTGTTGTAGCTCATTCACCTCAAGGTTTCTTGTGTGTTCTGAGATACATTTCTGCTCACCATGTTTGTAGAGTGCTTATTTGAGTTACTATAGACTTCCTGTCAGCTCAAACCAGTCTGGTCATTTCCCTTCTAATCTCTCTCATCAACAAAGTGTTTCAGCCTGCAGACCCTCCACTCACAGGATTTTTTTTTTTATGTTTTTCACACCATTCTGTGTAATGTCTAGAGCAGTGGTGCCCAATCTTATCTGGAAAGGGCCAGTGTGGACTGCAGGTTTTCATTTTAACCAGGCAGAAGCCACACCTGAGTCTATAGAAAGCCAAGATCAACTGATTAAACAAGTGGAATCAGGTGTGGCTCCTGCTTGATTGGAATGAAAACCTGCACCCACATCAGCCCTTTGTGGAGAAGATTGGACACCCCACACCCCTTGCCCAGAGACTGTTGTGTGTGAAAATCACAGGAGATCAAAAGTTTATGAAATACTCAAACCAGCCCACCAACAACCATGCCATTGTTAAAGTCACAGAGATCAATTTTTTCCCCATTTAACATTAACTGAAGCTCTTGACCTATGTCTGCATGATGTTATGCATTGTGCTGCTGTCACATGATTAGCTGATTGGCCTTTACTCTAAAGGCCATCACTGAATTAGATGTCATAAGAACAATTACATCTCTTAGATCATCCAGAGCAAAGGATATGTTTGGTATGGATGTAGTAATGCTGAAAGAGCTTAGTGTCACTAATTAGTCCCATCACCAAAATTATCAACCTTTCAATTCTTCAGGGGACGTTTCGATGTGCTTGGAAGTCATCTGTTGTTGTACCTATATTCAAAAGTGGAGATTTTCATTGTGCCAGTATACAGGCCTATTAGTCTTTTACCTACAGTGTTGAAGGTTGCAGAGAAATTGATAACTGCACAAATTACTGATCATCTGAATACTAGTTCATTTGCCATGCATCCAATGCAATTTTGATTCAGAACAAACTACTCAACTGAGATGTCTTACTTCATTGAAAAAGGTAAGTCTCTATTGGACAAAGGTTGGGTTGTTGGAGCAGTGCTTTCTTGACCTCAAGAAGGCTTTTGATACTGTTAACCATGGGCGTAGAATCCGCGGGGGATGCGGGGGACGCGTCCCCCTCACTTTTAATAAAACGTAAATTCGTCCCCAGCACGTTTTCACATGGCTAATGTATCTTTGATTTCTATGCGTGTACGTGTCTGTAAGTCTTTGCGTGACCTGACGTTGCCATGACAATTGGCCACTCACGTCACGTGTCACACCCATGCTCACACCCGCGCTGAGCGCTCAGAGATCGCGATGAGCTCAAAGCGGCAAAAAAAACATTCACTCCTTTTTTACGGAGTCGTAGTGATGGGAATACCGGCTCTTTTTAGTGAGCCAGATAATTTGGCTCAGCTCAGAGCAATAAGTGGCCGAGCAGTGTGGCGAAAAAAATCACCCTATTATTCTGTCTTGTATTAATTTACATAAAAAAAATTAAATCGGCTCTCAGACGGGAGGCGGCTCCCATCGTTCACTTAAAGGAGCCGACTCACAGAGCCGACTCGCTCGCCAACGACTAAGTCGAGCAGTCCAGTTCTTTTGGCATGTGGTATGCCTATTCCTGTTGCACAATGATGAATAATTTGCTACATATTTCTATTTCCACTGATGAATAATTGCCAAGATTTGATGGTAATATCAGCCTACCAGCAGTCCCGCACAAATATTCACTTATTTTCAAATTCTTTTGTAACGTCTTTTTTTTTTTATTATTACAGATGTGTTATCCGAATCCTTCACATTAGAATAAGATGGTGAATTGTTAATGTTGATTTTGGATTTGCATGGATTACATACTGTATGTCTGGATCAGGTAGCTTTGCATGTTACATAATGGCTTCTTTTACTAAAATGACAAAACTTTTTGACAAAATTCAGGTCAGGCGAGTTGGCTGATTGGCAAATCAAGCACAGTCATACCATGGTCAGCAAACCAGTTACTAGTAGTTTTGGCACTGTGGGCAGTTGCCAAGTCCTGCTGGAAAAGGAAAGCATCTCCATAAAGCTTGTCAGCAGCTGGAAGCATGAAGTGCTTTAAATCTCTTGGTAGATGGCTGCATTGACTCTCGACTTGAGAAAACACAGTGGAGCAACACCAGCAGATGACATGGCACCCCAAATCATCACTGACTGTGGAAACTTCACACTGGACTTCAAGCAACTTGGATTCTGTGCCTCTCCTCTCTTCCTCCAGACTCTGGGACCTTGATTTCCAAATGAAATGCAAAATTTACTTTCATCTGAAAAGAGGACTTTGGGCCACTGAGCAACGGTGTTTTGAGTAAAAAAGTGTTTGGTGTTAATTACTTGATTAGAGATCTTCTCAGGTCGACATATAATTATTATAAATGCATTATAATTTATTTTTTCTAATATTTTTGAGATACTGGATTTTTCCAGTATCTCATTTCCATGAACCGTAAGCTGTAATCATCAGGATTAAAACAAAAAAAAAAGGCTTGAAATATTTCACTTTATGTGTAATGAATCTAGAATATACGAAAGTTCCACTTTTTGAATTAAATAATGGAAAAAATGAACTTTTGCAAGATATACTAATTTTTTGAGATGTACCTGTATTTTGGGTCCATTGCATTATATATTAATGATCTTCCATCTGTTTGTCCCGACACTAACATCCAAATGTATGCGGACGACACTGTTATACAGTACTGAGCAAAAGTTTAGGCATGCTATTTTTTTTAGTACAAACTTTGTTATAGATTTTTTATTTTATGAATTCTACATTATCAAGTCAATACAAAAACATTTTTAGTTAGATTAGTTTTCTAGCACAACATTAAATGTTACAGAAAAATATTTGTACTGTATGTCATTAAAGAAAGCAGCATATTACGTAAGAGACACTTTTCAGACAAAAAACACAATGAAGGCTGCTGGGTTTTGCTGCAAAAATAAGAAGCAAGTGCGGCAAAGTCTCCAGAAGAACTGTGGATGGTTCGGCAAGATGCTCAATAAAACTTACCAGCTAATTTCCTTATAAAACTGCACAAATTGTATTGGAGACTACTATTTTTATTTTTGTCACACCAATTATTGATTTTGTTTCATGTACTACTGTTTACTGATCTTTACTGTATTTTTTTTTTTTTTAATGTAGAAACATTTAATTTCATTATTTTAAAGGCATGTTTGCTCTACAGCATTTCTTTGCATGTGCCTAAAACTTTTGCACTGTACTGTACATGGGAGCAGTGTGGCACAAGTTGCTAATGAACTTACAAAATCCATGGTCAATGCTGTTTACAATTAAATATCTCTAAAATGGTGTGTTCTTTTTTTACCAAAACAAATAGTTCAAGTGCAGTGCTAAATGTTTTTGTATTAGGGTAAAGGCTACAAGTCGTATCTGAATACAAATACCTTGGAGTTTTAATTGATTCCAGACTTTCTTTCAAGGCTCAGGTTAAAAAGGTCTGTAACCGGGTCAAATTTAGTCTCTCAAATTTTAGATTTATTCACGATCGTATGTCCACAGAGGCCACTATGATGTATATACATTCTATGGTCATTTCTCATATTACTTATTGTTTAAAAACTTAGTCACAGGCTAGTACAACTACTCTAAAACCATTGGAGTCTCTGTATAAACAATCACTAAAAACTAAGAAATCAGTTTATTTTCATCATTGTTCAATATTTTAAAAAATATAATCTGCTTAGTTGGAAAAACATGATCAAATACAGTGGGGGAAAAAAGTATTTGATCCCGTGCTGATTTTGTACGTTTGCCCACTGACAAAGAAATTATCAGTCTATGATTTTAATGGTAGGTGTATTTTAACAGTGAGAGACAGAATAACGCATTTAAAAAAAGTTATAAATTGATTTGCATTTTAATGAGGGAAATAAGTATTTGATCCCTTCGACTTAGTACTTAGTGGCAAAACCCTTGTTGGCAATCACAGAGGTCAGACGTTTCTGGTAGTTGGCCACCAGGTTTGCACACATCTCAGGAGGGATTTTGTCCCACTCCAATTTGCAGATCCTCTCCAAGTCATTAAGGTCTCGAGGCTGATGTTTGGCAACTCGAACCTTCAGCTCCCTCCACAGATTTTCTATGGGATTAAGGTCTGGAGACTGGCTAGGCCACTCCAGGACCTTAATGTGCTTCTTCTTGAGCCATTCCTTTGTTGCCTTGGCTGTGTGTTTTGGGTCATTGTCATGTTGGAATACCCATCCGTGACCCATTTTCAATGCCCTGGCTGAGGGAAGGAGGTTCTCACCCAAGATTTGACAGTACATGTCCCCGTCCATCATCCTTTTGATGCGGTGCAGTTGTCCTGTCCCCTTAGCAGAAAAGCACCCCCAAAGCATAATGTTCCCACCTCCATGTTTGACGGTGGGGATGGTGTTATGACTTGGGGTCATAGGCAGCATTCCTCCTCCTCCAAACACGGCGAGTTGAGTTGATGCCAAAGAAAACTGACCACACCACTTTCACCC